>OX393550.1:108128507-108690677 GCA_947650365.1 Chamaelirium japonicum
TGTGATGAAGGCTAGGGTTTAATTGGGTTGGGTGTTGTTATGGGATTAGTTAAATAGATGGGGCAGATTGTGGTCGTGCATGGTTAGGACAGAGGTTTCGTCACGCCGATCGATCGGGCCTCGCGGCCGATCGATCGGCCGTATAGAATTCTCTGTGACTTTGCTGACTGTGGGTAGGATTGGGAGATTCTGAATTAAATCCGAATCTTTAATTTAATATACTTAATAAAATAATACGATATATATATATATATATATATTATGTTTAATATATATATAGGTATATTATATTACATGATATATTAAATATTGGATCTGGATCTAATAACTGCAGTTAAAATTAAATCCTGACTAAATATATATATAAATAATGTTATAAAATCCAAATATATCCATATATATTAATTATAATATATATCGACATATATTGGGTGTAATATTTTTGGTTAAATATATAAATGTACTATGGATTTAACAATGGACAACAGAGACAAATTTGGAAAGGCCGATATCTCATTAGACATAATGACAATTATAAGCCTGGAAAAGGAAGTGCAGAAATTAAGATACAGGTACTCGTAGGTACCGAGTTGGTAAAAAATAAAATCAGCCTAATCGTTGTCGACTAAATCATGGTCGCTGTCCTCTTTCTTGGATTCGTCATCGTTGGAATCGATCAGGACTGGTCCAGGGGCTACGAAAAGACCGAGAGTAGGGGCCAGTTCTAGTGGTCGTTATCGTCGGTCGTGGGCTTTGATGTAGATTTTGTAGCTCCACTTCCAGATTGAGACCTTGAAAGTATTTAGGCTGTGAATGAATGATTCATTGGCCTGAAATTCGAAACCCACCGATCGTAGGAGAGCAGTGATTTAGAGAGGGTAGTGGTATGAGAGTGCTACCTCGACAGTCGATTCCTTCCAGATCTCATTGGTTGTGTACATCATCCCTTGAAGGATGTATTCCGTAGGGCAGAACCATCGGTTTGTATGTCCGGCGTAGAGGAGCTCGATGATTGGAGGGCGGCGTTCCTGGGCATGGCTGAAAGGGTAGAGGTTAGAGAAGAAAATGTTATCGAGGAACTAGAGGCGCTCCGGTAGTTGGGCACGTCGTATGATTCCTCTCACGATGGTGGTGGGGTTGAGGGTGTTGAGAATGTCGATAAGGCGGAGATCGGTGTGGAGTTCATGGAGTTTGAATTCTGGTGGCACTTCGAATGGGTGGTTGAGGACGGTCGTCATGGTGGCATCGGTGAAGATGATGGTGTAGCCGTTGATCATCGTGCGATATGTAGTGGTCGTCCGGCCGGTGTGCTCATCGATGGCGTGGTCCTTCTTCAAATTCTCGTAGAACTTTCGGATGAGCCGCGGGTAGGCAATCGTCTAGGTGGGTGCGAGGAGTGCCGTCATCTGGGCTTGGCGAATGTAGTCAAAGGTGAAGGCCATCTCCGGGTAGTTGCAATAATCACTGGCGATGATTGCGACTTCGAAGGAGAGGTCAGGGTCGGCGCAGGGCAAAGCGGCGTCGGAGGAAGACAAGGCTTGGTGCCGCTTCTGTCGGGACATCAGATCGAAAATGGGGGGTTAGGATAAAGTGCTAGTGTAGAAGGGGGAAGGGTATTCGTGGTGTGGTAAGAAGTGAAAAGAGCTCGGTTAAATAGCTGATGGATCGATCGGCTGTCGCAGGCTTCCGATCGATCGAGCGATCAAAGGTCGATGTGTTGATCTGCGCAGCGGCCATTCGGGTGGTTGGAGGGTAATGGTATTAATGGGGGTAATGAGGGGGTTAATGGGTGGCGGTTGGGTGTTGGTTTAAAATGAGAATTCGAATTTTTGAAATTCAAATTTTAATTTTGAGTTTCAAATGGATTAGTAGGGCAATGAGAAAATAAACGAGGGACCTAAGAGCGAAAAAAAATAAAAGACAAGGACTCGGGTTGCCTCCCAAGAAGCGCTGAATTTACCACCGCCAGCCCGACTCGATCGAGCAGGTTAATCGAGGTAGACGTGGCATGCTAGGTCTGCAGATTCAAAAATAGCAGGTTCATTGATGTGTTCCACCATCGGCTTCAGACGTTGGCCATTGACTTTGAACACGTGGTTGTTATTGGGTCCTTGGATTTCCACTGCACCGAAGGTGGAAGTGGAAATAACAGTGTATGGGCCATCCCATTGGGAGTGGAGCTTTTCAGAGAATATTTTAAGCCTGGAGTTGAAGAGCCATACCTTTTGACCTGGGGTGAATGACTTGCCCACTATTAACTTGTCATGAATGTCTTTCGTTCGCTCCTTGTAAAATTTGGCGTTCTTTTAGAATTTGTGTCGTAGCTCTTCCAACTCCCTTAGTTGAAGTTTACGTTGATCTCCAGCGTTCTTCATATCGAAGTTGAAGGCTTTGATGGCCCAATAGGCACGATGTTCGAGCTCAATAGGCAAGTGGCAGGTTTTGCCGAAGATTAATCTATATGGTGACATGCCGTTTGGTGTTTTAAAAGTGGTGTGATAAGCCCAAAGGGCATCATTCAGCCATGTAGATCAGTCTTTACGGTCGGGGTTGACTGTCCTATCAAGAATTCGTTTGATCTCTCAATTGGACACTTCAACCTGGCCGCTTGTTTGAGGATGGTAAGGGGTGGCTACTTTGTGCGTAATGTTATATTTACGAATAAGAGATTTGAATGCTTTATTACAAAAATGGCTTCCACCATCGCTAATAATTGTTCATAGAGTTCCAAAATGAGTAAAGATATGGTCTTTAAGGTATTAGACAACCACTTTATGGTCATTAGTTTTTGTGGCAGCCGCTTCCACCCATTTAGGACGTAGTCCACAGCTACGAGAATATAGGTGAGAAATTAGTGAAACTACGTCCTAAATGGGTGCTACCAATCTAGTGAAACTAGTATCGGTGCATAATCTGAGGCGTCACACATGATTTCGAATGGCTGCTACCAATCTAGTGAAACTAGTATCGGTGCACTGGATAGGGCAGATCGAAGTTTTTCGAAAGCTCCTAGGCTAGCTGTATCAAGGTTGAAAGGTACATCTTTGGCTAGTAGGTTGCACAATGGTTGTGCAACCTTGCTGAAGTCCTTAATAAATCGTCTATAAAATCCAGCATGTCCTAGAAAGGCTCGAATCTGTCTCATCATCTGTGGTGGTGGCAATGTTGCAATCAAATCGACTTTTGCCTTATCAACCTCAATACCTCTGTGAGAGACAATGTGCTTGAGGATGATACCTTCTTGAACCATGATGTGGCTTTTCTCCCAGCTGAGTACGAGGTTCATCTCTTTGCAACGTTGAAGTACTGGATCTAAGTTGCTAAGGCATTGGTCAAAGGATGGCCCAAAGACAGAAAAGTCATCCATGAAGACTTCAAGGAATTTTTCCGTCATATATGAAAAGATAAACATCATGCATCTTTGAAAAGTCGCGGGTGCATTACAGAGTCCAAATGTCATTCGTCTATATGCGAAGGTACCAAAGGGGCATGTGAATGTGGTCTTCTCTTGATCATCTGAGAATACAGGTATTTGGTTGTATCCCGAATAACCATCAAGAAAGTAGTAGTACTATTGTCCTATGACCCGTTCTAATATTTGATCAAGAAATGGAAGTGGAAATTGATCTTTACGAGTGGTGGCATTGAGTTTTCGGTAATCAATGCAAACTCGCCATTCGGTTGTGGTCCGTATGGGCATGATCGAGTTCGTCTTGGGGATTTTTCACAACTGTGATCCCTAATTTCTTAGGAACCACTTACATTGGGCTCACCGATTTACTATCAGAGATAGGAAAAATTATTCTGACGTCGAGCAATTTAATCACCTCCTTAAGCACGACCTCCTTCATGTTAGGATTCAACCGTCGCTGTGCTTCATGCACAGGCTTGGTTTCTTCTTCTAGGTGAATGCGACGCATACAAATAGAAGGGTCGATCCCCTTGAGATCAGCTACTGACCATCCGATTGCCGTTTTGTGCTTTCTTAAGAGGTCCATGAGGTGGTCTTCTTGTTTTTTCTGTAAGTTAGAGGCGATGATGACTGGGAGGGAATCCCCGGATCCTAAGAAGGCGTATTTAAGGGTAGTGGGAAGTTGTTTAAGTTTCAGAGTTGGGGGCGATACAATTGAGGGAAAGCAAGTATTGCCAGAAGGTGTTGAAAGTTTTTCAAATTTGGCTCTCCATGGGGGGCTATATAGTGAGTTTGTGGAGCTAAGGATGCAATTATTTCTCCCATATTACCCTTCAAACTAAGGCTAGGATCATCAAAGTGGGATAGGCAAGCTTCCAGGGGGTCTTTGACTAGGATATAAGGTAGTGCCTCTTCAACTAATTCATCGAAGAGGTTGACTTGATAGCATTCAATATCCTAGGGTCCCTGGTTAGTCGAGTTGAAAATATTAAGTTTTACCCTTATGTTTCCGAAAGATACGTCCATAACTCTGTTGCGACAATTAATGCAGGCATTTTCTGTCGCAAGAAAGGGACGACCAAGAATGACTAGGATTTGACGAGAGGGATTTCTAACAGGTTCCATGTCAAGAACTAGAAATTTCATCGGGAAGTAGAATTTATCTACTTTAATTAGAACATATTCAATGATTCCCCGGGGTGTTTTAACAGATCGGTCAACTAGCTGCATGGTAACGGTCGTCGGTTGCAACTCTCCTAATTCCAACCTCTTATAAACGAAGTAGGATAGTAAGTTGACACTAGCCCCAAGATCCAATAGTGCTCGGTCAATGGAGTAATCTTCAATGACACAAGAGAGTGTGAGTGTGCATGGATCCTTGAGTTTAGGGGGTGTGCATTTCATGAAGAGCGAGCTGACTTGCTCTGTAAGAAGGATCTTTTTGGATACAGAGTATTTGGTTTTGCGCTTATGGGTGCATATATCTTTAAGAAATTTAGCATAAGCAGGGATCTGTTTAATCACCTCTAACAAGGGTAAGTTTATTTATACTTGTTGGAAGGTGTCCATAATGTCCTCTATGGCTGCTCCTTTTTTTTCTGCCAAAATTAAATTTTTGAGGCTTTGAGGGAAGGGAGCCCATGGGGTATAAGATTCATCGATTGGTTTTGGGTCTAAGGTGCTCTGGATTGGTTGTGTTTCGATAGAGGTTTCAGGGAAGGGATCTAGAGCAGATTCCTCTTGTTTGGCCGATCAACTTTGTTATCCACGATTCTACTGCTTCTGAGGACTGTGACACCCTTAGCTTGTTCATGGTAGGTAGTATCGTGGATTTCGTCAACTTGATTCTAGCTCCTAGGGTTTGGAACTAGTTGGCTAGGAAGTTTTTCTTCCTCTCTGCGGTTTAGCACATTTGCTAGCTGTCCCATCTGGGATTCTAGTTTCAAAATTGATTAGGTGTGGGAGTGTAGTAGTTGAGTATTAGCTTTAAGATTTTGTAGAGCTCCCAGTATCTTATCTTCGAAGGTTGGATTCCTATGGTTAGATGGGTTTGGTTTTTGGTATTGTGGTTGGGGTGATCGATAAGATTGGTTCTGAGTTGGAAATGGTGGTCTGGGGTTTTACCGATAGGAGGGGGCAGGAGCTTGGGGTTTCCAAAAGAAGTTGGGATGATTCCTCCATCCGGGGTTATAGATTTGAGAGTATGGATTGTTGTTTAATAGGTCCCCATGGCGTTGATTTGCTTTTGCACGAATTTTGGGTATTGGAGTGCCAGAGTGCATGCGCTAATATGGTGATTGGGCATGGAGCATAAGGCACAAATCTTAGGTTGAGGTGGAGATTCAAGCGTCTAGTTTGCGAAGGACGGTGGCATTCCGATGGATAAACGTTGGTATAATTTTCTAGTCAGCGTCAACCTTGTTAGAGACATCTGTTGAGCCAGAGCGCTCGAACAAACTTCCCCTTTTGGCAGTGGTTGAAAGGGTTGCTCTGGTATCTCTACCGGATGAAGCATGTTGGAGGGAATTATCCGCAAGATTCTCAAAAAGTTCCTATGCTTCGTCCTCATTTTCTAGCATAAAAGTGCCTCCACACAAGATTCTAAAAAGCGCTAGGCGCCAGTCGGGCAGTGGGGGGCCGCCTAGGCGGCGCCTAAGCGTTTTGACTATTTTTAATTATTTTAATTATTATTTTGATATTATATATGTTTTAAAATTACTATAAATTCAAGATTACCCCAATCATTATTTTAAAGAACAAGTATTATCTACTCTTCGCTCCTTCCCCCTTTTTTTCTTATTGATGATCTTGGCATTGAATTGGACATAGACTAGATTAAGAAAAAAAAAGAAGGAAAGCCCAACCCGCCCAGACCTGCCTGGGCCCTCATAGACCTGCCTGAGCACCCGCCTAGGCGACCTCCTAGCCCCGCCTAGCCCTGCCTAGGAGCCTGAGTCGGTTTTTTGCACCGCCTAGGGGCTAGACTAGGCAGTGGAGGGCCTTTTAGGGCCTAGGCGTCGTCTAGGTGACCGTCTGGGCCGCTTTTTAAAACACTACCTCCACATGCCGCGTCAATGACATGGTAGTTGGTATCGATCAGTCCATCATAGAAGTTTTGGATGATCTGCCATTGTGGTACGGCATGGTGGGGGTATTTTCTAAGAAGACCCTTAAGTCTTTCCCATGTTTCATGAAATTGCTCACCATCTAATTGGGAAAAGCTAGTGATAGCCCTCCTATATTGATTGATTTTACTGATCGGGTAGTACTTTTTAAGGAATTCCTCTTGTAATTGCGCCTAGGTTGTTATGGTAGTGTTTCCTAAAGTTTGAAGCCAATGCTTGGCCTTATCCTTAAGCGAGAAAGGAAACAGTTGTAGCTTTGTAGTCTAGGGTTTGCAGCTTAAAAGGTTGTGCAAAGCTCTAAAAAATTTGTCCAGGTGTTTGTATGGGTCTTCGTTAGAAAGCCCATGAAAAGATGGTAACATATTTATTATACTAGACTTGATCTCAAAGTTTCCTGTCGAAGCTGCAGGGAGTCTAATGCACGAAGGTGAAGTGTAAGCTGTTGGTGTAAAGTGTGCTCTAAGAGTTTGGGGCCCTCAGGGGCCTCCTGTACCTCCCGCGCATTCCGTCACGGTGAGTCTTCTACGTTGCCTGCCATTCTTAGCGAGCAAAAGTTTTTACGAGAGGATCTAAACGTACGCTCAGGATCAAAATCTAACAGAATTAGATGTGGTCTCAACGATCGACGTCCAAGCATGCAATACTAAGAGTGCAATATGTAAGACATAAAAACTAAGGCAGGATTAACTAGAGCTACGCCTGTTTTTAATGGGGACGACAGCAGCGCACATGAACCTTCTCAGTTTATCCAGCAAGCTTTCCCAAGTAGGTGCAGGTCAATTTATTATTATTATTATTATTATTATTATTTTATATATAAGCGAAAGGTACGGACTAAAAAGAAAAGAAAGATCAGGAGTTCTTATATGGAGGAGAGGTGGTTAGTTCCTATCTTCCGCTAATAAGGTACCTGAAAAAGAAAAAAGAGAGATAGATTAGGTGCTAATCCTAAGAGATTAACTCCTAAAATTAATTCTATGTTACCATTAGCAATCTTCGGCAACGGCACCAAAAAGTTATGATCGTTTTCGATCACATCGGTATCTTATGTCCAAATCGTTTGCAGTAAGGGCTAATACCGGTATCGTACACGATGATTGCGAATTGGTAACTACAGTCTAATTCCAAGAGTTAAAGCAATTAGGGAGAAATAGTTGTTTGATGATTATGGTCTTAATTAAAATTGCTAAAAAGTGATTAAAGTAGATAAGGGAAATCAGAGAGAGAGAGTCTAGGGTGGAGAATCCACTACTAGCCACAATCTAGTCTACCTATGCTAACTAGGGTTTGTTCCTTCAAAAGGGGTGTTTCAATCCATTACAATAGAAATTGTAATGGCTTTCAACGAAGATTATCTTCAACGGCATAAGTTATCTTTGATCGGCACTATCCGTCCTTTAGGGGCACGGACCGTCTCCCCTTGGCATAACTCATCTCATTGAGGACAGATAATTAAAATAAAGAATTTCTCTTACCATGCATATGGCATGCACCATTTTAGTTTAGTATGGTTCGTCTTTTCAGGGCACGAACCGTCTTCCTAGGTATGGCGCATCTCCAGCGAGATGAGAGGAGGAATTAATACGCAACAAGACAAATGAATTCGGTCCATCCGACGATATAGATCATCATTGAGGCATACAAAATCGAGGGAAAAGAACTACATATTATCACTACACCAATACTGTTGAAAAAGGCTAGGCAATGACCGTCATTTTTTAGTATGTTGTTTTTTAGTATGTCATTTTTTAATGCCCGTTATTTTTTACCACTAAAAAATATGAATTGATCGTCATTTAATAAAAGACAAATTTTGCTCGGTGTTTATTTATGTAGTTTATTCCTCAAATTGATATAGTATATAATCATTAAAATACTTGTCAAGCCAATCCCCAAACAAAAAGTTCAAAACCCTAATTAAACATAAGAAAAACTAAAGTATGGCTAGGGCTTCATCTGAAGCCCTAGAGAAGGACTAGCCGCTCATGGTAGGGATAACGGGGAGAATGTTGATGGAGAGCTAGTATGGATCCATGGCAGCAATTCTTCTTCTTTCCTTGATCTTCCTTCGGAGATGACGACTTCCGAGCTCCCCAGTTCAGATTAGAGGATGGCTCGGACTTTCACTTGCCAAATTTCCTCCGTTCCTTTATGCGAAACGTGGTTAAATAGGGCTCCCAGCGTATGTGGTTCATAATTCTCCTGCAACAATCTTAGGCCGTCCGATCTAAGGCGTCACAGGGCTGGATGGTCACTTCTGATCGATCGGGTCTCACGGCCGATCGATCTAGAATTGAAAATCTTCTGTCTATATTACAGGCCTTCTCCGATTGATCGGGTCTCGCGACCGATCGATCGGAGATGGACAATCTTCTGTCTGCGGACTGTAGGACGTGTGGTTGCCTTTGGAAATTGTCCCTCTGGAGGTTACTGTTAGTAATTCTTGTATGCTGGTTGCCTTTTGATGTATTCTTCACTCTTCGGAGTACTTTCCTGTAAATTGCATATATGCAGATAATCAGATCAATTGAAGGCATAACTTCTATGATTTATGAAAGATTAATAGCTAAGATAAGGTGCTTTTATCTGCCAATCAGCTCTCCATTGGTATCCAGTAGTTAATCCAGAACCACTATACTAGTGGGCTTATGGTCTATAATAATATCATGTTCTAGGAAGTAGGCATTTGTAGAAACAATTACCTTATTTTCCTCAAGATCATAAAATAATCCACCTTTGGTCTCTTTGGAATATCCTACAAACAAATACACCTTGGATTTAGATTCCATCTTATCCCTCTTGTCCTTTCACACATATGCAGGGCATCCCCATATTTTGAAATACTACAGTATAGGCTTTCACCTTGACCACAGTTCCTTAAAGGTCTGAGGCACTAACTTGATGGAACGTGGTTCAGAATATAAGCTGTTGTTTATAAGGCACATCCCCAAAAGGTAATGGTAAACTTGTGTAACTCATAATGCTGCGAACCATGTCTAACAAGGTTCGATTTCTTATGTCGAAAATTCCATTCTGTTGTAGGGTCCCTGGAGTAGTTAACTAGAATGTAATCCCGTGCTCTACTAAATAACCAAGGAACTCATTAAATAGGTACTCGCCACCAGCCATTATCAGATCAAAGGGTATGCCCTTGCAAGTAGCGGTCGACCCCCCCTTTTCCTCTTCTCCTTAATAGTGGTCGTTCCCCTTTGCTTCTCCAAGAAGCTAAGGCCGACCCCTAACGTTTCTCTCTCTCTCTCTCTCTCTCTCTCTCTCTCTCTCTCTCTCTCTCTCTCCCTCCTGCGGATAAGCGTAGGCCAGCCCCTTTTGACCCATGTGGCCATCCCCTCCTTGGTCAAAACTTTCCATACCCGCCCCCCTTCTCCTTGAAGTTTGCAATTGCAAATCCTAGTAACAATAGGGGACCGGCCATGCTATGTGTCCCCATGTAGGGGGCGGCCACACTCGTGTGTGGTGGTGCTTTGGTCAACTAAGGCATCCCTACACCTCTAGTAGGTTGCCCCTCGCATTAGGGAACATGCATGACGCATCCAAGTAACTTATGACTGTACTATATATTACTGGGGTGCCCTCGAAGAATATCTCGGGTGCTTCTAGTAAAGTATACTAGTCAATTCGTAACACACATTGGTAAATCGCACCCGTGTAGCGAACCTCACTAAGGAAAGGGAATGACCACACGTGTATCTACACTATTCCGGATTTGCATCCTAGCAATCACACATGCATACGCAACTACCGTGTACTAGTGAAAAGCACACACGAAGCGTATTAGACTTGGACTGTTTACTTCCTCTTATTGTGTCTTATGAATCAAGGAGATAATTCAACAAACCGTACAAGATATGAATAAGGTGGAACCTTCAGGGACCAGGGTTCATAGTTTCCAACTTGGACTCGGTCAACACACTACCCTGGTATATCATCGACCTTCTGAGTCTGAGATAACCTGCGTAGCCACTCAGAGTGCAACGCAGGCTGCACTCCATTCCCCCTGGACTTACTATGTTCTCTTGTATACCCCTACTCTCCGCTTAGTAATGGTATACACGATGTCCCTCCACTTAGTGCCATGAGTCAACTCAAGCAGTGGAGAACACCGTCAGACTCGAGTACTTATATGACTTGGTTTCTTCCA
The DNA here is from genome assembly GCA_947650365.1 of Chamaelirium japonicum. Taxonomy (NCBI): domain Eukaryota; kingdom Viridiplantae; phylum Streptophyta; class Magnoliopsida; order Liliales; family Melanthiaceae; genus Chamaelirium; species Chamaelirium japonicum. The sequence continues at coordinate 108,139,204 of OX393550.1, forward strand.
GGTTGCACATACGTCGTACCTACTTATTACCCTATCGAGTAATTGAACCCGGTCAATAGTCCAACTGATTCATCAGGCCTGGATTTGGTACAATATAAGTCAGACCAAGGAAATCACCTCATGTTAGGGGTGTGGATGGCTTGCTGGAGTGGCATGCTGATACAATGCCAGCTGGGTAACCTAGTACACCATGCATGGTTTTGGATCACGTAACTGGATCCTCATACATTGGTGCGCTAACGCACCACTCAACTGGTTATCCCACCAGACATGGTTCCTCAGGGTTTAGGACTGTTTTATCCTAAATAGAAACACGGCTTTATGCACCGGTGTCTACTCACCGATCTGTGTCCCGTGTTGGTTCTGTTCGGTCATAGACTCTGTGCCTGGTGATGACCATGCTGAAAACTCATATGCACTATCATCCCCAATAGCTTATTATGATAAGGCGGCCAACCTAATTATAGCTGTGAACTGATTTAGGTTATATGAGAATAATCCACTTAGTCTTCAGCTTAGAGGATTATCATGTATCCATGGCTCTCTGTCCTACAAAGAACATGTAACTTGTTACGTTCCAATAAGCATCTCATATAATAACAGTTATCATTTATTAATTGATCAAAATCCAGAGTTTTATAAGCTTAGAACACACCAATTCTAACAGTGCAGGCCATAGTAGAATGCGCCCGTCGCTATTGACTACCAGCGAGCACCTCTTGGTGATGACGCCACCAAGTCGGCCACCACCCGCGGTCGTTCGCGGCGGCCACTGACCACTAGTTGACCGCCACCACTGCCCCGTCGGCCACCACCCGTAGTGGCCAATGGTGCAGCGAGCGTGGTGGCCAGCGACGATGGCAGTGGGTGGTGGCCAATGGGGCATTAGCCATGCCGAACTTATCTCCGACTCTCATTTTTTCTATTTCTTTCACTGTTTTTTCATTACATCTATCCAATCTTCCATCAAAAACTACCGGAGGTACTGACTTTATTTTATCCTCGTCTCTAAATGATCTTATAGAGGACCACCCGAGGATCGCAATACCTCCAGAATCACTAAATTCTTATGAGAAATGAATTAAGAAGGTACACTGTGCCGAACTTGTCTCCGGCTCTCATTTCTTACTGCCTACCACCGCGCTCGCCACCGGCTCAACGACAAGAACTCACTAAATACTTTACGCTATGTAAGGACGTAAGGGACGAAAAATGACATCATTCCAATAATCTCCAGTGACGAGATGTGGTTGAAGCGAGAAAAAATTCAAACGAAAAAAATGAAGAGACTTTTTATTTATTTTGTTTAGTTTTAAAGGATAAAATGATCATAAAAATACAGCAGTTGTTCGGATGTGACATTTGGCACGTGTTGAGGGCTAGAAAAGTAATGCAAAAAGTAACCAAGTCTATTTTCAATAATGCACATGAGTTCGGGGCCATTATGGGAAAAACATCTACCCCTCCATGCATAACCGTGGGCGACGGACCCAGACCTTGCAAAGAAAGGACAAAGGATCGGGCGCTGGTCCAACCATGTGACCGATTGGGATCACCTTCACTCCACTCACTGCACCCCAAGCACAATACAACAACTTTAGAAACATTTAACTGGTTAGCCCACCAGACATGGTTCCTCAGGGTTTAGGACCGTTTTACCCTAAATAGAAACACAACTTTATGCACCGGTGTTTGCTCACCGATCTGTGCCCCATATTGGTTCTGTTCGGCCATAGACTCTGTGTCTGGTGGTGACTATGGTGAAGACTCGTATGCACTATCATCCTCAACAGCTTATCATGATGAGGCGACCAACCTGATTTTAGCTGCGAACTGATTTAGGTTACATGAGACCAATCCACTTAGTCTTCAGCTTAGAGGATTACCATGTATCAATGACTTTCTGTCCTAAAAAGAACACGTAACTTGTTACGTTCCAATATGCATCTAATATAATAACATTTATCCTTTATTAATAGATCAAAATCTAGAGTTTTACAAGCTTAGAACACACCAATTCTAACAGTGCGGGCCACAGTAAAATACGTCCGTCGCCATCGACCACCGGCGGGCACCTCTCGCCGATTACGCCACCAAGTTGGCCACCACCCGCGGCCGTCGGCAGCGGTCCCCAACCACTGGTTGACCGCCATCGCTGCCCCGTCGGCCACCACCCGCGGTAGCCAATGGTGCAGCGAGGGTGGTGGCCAGCAGCGATGGCAGTGGGTGGTGGCCAATGTGGCGTCAGCCATACCAAATTTATCTCTGACTCTCATTTTTTCTATTTCTTTCACTGTTTTTTCATTATATATATCTAATCTTCCATTAAAAACCACCAGAGGTACTGACTTTATTTTATCCTCGTCTCTAAATGATCTTGTAGAGGATCACCCGAGGATCGCAATACCTCCAGAATCACTAAATTCTTATGAGAAATGAATTAAGAAGGTACATTGTGCCGAACTTGTCTCCGGCTCTCATTTCTTACCGCCTACCACCGCCATCGACCACCGTCCGCTCGTCACCGGCTCAACGGCAAGAACTCACTAAATACTTTACGCTATGTAAAGACCCAAGGGAAGAAAAATGACATCATTCCAACAATCTCCGGTGACGAGATGTGGTTGAAGAGAGAAAAAATTCAAACAAAAAAAATGAAGACTTTTTATTTATTTTGTTTAGTTTTAAAGGATAAAATGATCACAAAAATGCAGCGGTTGTTCGAACTAGACATTTGGCACGTGTTGAGGGCTAGAAAAGTAATGCAAAAAGTAACCGAGCCTATTTTTAGTAATACACGTGAGTTCGGGGCCATTATTGGAAAAACATCTTCCCCTCCATGCACAACCGTGGGCGACGGACCCAGAACTTGCAAAGAAAGGACAAAGGATCGGGCGCTGGTCCAACCATGTGACCGATTGGGATCACCTTCACTCCACTCACTGCACCCCAAGCACAATACGAACCACTTTAGAAACATTAAAAAATAATAAATAATGAAATAAAAAATATTCTTTACAGAAAACCAAAAGATGCTGCCTTTCCTTGTAAAACCAAAAGGCGCAGGCGGCGAGGAAGGCCACGATGGCGGAGGCAGTGACCATGGCCCTTCGCTCCGACCTCCGGGATACGGCGTCGATAGCTGCGGAGAAGGCGTGGACGCAGGCAAGGAGGACAACTGACTGGACGACCAAGATGACGAGCGTCATTGCCTGGGTGGCCAGGCTGGCGTCCTGGCGGATGTCGGCTAACCGGAGAACGGCGGCAGCACCGGCGACGTAGATGTAGAGGGCGGAGAAGATGTAACCAGAGAGTACGAGCACGAGGATTATTGCAAATGGCGTAGTGGGACGCGCGATCGGCAACCGGCTGATGGCGGTCCACACGAAGTCGCCTAGCAGGTAGGACGCCAAGAAGCCCGGCAGGACGAGGAAGAGACGACTATAGGGTCCTGAGGAGGAGAAGAATACGGCCTCAACCGCCACCGTGAGGAAGAATGCCCCGGCCGCGGCGGTGAGGAGGAATAGCAGTATGAAGCGGAAAAGTGACCTGTACGCCAGCGCTGAAGGGCGGGGATGAAGAAACCCATGTCGTCCTTGTCCGTATTGTGCTTGCGGGTCGGCATAGAACAGCCCGGCGGCTGCAAAGAAGAAAGTGATCACTGCTAGAAGAAAGAGCCTAAGAAGGATGACGGCCATGGGTACAAGACTACTCTCTCTCTCTCTCTCTCTCTCTCTCTCTCTGTTTGCTGAATGACCACCGCTCTGCGTCTGGTGAGGGGATATAGAGGGGTCCCTCGATGGAGAAAATTCTGTACTTGAGAATGGGTGTACGTTGCGACTTACGATCCGCTGCCCTCCTCCCGTCTGTCTGCATCGTACTGTCGAAGTCGTCGACCGTGTCATCTTTGCTAACCCTTGCATCTCGTCCGTCGACCTCGCCCCTACCTCCATGGGCCACCACCGGACAAGTACGCACTAGGACTGATTCGTGAATTTTGACCTCGGATTACGCTCGAGGATGTGGTCGGAAACACTGTGGAAGCCGTAGATGAGGCAGGGGGAGAAAGGGAACATGAGGGCTAAGTCGACGATAATGGAATCAGAGTGGAGAGTATGAGGGGATTACCCTGCCGCACAGTTAATTGAGTTAATTAAAAAGTACCCCCTCTGGCCTTAGTTTTTGACTCTTACCCGTTAACATAAATCCACATGGCCTTTTATAACGGAAAAGCCGTTTTTCTTTTTTTTTTTTTGGGCGGGGGGGGGGGGGGGGGGGGGGGGGGGGGGGGGGTGGGGGTTTGGTTTGTAAAACCCGAAAAATTAGGTAGGAGGGGGTACTTTTTAATTACCCAAATTAAGTGAGTGGTGCGATAAAAAAAACCCTAAAATAAATAAATTTGTGGAATACATTTGTTTTTGGGGTGCCCTTATAATTTTTATGTGGTTAAATATTAGCATGCAAGGACAATCCTTGGGTGCCTCAGTTGGACTAGAAGCCTCAAGTCTATATGATATTATAAAACTAGTGCATGCCCGTGCCTGTCGGCACAGCAGCGGGCCGCCTTCGGCGGCAACACACCTGTCGGCACTGCAGTGGGCCGCCTTTGGCGGTAAGACACCCCCCGTGTATCACCACCCCCACCCCCACCGTCGTATGCGGCGACAACACACCTGACCTCCTTCAGCATGCCCGTGCCGATTGGCACGAAGCGGGAGCCTTCGGTGCGACCAACCAACCCCCACCTCCCCTACCCCAGGGGGAGAAAGGGAGAGAGAGAGTTGGCAAGAGAGCAGGGCCGTCTCGATACAAACTGAGACCTAAGACAAAAATTCTAAATGGAGCCTTTTTATATTATTTTTTTCATAATGGGCCGGGCCTAAATGGTGGGTATGGTGGCTATGGGCTTAGAGATTGACAGCCTTTTTATATTATTATTATTATTTTTTCATATAGATTGTTTGTTCCAGATGTAACCCTCTCGTCAACTTCATGATTAGCAATATTTTGTGCATCATTTTCGAAATTACTGGTTTCTAATGTACCCTTTTCGTGATATTCCAAAGTTGGTTGAGCCCTCTGATTCGACAAAAATGTTGTCCAATATATATAGCAATTCTTTTGGTAACAAATATTTTATAATGTTTGACATCATTTGTAAGTAATCCTTCTGCTTTGTTTTCGAACATAGCAACTGTTTCATCAATATAAGTTGCATCATGCTTAACCTCTTCAGAATTCCAAAATTCAAAACTGCTCTCCGCTTCCGCATAAGGGCTTGAGATTTTCTAATTTGGGACTCCATTTATGTAGAGTAGTAGATGCCAGTACTGCATGAAAAATCAAGAGATCTCTGCCCATCATGCCATTCCGGATTGCTAAAGATCTATTATGCCTCAAAGAATTCCTCAGTCGAAGCAACTTCCATCTCGTCATCGTCCACAGCTGCCACTTCTGTTGCGGCATCATACTAAGCATCCAAGTCTGAAAAGAGTACTTGGTTGAGGCATGAATATGCTTTCAATTCCCATTGATATAAGTAGCAAACAACCCCATGTACAGGAAATTGACACCTACCTCTGACTTTTGCCTTTTGAGAATTGGATCTTGGGCTACCATAAAACGTCGATGTCCTCATGGTTCAGTAGCTAAATGAGAATTGATAAAGTTGTATTGAACATAACCCTAAACAGCCGATCATCATGTTTAAGGTACTTGTCCATATGAATGCATTGAAGGACCACATCACCTTGAACACAGCAACGCACATTTATTTTTATTGGTACACTATGTACCTGCAATTACAGTTAAAAATTGATAATCACAAACTCAGAATAATACCATCCTGCAGGCATTAGGATTGAGAAATACCTGGCTATAATGCCGAACCTGTTTCTTGGTCTTTGAACTTGAGGAAAGAACTTTGGAACTCTTATCGGTCAGCATCAACGGGTCTAGACCATAGACACGAATGATTAGTCCCAATTCGACCTGCAATTGGGATTGTATTCAAATCCTATAAAGAGAGGATGGGGGTTAGACATGGTGGGTATTAAAGGAGATTTACCTCTCCACTTATTTAAACAATATTTTCTGAATAAAATCTTTTATTTTGCTGCAATTTTCCATTGTAACTCATAGTGTGGATGTCATGGAAAACGAAAATACTGATCTCTTAACAAAATCCTTAGGTTTATTACGATACCTTTCCAAATTATTTCTAAATTAATTTAATATTAGCCTCATTTTAAAGCTCTTAGACCTTTCCATTGGTATACTCTTTGTTAAAAATGGATTAGTGGATCAAGTATACACGATCCATTCTAATTTATTCACACGATCTATTCTAATTCATTCGTACGCGCTATTCTAATTCATTCGTACTAATGTATCCATGCTAATTCGTTCATACGATCCATTCTAATTCATTCGTACGATCCATTCTAATTCATTCGCACGATCTATATTAATTCAATCGTACAAGCTATTCTAATTCATTCATACGCATGTATCCATTCTAATTCATTCGTACGATCTAGTCTAATTCATTCGCACGATCCATTCTAATTCATTCGTACGATCCATTTTAATTCATTCGCACGATCTATTCCAATTCATTCATACGAGCTATTCTAATTCATTCGTACGAATGTATCCATTCTATTGAATTCGTACAATCCATTCTAATTCATTCACAAGATCCATTCTCATTTATTCGTATGATCCATTCTAACTCATTCGCACGATCTATTCTCATTCATTTGTACGGGCAATTCTAATTCATTTGCACGAATGTATCCATTCTAATTCATTCGTACGATCCCTTCTAATTCATTTGCCCGATCCATTCTAATTCATTCGTACGATCCATTCTAGTTCATTCGCACAATCTATTCTAATTTATTCATACGAATGTATCCATTCTAATTCATTCGTACGATCCATTCTAATTCATTCACATGATCCATTCTAATTCATTTGTACAATCCATTCTAATTCATTCACACGATCAATTCTAATTCATTCGTACGAGCTATTCTAATTCTTTCGTACGAATGTATCCATTCTAATTCATTCGTATGAGCTATTCTAATTCATTCGTACGATTCATTCTAATTCATTCGTACGATCCATTCTAATTCATTCACACGATCTATTCTAATTCAAATGTACGAGCTATTCTAATTCATTCGTAGATCCATTCTAATTCAATTGCATGATCCATTCTAATTCATTCGTACGATTTATTCTAATTCATTCATACGATCTATTCTAATTCATTCGCATGATCTATTCTAATTTATTTGTATGATCGATTCTAATTCATTCGTATGAGCAATTTTAATTCATTCGTACAAATGTATCAATTCTAATTCATTCGTACGATCCATTCTAATTCATTCGCACGATCCATTCTTATATTCGTAGAATCCATTCTAATTCATTCGTATGATCCATTCTAATTCATTCACACGATCCATTCTAATTCATTCGCACAATCCATTTTAATACATTCGTACGATCCATTCTAATTCATTCGCACGATATATTTTAATTTATTCGTATGAGCTTTTCTAATTCATTCATACGAATGTATCCATTCTAATTTATTTGTACGAACTATTCTAATTCATTCGCATGATCCATTCTAATTCATTCGAACGATCCATTCTAATTCATTCGCATGATCTACTCTAATTCATTCGTACGAGCTATTCTAATTCATTCGTACGAATGTATCCATTCTAATTCATTCGTACGAAACATCCTAATTCATTCGCAAGATCCATTCTAATTCATTCATACGATCCATTTTAATTCATTTGCACGATCTATTCTAATTCATTCGTACGAGCTATTCTAGTTTATTCGTACGACTGTATCCATTGATCGTACGAATAAATTAGAATGGATCGTGCGAAGGAATTTGAATGAATAGTACGAATGAATTAGAATGGATACATTCGTACGAATGAATTAGAATAGCTCGTACAGATGAATTAGAATAGATCATGCGAATGAATTTGAATGGATCGTACGAATGAATTAGAATGGATCATGTGAATGAATTAAAATGGATCGTACGACTGAATTAGAATGGATACATCCGTACGAATAAATTAGAATGGCTATATTCGTATGAATGAATTAGAATGGATCGTACGAATGAATTAGAATGGTTCGTCCGAATGAATTAGAATAGATCGTGCGAATGAATTAGAGTGGATTGTGCGAATGAATTAGAATAGATCGTGCAAATGAATTAAAATGGATCGTACGAATGAATTCGAATGGATCGTGTAAATGAATTAGAATGGATCGTACGAATGAATTGAAATAGCTCTTACGAATGAATTAGAATAGATCGTGCGAATGAATTAAAATGGATCATATAAATAAATTAGATGGATCGCACGAATGAATTAGAATGGATCGTACGAATGAATTGGAATGGATACATTCGTACGAATGAATTAGAATAGATCGTGTTAATGAATTAGAATGGATCGTACGAATGAATTTGAATGGATCATGCAAATGAATTAGAATAGATCGTATGAATGTATTAGAATCACTCGTACGGATGAATTAGAATAGATCGTGTGAATGAATTAGAAAGGATCGTACGAATGAATAAGAATGAATCGTGTGAATGAATTAGAATGGATCATACGAATGAATTAGAATGGATAAATTCGTACGAATGAATTAGAATAGCTCATACGAATGAATTAGAATAGATCGTGCGAATGAATTAGAATCGATTATACGATTGAATTAGAATGGATACATTCGTACGAATGAATTGGAATAGCTCGTACGGATGAATTAGAATAGATCGTGCGAATGAATTATAATGGATCGTACGAATGGATTAGAATGGATCATGCGAATGAATTAGAATGAATCATACGAATGAATTAGAATGGATCATACGAATGGATTAGAATGGATCATGCGAATGAATTAGAATGAATCATACGAATGAATTAGAATGAATATATTCGTACAAATGAATTAGAATATCTTGTACGAATGAATTAGAATTTGTCGTGCGAACGAATTATAATGATCGTACGAATGAATTAGAATGGATCGTGCGAATGAATAAGAATGAATCGCACGAATGAATTAGAATGGATACATTCATACGAATAAATTAGAATAGCTTGTACGAATGAATTAGAATGGTTTGTGTGAATAAATTCGAATGGATCGCACGAATGAATTAGAATAGATCATGCGAAAGAATTAGAATGGATCGCACGAATAAATTAGAAAGGATACATGCATACGAATTAATTAGAATAGATCGTGCGAATGAATTAGAATGAATCGTACGAATGAATTAGAATGGATTGTGCGAATGAATTAGAATGGATCGTACGAATAAATTATAATGGATACATTCGTACAAATGAATTAGAATGGATCTAATTCATTCGTACGAATGTATCCATTCTAATTCATTCGTACAATCTATTCTAATTTATTCGTATGATCCATTCTAATTCATTCGCACGATCTATTCTAATTCATTCGTACGAGCTATTGTAATTCATTCGTACGAATGTATCTATTCTAATTTATTCGTACGATCCATTATAATTCATTCACACGATCCATTCTAATTCATTCGTACGATCTATTCTAATTCATTCGCACGATCTATTCTAATTCATTCGTACGAGCTATTCTAATTCATTCGTACGAATGTATCCATTCTAATTCGTTCGTACGATCCATTCTAATTTATTCGCACGATCCATTCTAATTCATTCGTACGGTCCATTAAAATTCATTCACATGACCTATTTTAATTCATTCGTATGATCTATTCTAATTCATTCATACGAATATATCCATTCTAATTCATTCGTACGATCTATTCTAATTCATTCGCATGATCTCGCATGATCCATTCTAATTCATTCCTTTGAGCTATTCTAATTCATTCGTACGATTGTATCCATTCTAATTCATTCTTACGATCCATTCTAATTCATTCGTATGATCCATTCTAATTCATTCGTACGATCCATTCTAATTCATTTATACAAATGTATCTATTCTAATTCATTTGTACGATCCATTCTAATTCATTTGAACGATACATTCTAATTTATTCATATGATCCATTCTAATCCATTCGCACGATCCACTCTAATTCATTCATACGATCCATTCTAATTCATTCGCACGATCCATTCTAATTCATTCGTACTAGGTATTCTAATTCATTCGTACGAATGTATCCATTCTAATTCATTCGTATGATCCAGTCTAATTCATTCGCATGATCCATTCTAATTCATTCGTACGATCTATTCTAATTCATTTGCACGATCCATTCTAATTCATTCGTACGAGCTATTCTAATTCCTTCGTACGAATGTACCCATTCTAATTCATTCGCATGATCCATTCTAATTCATTCGTACGATCTATTCTAATTTATTCGTACGAGTTATTCTAATTCATTCGTACGAGTGTATCCATTCTCATTCATTCGTACGATCCATTCTAATTCATTTGCACGATCTATTCTAATTCATCCGTACGAGCTATTCTAATTCATTCGTACGAATGTATCCATTCTAATTAATTCGTATGATCCATTCTAATTCATTCACACGATCCATTCTAATTCATTCATACGATTCATTCTGATTCATTCGTACGATCCATTCTAATTCATTCGCACGATCCATTCTTATATTCATAGAATCCATTCTAATTCATTCTTAGGATCCATTCTAATTCATTCGCACGATCCATTCTAATCCATTCGCACGATCCATTCTAATCCATTCGCACAATCCATTTTAATTCATTCGTACGATCCATTCTAATTCATTCGCACGATATATTTTAATTCATTCGTATGAGCTATTCTAATTCATTCGTACGAATGTATCCATTCTAATTCATTTGTACGAACTATTCTAATTCATTCGCATGATCCATTCTAATTCATTCGTACGATCCATTCTAATTCATTCGCACGATCTATTCTAATTCATTCGTACGAGCTATTATAATTCATTCGTATGGATGTATCCATTCTAATTCATTCGTACGAACCATCCTAATTCATTCATAAGATCCATTCTAATTCATTCATACGGTCCATTCTAATTTATTTGCACGATCTATTCTAATTCATTCGTACGAGCTATTCTAATTTATTCGTACGAATGTATCCATTGATTGTACGAATAAATTAGAATAGATCGTGCGAAGGAATTTGAATGAATAGTACGAATGAATTAGAATGGATACATTCGTACGAATAAATTAGAATAGCTCGTACGGATGAATTAGAGTAGATCGTGCGAATGAATTTGAATAGATCGTACGAATGAATTAGAATGGATCATGTAAATGAATTAAAATGGATCGTATGACTGAATTAGAATGGATACATCCGTATGAATAAATTAGAATGGTTATATTCGTATGAATGAATTAGAATGGATCGTGCGAATGAATTAGAATGGATCGTCCGAATGAATTAGAATAGATCGTGCGAATGAATTAGAATGGATTGTGTGAATGAATTAGAATAGATCGTGCAAATAAATTAAAATGGATCGTACGAATGAATTCGAATGGATCATGTGAATGAATTAGAATGGATCGTACGAATGAATTAGAATGGATAAATTCGTACGAATGAATTAGAATAGATTGTGTGAATGAATTAGAATGGATCATATGAATAAATTAGAATGGATCGCACGAATGAATTAGAATGGATCGTACGAATGAATTGGAATGGATACATTCGTACGAATGAATTAGAATAGCTCGTACGAATGAATTAGAATAGATCGTGTGAATAAATTAGAATGGATCGTATGAATGAATTAGAATGGATCGTGCGAATGGATTAGAATGGATTGTATGAATGTATTAGAATCGCTCGTACGGATGAATTAGAATAGATCGTGTGAATGAATTAGAAAGGATCATATGAATGAATAAGAATGGATCGTGTGCATGAATTAGAATGGATCATACGAATGAATTAGAATGGATAAATTCGTACGAATGAATTAGAATAGCTCGTACGAATGAATTAAAATAGATCGTGCGAATTAATTAGAATCGATTATACGATTGAATTAGAATGGATCGTGCGAATGAATTAGAATGGATTGTACGAATGAATTAGAATGGATACATTCATACGAATGAATTGGAATATCTTGTACGAATGAATTAGAATAGATCGTGTGAATTAATTATAATGGATCATACGAATGATATAGAACGGATCGTGCGAATGAATTAGAATGGATCGTACGAATGAATTAGAATGGATACATTCATACGAATGAATTGGAATAGCTTGTACGAATGAATTAGAATAGATCGTGTGAATGAATTATAATGGATCATACGAATGATATAGAACGGATCGTGCGAATGAATTAGAATGGATCGTACGAATAAATTAGAATGGATCATGCGAATGAATTAGAATGGATCATACGAATAAATTAGAATAGCTCGTACGAATGAATTGGAATAGGTCGTGCGAATGAATTATAATGATCGTACGAATGAATTAGAATGGATCGTGTGAATGAATTAGAATGGATCGTACGAATGAATTAGAATTGATACATTCGTACGAATGAATTAGAATAGCTCGTACGAATGAATTAGAATGGTTTGTGTGAATGAATTAGAATGTATCGAACGAATGAATTAGAAAGGATCATGCGAAAGAATTAGAATGGATCGTACGAATAAATTAGAAAGGATACATTTGTACGAATAAATTAGAATAGATCGTGCGAATGAATTAGAATGAATCGTATGAATGAATTATAATGGATCGTGCGAATGAATTAGAATGGATCGCACGAATGAATTTTAATGGATATATTCATATGAATGAAGTAGAATGGATCTAATTCATTCGTACGAATGTATCGATTCTAATTCATTCGTACAATCCATTCTAATTCATTCGTATGATCCATTCTAATTTATTCGCACGAACTTTTCTAATTCATTCATACGAGCTATTGTAATTCATTCATACGAATGTATCCATTCTAATTCATTCATACGATCCATTCTAATTTATTCGCACGATCCATTCTAATTCATTCGTACGATCCATTCTAATTCATTCGCACGATCTATTCTTATTCATTCGTACGAGCTATTCTAATTAATTCGAACGAATGTATCCATTCTAATTCGTTCTTACGATCCATTCTAATTTATTCGCACGATCCATTCTAATTCATTCGTACGATCCATTCTAATTCAATCACACGACCTATTTTAAGTCATTCGTATGAGCTATTCTAATTCATTCATACGAATGTATCCATTCTAATTCATTCGTACGATCTATTCTAATTCATTCGCACGATCTCGCATGATCCATTCTAATTCATTCCTTTGAGTTATTCTAATTCATTCGTATGATTGTATCCATTCTAATTCATTCGTACGATCTATTCTAATTCATTCATACGAATGTATCCATTCTAATTCATTCATACGATCCATTCTAATTCATTCGAATGATACATTCTAATTTATTCATACGATCCATTCTAATCCATTTGCACGATCCACTCTAATTCATTCATACGATCCATTCTAATTTATTTGCACGATCCATTCTAATTCATTCATACTAGGTATTCTAATTTATTTGTACGAATGTATCCATTCTAATTCATTCGAATGATCCATTCTAATTTATTCGCACGATCCATTCTAATTCATTCGTACGATCCATTCTAATTTATTTGCACGATCCATTCTAATTCATTCGTACGAGCTATTCTAATTCATTCGTACGAATGTATCCATTCTAATTTATTCGTTTGATCAATTCTAATTCATTCGCACGATCCATTCTAATTCATTTGTACGATCTATTCTAATTTATTCGTACGAGTTATTCTAATTCATTCGTACGAATGTATCTATTCTTATTCATTCGTACGATCCATTCTAATTCATTCGCACGATCCATTCTAATTCATTCGTATGATCCATTCTAATTCATTTGCACGATCTATTCTAATTCATCCGTACGAGCTATTCTAATTCATTCGTACGAATGTATCCATTCTAATTAATTCGTATGATCCATTCTAATTCATTCACACGATCCATTCTAATTTATTCGTACGATCCATTCTAATTTATTCGCACGATCTATTCTAATTCATTTGTATGAGCTATTCTAATTCATTCGTATGAGTGTATCCATTCTAATTCCTTCGTACGATCCATTCTAATTCATTCACACGATCCATTATAATTCATTCTTACGATCCATTCTAATTTATTCATATGATCTATTCAAATTCATTCGTATGAGCTATTCTAATTCATTCGTACTAATGTATCCATGCTAATTCATTTGTACGATCCATTCTAATTCATTCGTATGATTGATTCAAATTCATTCGCACGATCTATATTAATTCAATCATACGAGCTATTCTATTCGTACGATCCATTCTAATTCATTTGCACGATCAATTCTAATTCATTCGTACGAGCTATTCTAATTCTTTCGTACAAATGTATCCACTCTAATTCATTTGTATGAGCTATTCTAATTCATTCGCATGATCCATTGAAATTCATTCGTATGATCCATTCTAATTCATTCGCAAGATCTATTCTAATTCAAATGTACGAGCTATTCTAATTCATTCGTACGATCCATTCTAATTCATTTGTATTATCCTTTCTAATTCATTCGTACGATTTATTCTAATTCATTCGTAAGATCCATTCTAATTCATTCGAATGATCCATTCTAATTCATTCGCATGATCTATTCTAATTCATTCGTACGATCGATTCTAATTCATTCACACGAACTATTCTAATTCATTCGTACGAACTATCCTAATTCATTCGTACGAATGTATCCATTCTAATTCATTCGTACGATCCATTCTAATTCATTCGCACGATCCATTCTAATCATTCGTACGATCTATTCTAATTTATTTGTATGATCCATTCTAATTCATTCGTACGGTCCATTCTAATTCATTCGCACGAACTATTTTAATCCATTCGTACGGGCTATTCTAATTCATTCGTACGAATATATCCATTCTAATTCATTCGTACGATCTATTTTAATTTATTCACACGATCCATTCTAATTCATTCGTAAGATCCATTCTAATTCATTCGCACGATCTATTCAAATTTATTCATACGAGCCATTCTAATTCACTCGTACGATCCATTCTAATTCATTCGCACGATTTATTCTAATTCATTCGTGCGAGCTCTAATTCATTCATACGATCCATTCTAATTCATTCGCACGATCCATTCTAGTTCATTCATATGATCCATTCTAATTCATTCACACGATCCATTCTAATTAATTCGTACGAGCTATTCTAATTCATTCGTACGAATGTATTCATTCTAACTCATTCGTATGATCCATTCTAATTCATTCGTACGACATATTCTAATTCATTTGTACGATCCATTCTAATTCATTCGCACGATCAATTCTAATTCATTCGTACAAGCTATTCTAATTTATTCGTACGAATGTATCCATTCTAGTTCATTCATACGATCTATTCTACTTCATTCGTACGGTCTATTCTAATTTATTCGTACGATCTTTTCTAATTCATTCGTACGACCCATTCTAGTTCATTCGCACAATCTATTCTAATTTATTCATACGAATATATCCATTCTAATTCTAACTAGATAATTAAATAATTAAATAAAATAATTATTTTAATAAAAAGTTAATTATTAAAATGTTTAAATTATTTTATAATTAAATAAATGATTATTATTATTAAAAAAATTATAGAAACATTACAATGATAATCATAATAACGTTGAGATGATACTAATGAGAAGTGGAGTTTTGGAATTTAGATTACTTCTTACTTCAAACCTATACCCGTGGCCACTGGATTGGAGCAGAACTTTTTCTCTTTTCGTTTATTTCTCCATTCTCATCTCTCTTTGTCTCTCTCTTCTGTCTTTGTTTCTCTCTCTGGTTTTTTGCGACGGGTCGGTTGAGCTCGATATGTTCGTGTTGATAACATACTGTGAGATGGGAGAAAGAGAGAGACGTCAAACATGCCCCACCCTAAAAGGGGTCATATATTATTTATAGGGTAAGCTTACTTAGGGCTTAAGTATTATATGGAAAACCCTAATCTATGGGAGAGATCCGACGGTGGACATTCATCTGATCGAACGATCACATAATAGTTGTAATGTTTTAATTTTTTTTAAAGAAAAATATAAATTTTTTTAAAGCAAAAAATTTGGGTGTGCCTCATTTTCCTTCTTTACTTCCTATTATTTAATTAATTTAATTAGTTTAATAAATTAAATAATTAAATAATTAAATAATTAAAGAAATATTTAATTATCTATATAATTAAATTATTTGAACTAATTATTTATTATTTAAATATTAAAATCAATAAATATTTCTTTGATTATTAAAAAAAATATTAAGCTATTTAAAAAAATATTTTATTATTCATATATTCAAATAATTAACTAATTATTTAAATAATAATTAAATTATTATTAAAATATTGTGTTATTTTATTACTTAATTAAATAAATATTTTTTAAGTTATTTTAATTAATATCTCATAATTTAATAAAAAAATTTATTTATTTAAATTACTATTTATTTAAATTTAAAATTATTTAATAATTCAAATATTTATTATTTAAGTAAATAATCTATTTGATATATTTCTTCACTAATTATTGAAAAAAATTATAATTTAAATAATTCTTTATTTAATTATCTAAATAATTAAATTCTACTATTTATGTTACTTAAATAGATAATTATTTAATAATTTATTTAAATAATAATCTAATAATTTTCTTATATAATAATTTAGTTATGTAATTATTGATTAAATTATTTTATTATTTTCCAAAATTATTAATTAATATAATTTATACTTTAAATTATTATGTAAATATTTAAATAATAAAATACTTAAATTATTTGATTAAAATAATATATAATTATATAATTGAATTCTTTTATTATAAAATATTAATAACATAAAGAAATAATGAAATTATTTAGATATTTTATAAAATAATTAAATAATTATTTGAATCATTATTCTATAAATTATAATTAATTAAATGATTTTATTATTTATTATTGAATAATTCAATAATTATTATTGAATTATTCAATAACTAAATAATAAAAATATTAGATTAATTATAATTTATGGAATAATGATTCAAATAAAAATTAAGTAATTATTTTATTAATTATAATTAATTAAATATTTTCATTAATTACTTATTGAATAATAAAATGATTAATTAATTAATTATTTTATTAGTTCAATAATTTATTATTTAAGAATTAATTAAATTAATTTTAAAATAATAATAATTAAAGAAATAACTAAAAAAATAAATTAATTATATAATTAAATAATTATTTTTAATTTAATATTTTAAACAATTAAATAGTTTTATAATTTGATTATTTCATAATATAATAATTAATAAATAAATAAAATAATAAATTTTATTAAGTAACTAGATAATTAAATAATTAAATATTATTTTAATAAAAAAGTTAATTATTAAAATTTTTCAATTATTTAAATTATTTTATAATTAAATAAATGATTACTATTATTAAAAAATTTATAAAAATATTACAATGATTATCATAATAATATTGAGATGATACTATTGAGAAGTGGAGTTTTGGAATTTAGATTACTTCTTACTTCAAACCTATACCCATAGCCAATGGACTGGAGCATGACTTCTTTTCTCTTTGTTTATTTTTCTATTCTTATCTCTCTTCTTCTTTCTCTTCTGTCTTCGTTTCTCTCTCCATTTTCTTGCGACGGGTCAACTGGGTTCGATATGTTCGTATTGATAACATATTGTGAGATGGGAGAAAGAGAGAGCCGTCAAACGTGTCCCACCTTAAAGGGGTCGTATATTATTTATACGATAAGCTTACTTAGGGCCTAGTATAATATGGGAAACCCTAATTTGTGGAAGAGATCCGACGGTGGATAGTCATCCGATCGAACAATCTCATAATAGTTATAATATTTTAAAGTTTTTTAAAGAAAAATATAAATTTTTTTTAAGCAAAAAATTCAGGTGTGACTCATCTTCCTTATTTACTTCCTATTATTTAATTAATTTAATAAATTAAATAGTTAAATAAATTAAATAATTAAATAATTAAAGAAATATTTAATTATCTATATAAGTAAATTACTTATTATTTAAATATTAAAATTAATAAATATTTCTTTTATTATTAAAAAAATATTAATCTATTTAAAAAACATATTTTATTATTCATATATTCAAATAATTAACAAATAATCTCAATAATAAGTAAATAGTTATTAAATAATTATTTTATTTTATAACTTAATTAAATAATTTTTTTTAGTTATTTCAATTTATACCTCATAATTTAGTAATTTTTTTTATTTTTATAATAATTAAATATTTTATTTAAATTAATATTTATTTAAATATAAAATTATTTAATAATAAAAATATTTATTTTTTTAAGTAAATAATCTATTTGATATATTTCTTCACTAATTAAGCTTCTAAATATTTTAGTAATTGACTAATTATTTAATTATTGAAATAATTCTTTATTTACTGATCTAATTAATTCAATTCTAATATTTTAGTTATATAAATAAATAATTTTTTTAAATAATTATTTAATAATTTTATTACATAATAATTTAGTTATGTAATTATTTATTAAATCTTTTTATTCTTTTAAAAAATTATTAATTAATATAATTTATACTTTAAATTATTATATAAATATTTAAATGATAAAATACTTAAATTATTTGATTAAAATATTTTATAATGATATAATTGAATTATTTTATTAAAAAATATTAATAACATAAAGAAATAATAAAATTATTTACTGATTTTATAAAATAATAAAATTATTATTTGAATCATTATTCTATAAAATATCATTATTTAAATATTTTTATTACTTAGTTATTGAATAATTTAATAATGAAATAATTCAATAATCATTATTGAATTATTTATTAAGTAAATAAATAAAATATTGGATTAATTATAATTTATGGAATAATGATTCAATTAATTATTTATAAAATATTTGAATAATTCAATTATTTCTTTAAGTCATTATTTTATTTTAATAAAGTAATGCTATTATATTATTATATAATATTTTAATGAAATAAATTTAAGTATTTTATTTTATTAATATGTAATAATTTAAAGAATAAATTATATTAAATAATAATTTTTTTAAAGAATAAAATATTTTAATTAATAATTACAAACTAAATTATTATGTAATAAAAGTATTAGATTATTATTTAAATAAATTATTAAATAAATATTTATTTAAATAATTCTAAAATTAGAATTTAATTAATTATATAATTATATAAAGAATTCTTTAAATAATAACTTTTCAAAATAAATAATTAATTATTTAATTATTTCACTATTTAAAAACTTATTTAGTGTAAAAATATATTAAATTGATTATTTTCTTAAATAAAAAGTTAATTTAATTATTAAATATTTTCATAGTTAAATAAATAATAATTTAAAAAACTTATAATTTTTTGAAATAATAAATTAATTTAATTAATAATTCAATAACTAAATTATTGTGTATTATATTATTATATTATCATTTAATTAAATTTTTTAATAATTATTGTTCGTGTTGATAACATATTATGAGATGGGAGAAAGAAAGAGCCATCAAACGTGCCCCACCCTAAAGAGGTCGTATATTATTTATAGGGTAATCTTACTTAGGGCCTAAGTATTATATAGGAAATCCTAATCTATGGGAGAAATGCTGGTAGATAGTCATCTGATCGAATGATCTCATAACAGTTGTAATGTTTTAAATTTTTTTAAAGCAAAAAATTACGGTGTTCCTCATCTTCCTTCTTTACTTCTTATAATTTAATTAATTAAATAAGTTAAATAAATTAAATAATTAAAGAAATATTTAATTACCAGTATAATTAAATTATTTAAAATAATTATTTATTATTTCAATATTAAAATAAATAAATATTTCTTTGATTATTAAAAAAAATATTAAGCTATTGAAAAATAAATTTATTATTCATATATTTAAATAATAAAAAAATTATTTAAATAATAAGTAAATAGTTATTAAATTATTGTTTTATTTTATTACTTAATTAAGTAATTTTTTTTTAGTTATTTCAATTAATACATCATAATTTAATAAAAAAATTTATTTATTTTATTATATAATATTTTATTTCAATTGTAATTTATTTAACTATGAAATTATTTAATAATTCAAATATTTATTTTTTAAGTAAATAATCTAGTTGATATATTTCTTCACTAATTAAGTTTTTAAATATTTCAATAATTGACTAATTATTTAATTATTTAAAAAAATTATTATTTATATAATTCTTTATTTCATTATCTAAATAATTAAATTCTAATATTTTAGTTATTGAAATAAATAATTATTTAATAATTTATTTAAAAGTTAATCTAATAATTTTATTGCATAATTATTTAGTTATATAATTATTATTTAAATTATTTTTTTATTTTCAAAATTATTAATGAATATAAGTTATACTTTAAATTATTTTGTAAATATTTAAATAAAAAAATACTTAAATTAATAGAATAAAATATTATATAATTCTATAATTGAATTATTTTATTAAAAAATATTAATAACATAAAGAAATAAAGGAATTATTTTGATATTTTATAAAATAATTAAATAACTATTTGAATTCTTATTCTATAAATAATAATTAATTAAAACTTTTTATTATTTACTTTTTGTATAATTCAATTATAAAATAATTCAATCATCTTTATTGAATTATTAAATAAATAAATAATCAAAATATTGGATGAATTATAATTTATAAAATAAGAAGTCAAGTAATTATTTTTTATTTTTTAAAATATTCTAATTATTAAATTATTTCTTTATATTATTATTATATTCTAATAAAATAATTCTATTATAGAATTATATAATATTTTAACAAAATAAATTTAATTATTTTAATTTTTAAACCTTTAAGTAATATTTTATAGAATAAATTATATTAATTAATAATTTTTGAAATAATAAAATAATTTTATTAATATTTACATTACTAAATTATTATGTAATAAAATGATTCGATTATTATTTAAATAAATTATTCAATGATTATGAATTGAAATAATTATAAAATTATAATTTCATAAATTAGATAATTATATAAAGAATTATTATGTAATAAAATTATTATATTACCAATTAAATAAATGTTTTTAAAATTATTTATTTATATAATTTAAAATTTATAATTTCATTATTTAGATAATTATATAAAGAATTATTTAAATAATAAATTTTTGAAATAATTAAATAATTAGCTAATTAACTAAATATTTAAAAACTTATTTAGTAAAGAAATAATAAATGAATTATTTTATTAAATTAAATAAATTTAAAGAAAATACATCAAAAAATTAAATATTTCATTAAGTAATAAAATATAAAATTAATTCAATAAATGTTTACTTATTGTTTAAATAATTTTTTATTTATTTAAACATATAAATAATAAAAGAAAAATTAAATAACTAAATTAATAAATTATTTTATTATTTATAAAATTATTAAAGAATATAATTTATTTTTAAATTATTATATAAATATTTAAATAATAAAATACTAATATTTTATTAAAATATTATATAATTAAATAATTGAATTATATTTTATTAACAAATATTAATAACATAAAGAAATTATGAAATTAATTAAATATTTTCTAAAATAATTTATTAATTATTTGAATCATTATTCTATAAATTATAATTAATTAAATATTTTCTTTATTCGATATTTAAATAAATAATATTTTCATTAAATAATTTCATAGTTAAATAAATAATAATTTAAATAAATTCTTATATAATGAAAAAATTAACAAATTATTTTATTAAATAATAAAAAATAATATAAAATAAATTAAAAATTTAAATATTTCATTAATTAATAAAATAAAAAAATTGATTCAATAAATATTTACTTATTTTTTAAATAATTAGTTATTTATTTGAACATATAAATATTAATTTTTTTTTAAAATAATATAATTTTTTTAAAATAACAAGTAATTAGTTATTATAAATCATTATTTTATTATTTAATAAGTAATTAATGAAAATATTTAATTAATTACCTTTAATAAAATAATTATTACTTATGATTTTCCAAAAAATTATATTATTTCAAAAAATATTTAAATATTTATATAAAAATTATGTTATTTTAAAAAAATATTTAAATATTTATATAATAATTCATTACTTATGATTTTCAAAAAATTTTATTAATTCAAAAAATATTTTATTATTTATATCTTAAATGAATTAAATAAATATTAAAATAATATATAAATAGTTATTGAATTAATTTTTTATTTTATTACTTAATGAAATAATGAATTTTTTAATTTATTAAATTTATTTTTTTATTATTTAATTTAAAGAATTTCATTATTTCTTCATTATTTAAAGAATTTTATTATTTAAATATTTATATAAAAATTTAAAATATAAATTATATTAATTAATATTTTTTAAAAATAATAAAATAATTAAATCAATAATTATAAAACTAAACTATTATGTTCTAAAATTATTAGATTATCATTTAAAAAATTATTCAAAAATTATTTATTTATATAACTAAAATATTACAATTTAATTGTTTAGGTAATTAAATAAAGACATTTCTAAATAAATAAATAAATAGCGAACTATTGAAATATTTAAAAACTTAATTAGTTAAGATATATATCAAATAGAATATTTACTTAAAAAATTAAATATTTTCATTATTAAAAATAATGTATTAATTATAAATTTTGAAATAATGATTAAAATAATTATTTAATTATTTCTTTAATTTTTATTATATTCTAATAAAATAATTCCATTATATAATTATATAATATTTTAACAAAATAAATTTAAGTATTTTATTTTTTAAATATTTAAGTAATAATTTAAAGAATAAATTATATTAATTAATTATTTTTTGAAATAATAAAATCATTTAATTAATAATTACATGACTAAATTATTATGTCATAAAATTATTAGATTATTATTTAAAAAAATTATTAAATAATTATTTAATAAAATAATTATAAAATAAGAATTTTGTTAATTAGATAATTATATAAAAAATTATTTAAATAATAAAATTTTCAAATAAATAAACAATTATTCAATTATTTAAATATTAAAAAACTTATTTAGAAAAAATATATATTAAATGGATTGTTTACTTAAAAAAATTAATTTAATTGTTAAATAATTTTAAAGTTAATTAAATAATAATTTATATAAATTGTAATTTTTAGAAATAATAAAATAAATTATGAAAATAATTTAATAAATAGTTAATTATTTGAACATATAAATAATAAAATATTTTTTTTAAATAATATAAATTTTTTGACACTAATAAGTAATTAGTTATTATATTATTACATTATTTTATTACTTTATTAAATAACTAATTAAATTAATAAATAATTTTATAAACGAATTAAATAAAAATTAAAGTATTTATTTTATAAATTAATTTAAATATTTTATAAATAATTAAATAATTATTTGAATTATTATTTTATAAATTATAATTGATTAGATATTTTTATTATTTACTTATTGAATAATTCAATAATGAAATAATTAAATAACGAAATAATTCAATAATCATTATTGAATTATTCAATAATTAAATATTAAAAATATTGGATAAATTATAATTTATGGAATAATAATTCGAATAATTATTTAATAATTTTATAAAATATTTGAATAATTTAATTATTCCTTTTTATTATTATTATATTCTAATAAAAGAATTCTATTATAAAATCATATAATATTTTAACAAAATAAATTAAAGTATATTTTTTTAAAAATATTTAGGTAATAATTTATAAAATAAATTATATTAATTAATAATTTTTTGAAATAATAAAATTATATAATTAATAATTAAATAAAAAATTATTATGTTATAAAATTGTTAGATTATTATTTAAATAGGTTATTAAATAATTACTTATGTAAATAATTATAAAATTAGAATTTCATTAATAAGATAATTACATAAAGAATTATTTAAATAATAATTTGTTCAAATAAATAAATAATTATAACATTATTTAAATATTTCAAAACTTATTTTGTTAAAATATATATTAAATGGATTGTTTTCTTAAACAAAAAAAAATTTAATTATAAAATAATTACATAGTTAAAAAAATAATAATTTATATAAATTATAATTTTTTGAAATAATAAAATAATTTAATTTATAATTAAATAACTATATTATTTTTTAATAACTATTTGTTAAAATAATTATAAAATTAGAATTTCATTATTTAGATACTTACATAAAGAGTTATTTCCAAAATAATTTTTTAAAAAAATTTAATAATTAGTTAATTATTTAAATATTTCAAAACTTATTTAGTAAATAAATATATAATTTACTTAAACAAAAAAATAATTTCATTACTAAATAATTTTATAGTTAAATAAATAATAATTAACAAATTCTTTTAATAAATTATAAAAAATTAAATAAAATACATAAAAAAATTAATTATTTTATTAAGTAATAGAATAAAAAATAAATTCAATAACTATTTACTTATTATTTAAATAATTAGTTAATTGTTTGAACATATAAATAATAAAATATTATTTGAAATAATATAATTTTTTTAAAATAATAAGTAATTAGTTATTATATTATCATATTACTTTATCACTTTCTTAAATAATTAATTAAATTAATAAATTATTTCATAAAATAATTTAAAAAAATTATAATAATTTTTTGAATAATGGTAATTCATTAAATATTTTCATTAATTACTTATTTTCCTAATTAATTATTTAATGAAGTAATTAAATTAACTTAAAAAATAAAAAAAATTAAATAAATAACTAATAAAATAAATTAATTATATAATTCAATCATTATTTCTTTATTTAATATTTTTAACGATGAAATAGTTATATAATTTGATTATAAAATAATATAATAATAAATTAATAAATAAAATAATAAATTTTATTAAATAACTAGATAATTAAATAATGAAATAAAATAACTATTTTAATCAAAATTTAATTACTAAAATATTTTAATTAATTAAATTTTTTTATAATTAAATAAATTATTACCATTATTAAAATAATTATAGAAACTTTACAAATATAATCATAATTTTTTAAATAAATCAATAATTATTCAATTATTTAAATATTTTAAAACTTATTTAGTAAAGAAATATATTAAATGGATAATTTACTTAAACAAAAAAATAATTGAATTATTAAATAGCTTCATAGTTAAATAAATAATAATTTAAATAAGTTATAGTTTTTGAAGTAATAAAATTATTATATTACTAATTAAATAAAGTTTTTAATAATTATTGATTGAAATAATTTAAAAATTAGAGTTTCATTATTTTTATAAATATACAAAGAATTATTTAAATAAGAAATTTTTTAAATAATTTAATAATTAGTCAATTATTTAAATATTTAAAAACTTATCTAGTAAAGAAACATAGTAAAAAGATTATTTACTTAAGAAAAATTAATTATCAAATAATTTCATAGTTAAATAAAAACAAATTCAATTAAATTATTATGCAATTAAATAATAAATCAATTATTTTATTAATTGAAATAAAATTAAATAAAATATATCAAAATATTAATTATTTTATTAAGTAATAATATAAAAAATTAATTCAAAAAATATTTACTTATTATTTAAATAATTAGTTAATTATTTGAACATATGAATAATAAAATAAAAATTAAATTAATAAATTATTTTATTATTTTTCAAAATTATTAATTAATATATACTTGAAATTATAACATAAGTATTTAAGTATTAAAATACTAATATTATATAAAGAAATTATATTTGTTTTATTATATTTGATGGAATAATAATTCAAATAATTATAGAATTATTTTATGAAATATTTTAATAATTTTATTATTTCTTTATGTTATTAATAATTTTTAATAAAATAATTTAATTATATAAGAATATAATATTTTAATAATATAATTTTTGTATATTATGATTTAAATATTTATATAATCATTTAATATATAAATTATATTTATTAATAATTTTTAAAAATAATAAAATAATTTAATCTATAATTACATAGCTAAATTATTATGTAATAAAATTATTATATTATCATTTAAATATTTTCATTTATTACTTATTGATTTATAAAATATTGATTAATTAATTATTTTATTATTTCAATAATTTATTATTTAATGAATTAATTAAATTATTTTAGAAAATAATAATTATTTAAGAAAAAACTAATAGAATAAATTAATTCTATAATTAAATCATTATTTCTTTATTTAATATTTTAAACCATTAAATAGTTACATAATTTGATATTTTAATAATATAATAATTAAGAAATAAATGAATAAATTTCTTTAAATAACTAGATAAATAAATAATTAAATTAAATTATTATTTTAATAAAAAGTTAATTAATAAAATATTTTAATTATTAAATTTTTTTTATAATTAAATAAATTATTACTATTATTAAAAAAATTATAGAAATATTACAATGATAATCATAATAACGTTGAGATGATACTATTGAGAAGTGGAGTTTTGGACTTTAAATTACTTCTTACTTCAAACATATATCCGTGGCCAATGGATTAGAGCATGACTTCTCCTCCCTCCGTTTATTTCTCCATTGCTATCTCTCTTCTTCTCTTTCTTCAGTCTTCGTTTCTCTCTCCGTTTTTTTGCGACGGGTCGGCTGGGCTCGAAATATTCGTGTTGATAATATATTGTGAGATGGGAGAAAGAGAGAGCCGTTAAACGTGTCCCACCCTAAAAGGGTCGTATATTATTTATAGGATAAGCTTACTTAGGGCTTAAGTATAATGTGGGAAACCCTAATCTATGGGAGAGATCCAACGGAGGACAGTCATCCGATCGAACGATCTCATAATAGTTGCAATGTTTTAAATTTTTTTAAAGAAAAATATAAATTTTTTTAAAGCAAAAAATTCGGGTATGCCCCATCTTCCTTCTTTACTTCTTATTATTTAATTAATTTAATTAATTTAATAAATCAAATAGTAAAATAAATTAAATAATTAGAAAAATACTTAATTAATTAAAATAATTAAATCAATATTTGAATCATTATTCTATAAATTATAAATAATCAAATATTTTTATTATTTAATTATTGAATAATTTAATAATAATTCTAGTAAAATAATTCTATTATATAATTATATAATATTTTAATATTTCAAATTATAATATGTAAATTATAATATATTTAGAATAATAATTCTAATAAAATAATTCTATTTTATAATTCCATTATATAATTATAGAATATTTTATTATTTTATTAGAATATTATTATATTCTAATAAAATAATTCCATTATATAATTATATAATTTTTTTTTAAAATTTATTTTAATATTTTATTTTTTAAATATTTAATTAATAATTGAAAGAATAAATTATATTAATTAATAATTTCTTGAAATAACAAAATAATTTATTAAATAATTATATAACAAAATTATTGTGTAATAAAATTCTTAGATTATTATTTAAATAAATTATTCAATAATTATTTCTTGGAATAGTTATAAAATTAGAATTTCATTAATTAGATAATTATATAAAGATGTAATGTTTTAAATTTTTTTAAAGAAAAATGTAAATTTTTTTAAAGCAAAAAAATCGAGTGTGCCTCATCTTCCTTCTTTACTTCTTATTATTTAATTAATTTAATTAGTTTAATAAATCAAATAGTTAAATAAATTAAATAATTAAAGAAATATTTAATTATCTATATAATTAAATTATTTAAACTAATTATTTATTATTTAAATACTAAAATCAATAAATAATTCTTTGATAATTAAAAAAATATTAAGCTATTAAAAAAAATATTTTATTATTCATATATTCAAATAATTAAGTAATTATTTAAATAATAAGTAAATAGTTATTAAATTATTATTTTATTTCATTACTTATTTAAACAATAAATATTTTTAGTTATTTTAATTAATATCTCATAATTTCATAAAATGTTAAATTTATTTAATTATATCTTATTTTATTAGAATTATTATTTATTTAACTATGAAATTATTTAATAATTAAAATACTTTTTTTTAAGTAAATAATCTATTTGATATATTTCTTCACTAATTAAGTTTTTATATATTTCTTAAATATTTAATTATTACTTAAATATTTAAAAAATAAGAATATTTAAATTAATTTTATTTAAATATTATATAATTATATAATGGAATTATTTTATTAGAATATAATAATAACATAAGGAAATAATTACATTATTCAAATATTTTAGAAAATAATTAATTAATTATTTGAATCATTATTCCATAAATTATAATTAATCCAATATTTTTATTATTTATTTATAAAATATTTTATTAATTATTATTGAATTATTTAATTATTTAATTATTCAATAAGTAAATAATTAAAATATTTAATTAATTATAATTTATGGAATAATGATTCAAATAATAATTTAATTATTTTATAAAATATTTAAATAATTTCATTATTTTTTTATGTTATTAATATTTTTGAATAAAATAATTCAATTATATAATTATATAATACTTTAATCAAATAATTTAACAATTTGATTATTTAAATATTTATGTAAAAATTTAAAGTAAAAATTATAATAATTAATAAATTTTTAAAATAATAAAATAATTTAATCAATAATTACATAACTAAATTATTATGTAATAAAATTATTAGATTATCATTTAAATAAATTATTAAATAATTATTTATTTATATAAATAAAATATTAGAATTTAATTGAAATAATTGAAAAAAAATAATTATATAATTAAATAAATAATATTTTTTATTAAATTATAAGATATTAATTGAAATAACTAAAAAAAATAATTATTCAATTAAGTAATAAAATAAAACAATAATTTAATAACTATTTACTTATTATTTAAATAATTAGATAATTATTTGAATGTACGAATAATAAATAAAAATTTTAATAGCTTAATATTTTTTTTAATAATCAAAGAAATATTAATTTATTTTAATATTTAAATTATAAATAATTATCTTAAATAATTTAATTATATAGGTAATTAAATATTTCTTTAAATATTTAATTTATTTAGCTAATTAAATTAATTAAATAATAGGAAGTAATGAAGGAAGATGAGCCATACCAGAATTTTTTGCTTTAAAAAAATTTAAAACATTACAACTGTTATGAGATCGTTCGATCGGATGACTGTCTACCGTCGGATCTCTCTCATAGATTAGGGTTTCCCATATAATACTTAGGCCTTAAGTAAGATTACCCTATAAATAATATACGATCTTTTTAGGGTGGGGCACATTTGACGGCTCTCTCTTTCTCTCATCTCACAATATGTTATCAACACGAACATATCGAGCCCAACCGACCCGTCACAAGAAATTGGAAAAAGAAACAAAGACAGAAGAGAGAGAAAAATTATTAAAATATATTAAATAATAATTTTTGAAAATAAGAAAATAATTTAATCAATAATTACTAAAATATTATAATTTAATTATTTAGATAATAAAATAAAGAATTATTGAAATAAATAAATAATTAGTGAATTATGGAAATATTTAAAAACTTAATTAGTGAAGATATATATCAAATAGATTATTTACATAAAAAAATAAATAATTTCATTATTTCAAATATTATATTAATTATAATTTATGGAATAATGATTCAAATAATTATTTAAATTTTTGAACATAAAATAATAAAATATTTTTTAAATAATATAATTTTTTTAAAATAATAAGTAATAAGTTATTATATTATTATATTATTTTATTACTTTATCAAATAAGTAATTAAATAAAAATGATAATAATTAATTGATTAATGGTAATTAATGAAATATTTTTATTAATTACTTATTGAAAAATAAAAAGAAGAATTAGTTAATAATTTTATTATTTCAATAATTTGTTATTTAATAAAATAATTAAAATAATTTAAAAAATCATAATAATTAAAGAAATAAATAATAAAATAAATGAATTATATAATTAAATCATTATTTCCTTATCTAATATTTTAAACCATTAAATAGTTAAATAATTTATTTATTTCATTATATAATAATTAATAAATTTAAAAAAATAATAAATTTTATTAAATAAATATATAATTAAATAATTAAATAAATGATTACTATTATTAAAAAAATTATAGAAATATTACATTGATAATCATAATAACGTTAAGATAATATGATTGAGAAGTGGGGTTTTGGAATTTAGATTACTACTAACTTCAAACCTATACCTGCGGCCAATGGACTAGAGCAGGACTTCTTCAAATTATGTAACTATTTAATGGTTTAAAATATTAAATAAAGAAATAATGATTTAATTATATAATTAATTTATTTTATTAGTTATTTTTTTAATTATGATTAATTTTTAAATTAATTTAATGAATTAATTAAATCTTAAATTATTAAAAAAATAATATAAATATTTAAATCATTATTTTATTATTCAATAAGTAATTAATGAAAATATTTAGTTAATTACCGTTAATAAAATAATTATTACTTATGATTTTCCAAAAAATTATATTATTTCAAAAAATATTTAAATATTTATATTAAAATAATTACTAAATAATTATTTAAAATAATTATTAAATAATTCGTTAATAAAATAATTTTAAAATTAGAATTTTGTTAATTAGATAATTATATAAAAAATTATTTAAATAATAAAATTGATAAATAAATAAATAATTATTCAATTATTTAAATATTTAAAAACTTATTTAGAAAAAATATATATTAAATGGATTATTTACTTAAAAAAATTAATTTAATTGTTAAATAATTTTAAAGTTAATTAAATAATAATTTATATAAATTGTAATTTTTAGAAATAATAAAATAATTTATGAAAATAATTTAATAAATAGTTAATTATTTGAACATATAAATAGTAAAATATTTTTTTTAAATAATATAAATTTTTAAAAATAATAAGTAATTAGTTATTATATTATTACATTATTTTATTACTTTATTAAATAAATAATTAAATTAATAAATTATTTTATAAATGAATTAAATAAAAATTAAAGTATTTATTTTATTAATTATAATTAATTAAATATTTTCATTAATTACTTATTGAATAATAAAATGATGAATTGATTAATTATTTTAATAGTTTAACAATTTATTATTTAAATATTAATTAAATTAATTGAAAAATAATAATAATTAAAGAAATAACTAAAAAAATTAATTAATTATATAATTAAATCATTATTTCTTTATTGAATATTTTAAACTAATAAATAGTTATATAATTTGATTATTTAATAATATAATAATTAAAAAATAAATAAAATAATAAATTTTATTAAATAACTAGATAATTAAATAAATTTTTTATTTTAATAAAAAGTTAATTATTAAAATATTTCAATTATATAAATTATTTTATAATTAAATAAATGATTATTATTATTAAAAAAGTAATAGAATCATTACAATGATTACTTCTCTCTCCGTTTTCTTGCGACGGGTCGATTGGGTTAGATATGTTCGTGTTAATAATATATTATGAGACAGGAGAAAGAGAGAGCCGTCAAATGTGCCCCACCCTATCGAACGATCTTATAATAGTTGTAACGTTTTAAAGTTTTTTAAAGAAAAATATAATTTTTTTTAGAGTAAAAAATTCAGGTGTGACTCATCTTCCTTCTTTACTTCCTATTATTTAATTAATTTAATTAATTTATTAAATTAAGAAGTTCAATAAATTAAAGAATTAAATTATTTAAACTAATTATTTATTATTTAAATATTAAAATCAATAAATACTTTTTTAATTATTAAAAAAAATTAAACTATTTTAAAAAATATTTTATTATTTAAATATTCAAATAATTAACAAATTATTTCAATAATAAGTAAATAATTATTAAATTATTATTTTGTTTTATTACTTAATTAAATAATTTTTTTTTTTAGTTATTTCAATTAATATTTTATAATTTAATAAAATTTTATATTTATTTAATTATTCAATATTTTATTTAAATTATTATTTATTTAAATATGAAATTATTTAGTAATGAAAATATTTTTTTTTTAAAGTAAATAATCTATTTGATATATTTCTTCACTAATTAAGATTCAAAATATTTTAATAATTGACTAATTATTTAATTATTGAAATAAATCTTTATTCAATTATCTAATTAATTAAAATTTAATATTTAGTTATAATAATAAATAATTATTTAATAATTTATAATTTATAATTCTAATAAGTTATAATTTATACTTTAAGTTATTACTAAAATATTTCAATAATAAAATAATTGAATTATTTGAATAAAATATTATATATTGATATAATTGAATTTTTTTATTAAAAACTAAAATAACATAAAGAAATAATAAAATTATTTAAAAATTTTATAAAATAATTAAATTATTATTTAAATCATTATTCCATAAATTATCATTAATTAAATATTTTTATTATTTACTAATTGAATAATTTATTAATAATATAATTCAATAATCATTATTGAATTATTCATTAAGTAAATAAATAAAATATTGGATTAATTATAATTTATTGAATAATGATTCAAATAATTATTTATAAAATATTTGAATAATTCAAATATTTCTTTATGTTATGATTATATTCTAATAAAATAATTCTATTATATAATTATATAATATTTTAATAAATAAATTTAAGTATTTTTTTTTAAATATTTAAATAATAATTTAAAGAATAAATTATATTAATTTATAAATTATAAATTATTTGAACATATAAATAATTAAATATTTTTTGAAGTAACATAATTTTTTGAAAATTATAAGTAATTAGTTATTATATTAGTATATTATTTTATTACTTTATAAATAAATAATTAAATTAACAAATTATTTTATAAAATAATTAAATAAAAATTATAATAATTATTTCATTAATTTATTATTTTATTATTTCATTAATTTATTAATTTATTAGTTTATTTCAAAATTATAATAATTATTTTATTATTTCAATAATTTATTATTTAATACATTAAATAAATTAATTGAAAAAATATTAATAATTAAAAAAATAACTAATAAAATAAACTAATTAAATAATTAAATCATTATTTCTTTATTTAATATTTTACACCATCAAATATTTACATAATTTGATTATTTAGTAATATAATAATTAATAAATAAATAAAATAATAAATTTTATTAAATTACTATATAATTAAATAATTAAATAAAATTATTATTATAATCTAATTTTAATTATTAAAATATTTTATTTATTTAAATTATTGTATAATTAAAAAAATGATTACTATTATTAAAAAACTTATAGAAACATTACAATGATAATCATAATAACGTTAAGATGATACTATTGAGAAGTAGAGTTTTGGAATTTAGATTACTTCTTACTTCATACCTATACCCGTGGCTAATAAACTAGAGTAGGACTTGTTATCTCGTCGTTTATTTCTCCATTCTCATCTCTCTTCTTCAGTCTCTTCTGTCTTCGTTTCTATCTCCGTTTTCTTGTAATGGGTAAACTGGGCTCGATATGTTCGTGTTGATAACATATTATGAGATAGGAGAAATAGAGAGCCATCAAACGTGCCCCACCCTAAAGGGATCGTATATTATTTATAGGGTAAGCTTATTTAGGGCCTAAGTATAATATAGGAAACCTTAATCTATGGGAGAGATTCGACGGTGGACAGTCATCCAATCGAACGATCTGCCTCATCTTCCTTCTTTCCTTTCTATTATTTAATTAATTTAATTAGTTTAATAAATAAAATAGTTAAATAAATTAAATAATTAAAGAAATATTTAATTATCTATATAATTAAATTATTTAAACTAATTATTTATTATTTAAATATTAAAATCAATATATATTTCTTTGATTATTAAAAAAAATATTAAGGTATATAAAAAATATTTTATTATTTATATATTCAAATAATTAACTAATTATTTAAATAATAAGTAAATAGTTAATAAATTATTGTTTAAGTTTATTACGTAATTAAATATTTATTTTTTTTAGTTATTTCAATTAATATCTCATAATTTGATAAATTTTTTTATTTATTGAATTATATAATATTTTAATTAAATTATTATTTATTTAACTATGAAATTATTTAATAATGAAAAAATTTATTTTTTTAAGTAAATAATATTTTTGATATATTTCTTCACTAATTAAGTTTTTAAATATTTTAATTATTAACTAATTATTTAATTATGTAAAAGAATTATTATTTATATAATTCTTTATTTAATTTTCTAAATAATTAAATTCTAATATTTTAGTTATATAAATAAATAATTATTTAACAATTTATTTAAATAAAAAACTAATAATTTTACTATATAATAATTTAGTTATATAATTATTAATTAAATTATTTTATGATTTTTAAAAATTATTAATTAATATAAATTATATTTTAAATTACTACATAAATATTTAAATAATAAAATATTAAAATTATTTATTTAAAATATTTTATAATTATATTATTAATTATTTTATTAAAAAAAATTTATAATATAAAAAAATAATGAGAGATGGGAGAAAAAGAGAGCCATCAAACGTGCCACACCCTAAAGAGGTCGTATATTATTTATAGGATAATCTTACTTAGGGCCTAAGTATTATATGGGAAACCCTAATCTATGGGAGAGATCCGATGGTGGATAGTAATCCGATCGAATGATCTCATAACAGTTGTAATGTTTTAAATTTTTTTAAAGCAAAAAATTACGGTGTGCCTCATCTTCTTTCTTATTATTTAATTAATTTCATTAGTTAAATAAATTAAATAATTAAAAAAACATTTAATTACCAATATAATTAGATTATTTAAAATAATTATTTATTATTTAAATATTAAAATAAATAAATATTTCTTTGATTATTAAAAAAAATATTAAGCTATTGAATTTTTTTTTATTATTCATATATTCAAATAATTAACAAATTATTTAAATAATAAGTAAATAGTTATTAAATTATTTATTTTTTTATTTATTTTAAATAATACCTCATAATATAATAAATTTTTTTATTTATTTAATTATATAATAATTTATTTCAATTATAATTTATTTAACTATGAAATTATTTAATAATTCAAATATTTATTTTTTTAAGTAAATAATCTATTTGATATATTTCTTCACTAATTAAGTTTTTAAATATTTTAATAATTAAAAAATTATTTAATTATTTAAAAAAATTCTTTATTTTATTATCTAAATAATTAAATTCTAATATTTTAGTTATTTAAATAAATAATTTTTAAATAATTTATTGAAAAGATAATCTAATAATTTTATTGCATAATTATTTAGTTATGTAATTATTAATTAAATTATTTTATTATTTTCAAAATTATTAATTAATATAATTTATACTTTAAATTATTTTGTAAATATTTAAATAATAAAATACTTAAACTAATAGAATAAAATATTATATAATTATATAATTGAATTATTTTATCAAAAATTATTAATAATATAAAAAAATAAAGGAATTATTTAGATATTTTATAAAATAATTAAATAATTATTTAAATTATTATTCTATAAATAATAATTAATTAAAAGTTTTTATTATTTACTTTTTAAATAATTCAATTACTAAATAATTCAATCATCTTTATTGAATTATTAAATAAATAAATAATCAAAGTATTGGATGAATTATAATTTATAAAATAATAAGTCAAGTAATTATTTAATTATTTTATAAAATATTCGAATTATTCAATTATTTCATTTTGTTATTATAATATTCTAATAAAATAATTCCATTATAGAATTATATAATATTTTAATAGAATAAATTTAAGTATTTAAATTTTTAAATCTTTAAGTAATAATTTAAAGAATAAATTATATTAATTAATAATTTTTTGAAATAATAAAATGATTTAATTAATACTTACATTACTTAATTATTATGTAATAAAATTATAATTTCATAAATTAGATAATTATATAAAGAATTATTTAAATTAAATTTTTTAAAATAAATCAATAATTATTTAATTATTTAAATATTTTAAATCTTATTTAGTAAGGAAATATATTAAATTGATTATTTGCTTAAATAAAAAAATAATTTCATTATTAAATAGTTTCATAGTTAAATAAATAACAATTTAAATAAATTATAATTTTTGAAATAATAAAATAATTTAAAAACTTATTTCATAAAGAAATAATAAATGAATTATTCTATAAAATTAATAAAATTTAAATAAAATACATCAAAAAATTAATTATTTTATTAAATAATAAAATAAAAATTTAATTCAATAAATATTTACTTATTGTTTAAATAATTTATTAATTATTTAAACATATAAAAGATCCATTGTAATTTATTCGTACGATCCATTCTGATTCATTCGGATGAATGTGTCCATTCTAATTCATTCGTATGGTCTATTATAATTCATTCGCACAATCCATTCTAATTCATTCGTACGATCCATTCTAATTCTTTTGTACGATCCATTCGAATTTATTTATACGATCCATTCTAATTCATTTGCATAAAAATATCCATCTAATTCATTCGTATGATCCATTCTAATTCATTCGCACAAACCATTCTAATTCATTCGTATGATCCATACTAATTCATTCATACGATCCATTATAATTCATTCGTAAGATCCATTCTAATTTATTCGCACGAATGTATCCATTCTAATTTATTCGTATGATCCATTCTAATTCATTCGCACGATCCATTTTAATTCATTCGTACGATCCATTCAAATTCATTCATACGATTCATTCTAATCAGTCATACAATCCATTCTAATTCATTCGTACGATCCATTCTAATTCATTCGCACGAATGTACCCATTCTAATTCATTCGTATGATCCATTCTAATTTATTCGCACGATCATTTCTAATTTATTCGTATGATATATTCTATTTCATTCGTACTATCCATTCTAATTGATTCGTACGATCAATTCTAATTTATTCGCACGAATGTATCCATTCTAATTCATTCGCATGAATGTATCCATTCTAATTCATTAGTACGATCCATTCTAATTCATTCGCACTATCCATTCTAATTCATTTGTATGATCCCTTCAAATTCATTCGTACGATCCATTCTAATTCATTCGCACGATCCATTCTAATTCATTCATACGATCCATTCTAATTCATTCGTACGATCCATTCTAATTCAGTCATACGATCCATTCTAATTCTTTCGCAGGAATGTATCCATTCTAATTCATTCGTACGATCCTTTCTAATTCATTCGCATGATCCATTCTAATTTATTTGTACGATCTATTCTAATTTATTCGTACGATACATTCTAATTCATTCGTAAGATCCATTGTAACTCATTCGTACGATCCATTCTAATTCATTCGTACGATCCATTCTAATTCATTCGCACGATCCGTTCTAGTTCATTCGTACGATCCATTCTAATTCTTTCGTACGATCCATTCTAATTCATTTGTACGATCCATTCTAATTCATTCGCACGAATGTATCCATTCTAATTCATTCGTATGATCCATTCTAATTCATTCACACCATCCATTCTAATTCATTCATATGATCTATTCTAATTAATTCATACGATCCATTCTAATTTATTCGTACGATCCATTCTAATTCATTAGCACGAATGGATCCACTCCAATTCATTCGTATGATCCATTCTAATTCATTCGCATGATCCATTCTAATTCATTTGTACGATCCATTCTAATTCATTCGTATGATCCATTCTAATTTAGCTGTCCAATCCATTCTAATTAATTCGCATTAATGTATCCATTCTAATACATTCGCACGATCCATTCTAATTCATTCGTACGATCTATTCTAATTCATTCGTACTATCCATTCTAATTCATTCGTACGATCCGTTCTAATTCATTCGTAAGAATCTATCCATTCTAATTCATTCATATGATCCATTCTAATTCATTCGTACGATCCATTCTAATTCATTCGCACGATCCATTCTAATTCATTCGCACCATCCATTCTAATTCATTCGCATGATCCATTCTAATTCATTCATACGATCGATTTTATTTCATTCGTACAATCCATTCTAATTCAGTCGCATGATCTATTCTAATTCATTCGTATGATCCATTCTAATTCATTCATTCGATCCATTCTAATTCATTCGAGCGATCCATTCTAATTCATTTGTACGATCCATTCTAATTCATTCGTATGATCCATTCTAATTCATTCGCACGAATATATCCATTCTAATTCATTCATACGATCCATTCTAATTCATTCGTATGATCTATTTTAATTCAGTCGTATAATCCATTCTAATTTATTCGTACGATCCATTCTATTTCATTCGCATGAATGTATCTATTCTAATTCTTTCGTACGATCCATTCAAATCCATTCGTACGATCCATTCAAATACGTTCGTACGATCCATTCAAATTCATTTGTATGATCCATTCTGATTCAGTCGTACAATCTATTCTAATTTATTCATATGATTTATTCTAATTCTTTCGCACGAATGTATCCATTCTAATTCATTCGTACGATCCATTCTAATTCATTCACATGATCCATTCCAATTCATTCGTACGATCCATTCTAATTCATTCGTAAAATCCATTCTAATTCATTCGCACGAATGTATTCATTCTAATTCATTCGTACGATCCATTCTAATTCATTCGCACGATCTATTCTAATTCATTCATATGATCCATTCTAATTCATTCGTACGATCCATTCTAATTCATTCGTACGATCTATTCTAATTCATTCATATGATCAATTTTAATTCATTCATACGATCCATTTTAATTCATTCATACAATCCATTCTAATTCATTCATACGATCCATTCAAAATCATTCACACGAATGTATCCATTCTACTTTATTCGTACAATCCATTATAACTCATTCGCTCAAATGTATCCATTCTAATTCATTCGTACGATCCATTCTAATTCATTCGCACGATCCATTCTAGTTCATTCGTACTATCTATTCTAATTCGTTCGTTCGTTCCATTCTAGATCATTCGTACGATCCATTTTAATTCATTCGCACGATCTCTTCTAATTTATTCGTGCTATCCATTCTAATTCATTCGTACGATCCATTCTGATTCATTCACACGAATATATCCATTCTAATTCATTCGTACGATCCATTCTATTTCATTCGCACGATCCATTCAAATTCATTCGTATTATTAATTCTAGTTCATTCGTACGATCCATTCTAATTCATCCGCACAAATGTTTCCAATCTAATTCATTCGTACGATCTATTCTAATTCATTCGAACAATCCATTCTAATTCATTCGTACGATAGATTCTAATTCATTTGTACGATCCATTCTAATTCATTTGCACGAATGTATCCATTCTAATTCATTCGTATGATCCATTAAAATTCAATCGTACGATCCTTTCTAATTCATTCGTATAATCCATTCAAATTCATTCACACGAATGTTTCCATTCTAATTCATTCGTACGATCCATTCTAATTCATTCGTACGATCCATTCTAATTCATTCGCACGAATGT
Source organism: Chamaelirium japonicum (assembly GCA_947650365.1). NCBI lineage: Eukaryota > Viridiplantae > Streptophyta > Magnoliopsida > Liliales > Melanthiaceae > Chamaelirium > Chamaelirium japonicum. Next base: position 108,179,138 of record OX393550.1, read on the forward strand.
ATCCATTCTAATTCATTCGTACGATCCATTCTAACTCATTGGTACGATCCATTCTAATTCATTCACATGAATGTATCCATTCTAATTCATTAGTATGATCCATTCTAATTCATTCGCACGATCCATTCTAATTCATTCATACGATCCATTCTAATTCATTCGTTCGATCCATTCTAATTCAGTCGTACGATCCATTCTAAATTATTCGCAGAAATGTATCCATTCTAATTCATTCGTATGATCCATTCTAATTCATTTGCATGATCCATTCTAATTTATTCGTACGATCCATTCTAATTAATTCGTACGGTACATTCTAATTCATTCGTAAGATTCATTGTAATTCATTCGTACGATCCATTCTAATTCATTCGCACGAATGTATCCATTCTAATTCATTCGCACGATCCTTTCTAATTCATTCGTACGATCCATTCTAATTCTTTCGTACGATCCATTCTAATTTAGTCGTACAATCCATTCTAATTCATTCGCACGAATGTATCCATTCTAATTCATTCGTATGATCCATTTTAATTCATTCGCACGATCCATTCTAATTCATTCGTATGATCCATTCTAATTCATTCGTACAATCCATTATAATTTATTCATACGATCCATTCTAATTTATTCCCATGAATGTATCCATTCTAATTCATTCGTACGATCCATTCTAATTCATTCGCACGATCCATTATAATTCATTCGTACGACCCATTCTAATTCATTCGTACGATCCATTCTAAATGATTCGCACGAATGTATCCATTCTAATTCATTAGTACGATCTATTCTAATTCATTCGCACGATCCATTCTAATTCATTCGTACAATCCATTCTAATTCAGTCGTACAATCCATTCTAATTCATTCGTGCGATCCATTCTAATTCATTTGCACGAATGTATCCATTCTAATTCATTCGTACGATCCATTCTAATTCATTCGCACGATCCATTCTAATTCATTCGTACTATACATTATAGTTTATTCGTGGGATCCATTCTAATTCATTTGCATGAATGTATCCATTTTAATTCATTCGTACAATCCATTGTAATTCATTCGCATGATCCATTCTAATTCATTCATACGATCTACTCTAATTCATTCGTATGATCTATTCTAATTCATTTGCACGAATGTATCCATTCTAATTCATTCGTACGATCCATTCTAATTCATTCGCACGATCCATTCTAATGCATTCGCACGATCCATTCTAATTCACTCATTTGATCCATTCTAATTCATTCGTAAGATCCAATCGAATTCATTCATACGATCCATTCTAATTTATTTGCACTAATGTATCCATTCTAATTCATTCGCATGATCCATTCTAATTCATTCGCATCTTCCATTCTAATTCATTCGTACGATCCATTCTAATTCATTCGTACGACCCATTCTAATTCATTCATGCGATCCAAACTATTCATTCACACAATTGTATCCATTCTAATTCATTCATACGATCCATTCTAATTCATTCGCACGATCCATTCTAATTCATTCGTTCGATCCATTCTAATTCATTCGTACGACCCATTCTAATTCATTCGTGCGATCCATTCTAATTCATTCGCACAATTGTTTCCTTTCTAATTCATTCATACGATCCATTCTAATTCATTCGCACGTTCCATTCTAATTCATTCGTACGATCCATTCAATTTCATTCGTACGATCCATTCTAATTCATTAACACAAATATATCCATTCTAATTCATTCATACGATCCATTCTAATTCATTCGTACGATCCATTCTAATTCAGTCGTACAATCCATTCTAATTCATTCGTACGATCCATTCTATTTCATTCGTACGAATGTATCCATTCTAATTCATTCGTACGATCCATTCTAATTCATTCACACGATCCATTCCAATTCATTCGTACGATCCACTCTAATGCATTTGTACTATCCATTCTAATTCATTCGTAAGAACCATTCTAAATCATTCGCACGAATGTATCCAGTCTAATTCATTTGTATGATCCATTCTAATTCATTCGCACGGTCTTTTCTAATTCATTCGTATAATCCATTCTAATTTATTCGTACGATCCATTCTAATTCATTCGCATGAATGTATCCATTCTAATTCATTCGTACGATCCATTCTAATTCATTCGCACGAATGTATCCATTCTAATTCATTCGTACGATCTATTCTAATTCATTCGCTTGATCCATTATAATTCATTCGTACGATCCACTCTAATTCATTCGTGTGATCCATTCTAATTCATTCGCATTAATGTATCCATTCTAATTCATTTGCATAATCTATTCTAATTCATTCGCACAATCCATTCTAATTCATTCGTACGATCCATTATAATTCGTTCATACGATCTATTCTAATTCATTCGCACGAATGTATCCATTCTAATTCATTCATACAATCCATTCTAATTTATTCGCACGATCCATTCTAATTCATTCTTACTATCTATTTTAATTCATTCATAGGATACATTCTAATTCCTTCGTACAATCCATTAATTCTATTTCATTCGCATGAATGTATCCATTCTAATTCATTCGTAAGATACATTCTAATTCATTCGCACAATCCATTCTAATTCATTCATACAATCTATTCAAATTCATTCGTACGATCCATTCTAATTCACTCGTATAATCCATTATAATTCATTCGTACGATCAATTCTAAGTCATTCATCCGAATGTATCCATTCTAATTCATTTGTATGATCCATTCTAATTCATTCGCACGATCCATTCTAATTCATTCGTACGATACATTCTAATTCATTTGTAAGATCCATTCTAATTCATTAGTACGACCTATTCTAATTCATTCGCACGAATCTATCCATTCTAATTCATTTGTATGATCCATTCTAATTCATTCACACGATCCATCTATTTCATTCGTACGATCCATTCTAATTCATTCGTACAATCCATTCTAATTCATTTGCATGAATGTATCCATTCTAATTCATTCGTATGATCCAATGTAATTCATTCGCACGATCGATTTTAATTTATTTGTATGATCCATTCAAATTTATTCGTATTATCAATTCTAATTCATTCATACGATCCATTATAATTCATTCGTATGATCTATTTTAATTCATTCGCACGAATGTATCCATTCTAATTCATTCGTACGATCCATTCTAATACATTCGCATGATCCATTCTAATTTATACGATCCATTCTAATTCATTCGTACGATCCATTCTAATTCAGTTATATGATCCATTCTAATTCAATCGTGCGATCCATTCTAATTCATTCGCAAAAATGTATCCATTATAATTTATTCATACGATACATTCTAATTTATTCGCATGATCCATTCTAATTCATTCGTACGATCCATTCTAATTCATTCGTACTATCCATTTTAATTCATTTGTATGATCCATTCTAATTCATTCGCACGAATGTATCCATTCTAATTCATTCATACGATCCATTCTAATTCATTCGCACAAATGTATCCATTCTAATTCATTCGTACGATCCACTCTAATTCATTTGCACAATCCATTCTAATTCATTCGTACGATCCATTCTAATTCATTCATATGATCCATTCTAATCATTCGTACGATCCATTCTAATTCATTCGTACGATCTATTCTAATTTATTCGTACGATCCATTCTAATTCATTGGAACGATCTATTATAATTCATTCATACGATCCATTCTAATTCATTCGTACGATCCATTCTAATTCATTCATACAATCCATTCTAATTTATTAGCACGATCTATTCTAATTCAATCGTACAATCCATTCTAATTCATTCGTACGATCCATTCTAATTCATTCATACGATCAAATCGAATTCATTCGTACGATCCATTCTAATTCATTCAACGATCCATTCTAATTGATTCGTATGATCCATTCAAATTCATTCGTACGATACATTCTAATTCATTCGTACGATCCATTCTAATTCATTCACATGAATGTATCCATTTTAATTTAGTCGTACGATCCATTCTAATTCATTCGCATGATCCATTCTAATTTATTCATACGATCCATTCTAATTCATTCGTATGATCCATTCTAATTTAATAATACAATCCAATCTAATTCATTCGCACGAATGTATCCATTCTAATTCATTCATACGATCCATTCTAATTCATTCGCACGATCCATTACAATTCATTCGTATGATCCATTCTAATTCATTCGTACGATCCATTCTAATTCATTTGTACGATCCATTCTAATTTATTTGCACGATCCATTCTAATTCATTCGTATGATCCATTCTAATTAATTTGTACGATCCATTCTAATTCATTCGCATGAATGTATTCATTCTAATTCATTCGTATGATTCATTCTAATTTATTCACACGATCCATTCTAATTCATTCGTACGATCCATTGTAATTCATTCGTATGATCCATTCTTATTCATTCGCACGAATGTATCCATTCTAATTCATTCGTACGATCCATTTTAACTTATTCGCACGAACCATTATAATTCATTCGTACGATCCAATCTAATTCATTCGTACGATCCATTCTAATTCATTCATGTGATCCATTCTAATTAATTCGCACAAATGTATCCGTTCTAATTCATTAGTACGATCCATTCTAATTCATTCGCACGATCCATTCTAATTCATTTGTACGATTAATTCTAATTCATTCGCACGAATGTATCCATTCTAATTCATTCGTACAATCCATTCTAATTCATTCGCACGATCCATTCTACTTCATTCGTACGATCCATTCTAATTTATTCGTACGATACATTCTAATTTATTCGTACGATCAATTCTAATTCATTCGCACGAATGTGGCCATTCTAATTCATTCGTTCAATCCATTCTAATTCATTCATACAATCCATTCTAATTCATTCGTATGAACCATTCTAATTCATTCATACGATCTTTTATTATTCATTTGCACGAATGTATCCATTCTAATTCATTCGTATGATCCATTCTAATTCATTCGCACGATCTATTCTAATTCATTCGTACGATCCATTCTAATTCATTCGTACGATCCATTCTAATTCATTCGCATGAATGTATCCATTCTAATTCATTTGTACGATCCATTCTAATTCATTCGCACGATCCATTCTAATTCATTCGTACTGTCCAATCTAATTTATTAATACGATCCATTCTAATTCAGTCGTACAATCCATTCTAATTTATTCATACGATCCATTCTAATTCATTTGCACGAATGTATCCATTCTAATTCATTCATATGATCCAATCTTATTCATTCGCACGATCCATTCTAATTGATTCGTACGATCCATTCTAATTCATTCATACGATCCATTCTAAATCATTCACACAAATATATCATTCTAATTCTTTCGTACGATCCTTTCTAATTTATTCGCACGATCCATTCTAATTTATTCGCACGATCTATTCTAATTCATTCGCACAAATGTATCCATTCTAATTCATTCATACGATCCATTCTAACTCATTCGTCAGATCCATTCTAATTCATTCCTATGATCCATTCTAATTCATTCGCACGAATATATCCATTCTAATTCATTCGTACGATCCATTCTAATTCATTCGCACAATCTATTCTTACTCATTCGTATGATCCTTTCTTATTCATTCGTACGATCCATTCTAATTTATTCGCACGAAAGTATCCATTCTAACTCATTCGTACGATCCATTCTAATTTATTCGCACGATCCATTCTAATTCAATCACACGATCCATAATAATTCATTCGTACTATCCATTCTAACTTATTCGTACGATCCATTGTAATTCATTCACACGAATGTATCCATTCTAATTCATTCGTACAATCCATTCTAATTCATTCGCACGATCCATTCTAATTCATTCATATGATCCATTCTAATTCATTCGTATAATCCATTATAATTCATTCGTACGATCCATTCTGATTCACTCGCACGAATGTATCCATTCTAATTGATTCGTATGATCCATTCTAATTCATTCGCACGATCTATTTTATTTCATTCGTATGATCCATTCTAATTCATTCGTACGATCCATTCTATTTCATTCATACGATCCATTCTAATTCATTCGCATGAATGTATCCATTAAAATTGATTCCTATGATCTATTCTAATTCATTTGCACGATCCATTTTAATTCATTCGTATGATCCATTCTAATTCATTCTCAAGAATGTATCAATTCTAAATCATTTGTATGATCCTTTCTAATTCATTCGCACGATCCATTCTAATTCAATAGTATGATCCATTCTAATTCATTCGTATGATCCATTCTAATTCATTCGCACGAATGTATCCATTCAAATTCATTCGTGCGATCCATTCTAATTCATTTGCATGATCCATTCTAATTCATTCGTATGATCCATTCTAATTCATTTGTACGATCCATACTAATTCAGTCGTACAATCTATTCAAATTCATTTGTATGATCCATTCTAATTCACTCGCACGAATGTATCCATTCTAATTCATTCGTACGATCCATTCTAATTCATTCGCACGATAAATTCTAATTCATTCATTCGATCTATTCTATTTCATTTGTACGATCCATTCTAATTCATTCGTACAATCCATTCTAACTCATTCGTACGATCCACTCTAATTCATTCGCATGAATGTAACCATTCTAATTCATTTGCACGATCCATTCTAATTCATTCGCACTATCCATTCTAATTCGTTCGTACGAATGTAGCCATTCTAATTCATTCGTCCGATCCATTCTAATTCATTTATACGATTCATTATAATTCATTCGTACGATCCTTTCTAATTCATTCGCACGAATGTATCCATTCTAATTCATTCATATGATCCTTTCTAATTTATTCGGACGATCCATTCTAATTCATTCGTACGTTCCATTCTAATTCATTCGTACGATCCATTCTAATTCATTCGCACGAATGTATTCATTCAAATTCATTCATACGATCCATTCTAATTCATTCACACGATCCATTCTAATTCATTCGCACGATCCATTCAAATTCATTCGTATGATCTATTCTAATTCATTCGCACAAATATATCCATTCTAATTCATTCGTACGATCCATTCTAATTCATTCGAACGATCCATTTTAATTCATTCGTACGAACCATTCTAATTCATTCGTACGATCCATTCTATTTAATTTGCACGAATGTATCCATTCTAATTCATTCATACGATCCATTCTAATTTATTCGTACGATCCATTCTGATTCATTCGTATGATCCATTATAATTCATTCGTACGATCTATTCTAATTCAGTCATACAATCCATTCTAATTCATTAGTACAATCCTTTCTAATTCACTCGCACGAATGTATCCATTCTAATTCATTCGTACGATCCATTCTAATTCATTCGCACGATCCATTCTAATTCATTCATTCTAATTCATTCGATCTATTCTAATCTAATTCATTCGTACGATCCATTCTAATTCATTTGCATGAATGTATCGATTCTAATTCATTCGTAGGATCGATTCTAATTCATTCGCATGATGCATTCTAATTCATTTGTACGATCCATTTTAATTCATTCGTACAATCCATTCTAAATTATTCGTACGATCCATTCTAATTCATTCATATGTTCTATTCTAATTCATTTGCACGAATGCATCCATTCTAATTCATTCATATGATCCATTCTAATTCATTCGCACGATCCATTCTAATTCATTCGTCCGATCCATTCTAATTCATTCGCACGAATGTAACCATTCTAATTCATTCGTACGATCCATTCTAATTCATTTGAACGATCTATTCTAACTCATTTGTACGATTCTTTCTATTTCATTCGCATGATCCATTCTAATTCATTCGCACGATCCATTCTAATTCATTCGTATGATCTATTCTAATTCATTCGCACGAATGTATCCATTCTAATTCATTCGCACGATCCATTCTAATTCATTCGTACGAACTATTCTAATTCATTCGTATGATCCATTCTAATTCATTCGCACGATCCATTCTAATTCATTCATACGATCCATTCTATATCATTAGTACGATCTATTCTAATTCATTCATACGATCCATTCTAATTCATTCGCATAATCTATTCTAATTCATTCGTACGATGCATTCTAATTTATTCGTACGATCCATTTTAATTCATTCGCACGAATGTATCCATTCTAGTTTATTCGTACGGTCCATTCTAATTCCTTCGCACGATCCATTCTAATCCATTCGTACGATCCATTCTAATTCATTCGTACAATCCATTGTAATTCATTCGTATGATCCATTCTAATTCATTCGTATGACCCATTCTAATTCATTCCCACAAATGGATCCATTCTAATTGATTCATACGATCCATTCTTATTCATTCGCACGATGCATTCTAATTCATTCGTACGATCCATTTTAATTCAGTCGCACGAATGTATCCATTCTAATTCATTCGTATGATCCATTCTAATTCATTCGTACAATCCATTCTAATTCATTCGTACGATCCATTCTAATTCATTCGTACGATCCATTCTAATTCATTCGTACGATCCATTTTAATTCATTCGTACGATCCATTCTAATTCATTCGCACGAATGTATCCATTCTAATTCATTCGTATGGTTCATTCTAATTCCATCGCACGATCCATTCTAATCCATTCGTACGATCCATTCTAATTCATTCGTACGATCCATTTTAATTCATTCGTACGATCCATTCTAATTCATTCGAATGACCCATTCTAATTCATTCGCACAAATGTATCCATTCTAATTCATTCGTACGATCCATACTTATTTATTCGCACGATCCATTCTAATTCATTCGTTCGATCCATTCTAATTCATTCATTCGATCATTTCTAATTCATTCGTACGAATGTATCCATTGTAACTTATTCGTACAGTCCATTCTAATTCATTTGCACGATCCATTCTAATTTATTTATACGATCCATTCTAATTCATTCGTACGATCCATTCTAATTCATTCATACGATCCATTCTTATTCATTCGTATAATCCATTCTAATTCATTCGTACGATCCATTCTAATTTATTCGCACGAATGCATTTATTCTAATTCATTCGTACGATCCATGTAATTTATACGCACAATCCATTAAAACTCATTCGTATGATCCATTCTAATTTATTTGTATGATCCATTCTAATTCATTCGTATGATCCATTCTAATTCATTCGCACGAATATTTCCATTCTAATTTATTCATACAATCCATTCTAATTCATTCGTACGATCCATTCAAATACATTCATGCGATCCATTCTAATCCTTTCATACGATCCATTTTAATTCATTCGTATAATCCATTCTAATTTATTCGCACGAATGTATCCATTCTAATTCATTCGTACGATCCATTCTAATTCATTCATATGATCCATTCTAATCCATTCGTACGATCTGTCACGCCCCAGAAATCTGAAGACCGATCCCTGGGGTGTAAAATGAGAAAAGGATAGGATTTTGGGTCTGGTCAATTAATTACACCAATTTGGGTTTTCACAGGGCTTCTTCTACGCTCTCTAATATGAAAAACAAGGAGGAGGGAGAAACAAGAGGGAAATCTTTTAAATTTGATTTTTCGAAAAACATCTTTTATTAAAAAGCAAAGAAAGAGAAATTATCAACAGAGAGAAGATATTATCTAGTCAAGCTCAACCTTCAAAAGTCATATCCTCTCAGTATGAGTGACCTATCGGTGCCACTACATACTGACAGGAGTCTATCTGAGGGAGCATGAGGCTCAAGCCTCCTACGTCTAGCCAAGTGATCTCATCCACTCCCTAACACTCAGGTGCACCAGTCTAGAGTTCCTATCTACAGGGTTAATCAATTTAGTCATTTATATGCATTTATATTTTCATCATGATCTATCCTAGGCTTGGGGCCTTGAGGAGAGGCCTACCCAAAAGAATTCAGCTGGAACCATTGCAACTACAACCATAGAATACTGACTAACTAATAAGAACTCTTATTCCAATACAATTACAATACCTGAAGAGAAAAGACTACAAGATTAACGTACTAAGCAGAAAGGTAACACTGCAACTCTAACTCCACCTCTGGACTCCTACTGCTACTCCTGAGCCTCCGAACCTACAACTGAGCCTACTCGTGGGAAAGAGTAGCCCCCAATAGGAAATTGGGAGATTAGCCAAATTAATGGCTAGTGACATCCTAATAGTCTTTAATAATATGAGCCAACTAATCTTAATAAATTAAGATAAGATCTATCAGTTCTAGTAGAATCAAAGTTTGCAGAATGAATCCTAAACCTATCAGTAGTCTATATTCACATGCAATTCCTACTGTCACTAGGTTATCTAACATAAAGTCCATTCAATGTTCTACAGCATTAAAGAACAAATTAAATAAGACGTTCATATAAAGTCACAAAATCATCATGTAAACAGTCACACAATTCTAAATTCATATATAGATAAAACACACACTATCAAAATGTGAACCCCGGATATTTTGTTCATCCTGCCCCCGGTCGGGCATTACTATAGGGCCTTTTATTTCGATGTAGAGGGCCAACTCTCTCGCCGTGCATCCACCAACACCATGCACTAGTCACCCAGATGATCATAAGGGGTTTCCCGTCTTTCACGGTGGAGCTCTACCGCCCAACTTGCTTTACTATGGGGACTTCAACTCCCCGGGACGGGGTTGCTAGCCCAATCCCCACTCGAGGGCACCTCCTATTGGCTTTACCACAACCCTTGCCCGTGACCCCTAACCTACTTAACTTCGGCTGTACGCGCAGGGTGGTTCACGGCCCTTGCGCGCACGGGGTCCCTACCCTCTAACTAGGTAGATTCACACATAATATCTTTCAACATATACAATGAAGCTACAAAAAGTCTATTTAATGCTTATCAATTTCCAACAATTTACCCCTGGTCCCGTACTGCTCTCGCAACCTATGCAACATAATAAATCAATAAAGTAAAACACTCATCCCAGTGACCCGTGTGCTAGGGTTGCCATACTCCTCTCAGGAGGGTGGGCTCCGATAATTATTAGTTATTCAATTTAATGATTAATTTAAGGGAATCCTAATTACGGTGTCTATGCATACAATCAAAATCAATCATTATTATTATTTTATTAATATTTTAAGCATGTATCGCCGGACTCGCGACTCCGCATGCAAGGCGGGGTCCACTTGACCACATGCGACGATGCCCGGCGGGGCCCGCATGCAGTGTCATGAACACCTACCCTTAGTCATTCTCATTTCCCACTATTAAAGACCACGCAAGGGTAGTAGATGTCACCTGGTTGTCGACCACACACGGCTAGTTGCCTCTGATCCGTCTCCGCTGGATCACCACGATCAAGGTCTGATAATAACCACAGCTCTGCATCACAACTCTATCGATTAAAACAAAAGAATCTACGATGAGGGTTCTATGCCAAGGATAGTCGGGCACCCTCAATAGGGGACCAACATTGAGTCGACAGCATGCAAATCCGTGCGACTGAAGAACTCGAACCAAAACAATACTAGTTCAAACAAGTAATTAGAAGCTAAACCTACTCATCGAATCGGGCTCGAAGAACCCTTTCCGATAGTTCCAGTTTCGCTGGAATCCGACTTCGGTCGAATGGTTTCAGGTCAAACCATGTAGAACCAATAAAATCGATCGCATGGCTGGTTCACTAGGGTAGAAGAGGTTCTAGAGTTATATTCTAGGTTTAAAAGGTAGGACTCAATGTTCTGATCACGATGCCGCTGGTTTCGTCCGAATCTGAGTTCGGACGATGAAACGGCAATCAAACTACGGTACCGCGATAATATCAGGTCAGAGGATAAAACAGGGTATTAAACAGTATAATTACTATTCTAGACTATGACCAACAGGTAGTATTTTCCGAGCCGGTCGAAATGGCGCTGGTTTCATCCAATTCCGAGTTCGAACGGAGAAATAACAGTCAAACCAAAATTGACTGGTTCACGGGTCTGGTTTAGGTGAACCACACCGGTTCACTGCATGGGTTGGGTCTGCTGGGTCGGGTCGAGTCTGCAGTGCAAAGCCGGGTTGGGTTCAGGGTTTAATAGGTCGGATCTGTAGTTAATTAAAACATGGGAAAATACCAAACTACCCCCCCTCTCCTTCTTCTCCACGAGACCAGCCCGAGGGGGCTGGTTCCTGTGCACCGGCGGCCGACGGGAGGGGCGGCCTGGAGTGCCGGCGAGCGCTCGGCCGGCCTCTCCCGCACCACCCCCACGGAGGAGGCGCGGTGGGAGGCGGCCAGAGCGGCCGTCAGAGCCCGAGAAGTCGGCCGGAGATGGCTCGCGTGGGGCTTGGTCGGAGGTCGGAGGTCACCGGGGAGGGGCTCGGTTGCGGCGGCGGTGTCCGTCCGTGCGGGCCGCGGCAAGGGAGAAGGAAGGGCCGGGGTCGCGGGGTTGGGTTGCGGAGGGGATGAGAGGATGAAAGGGGGCTGACCTGTAGGTGTCTCGGCGTGCTCGCCGGGGCTCCGGTGAGGGGCGGGTTGGTGCTCCATCTCCCTCGATCTCTCCTCCTTCTCCGTCTCCGTCTCGCTCTGTCTCTCTCTCTCTCTCTCTCTCTCTCTCTCTATTTCTCCCGTTCTCTCTCTCTCTCCTCTCGTTCTCTCACGTTCTCTCTCTCTTCCTCTCGTTCTCTCACGTTCCTCTCTCTCTCTCTCTCTATTTATAGAAAAGGGGGGCTGTTGTGATAAGGGTTGGGGAGATAGAGTCGGTTAAGGCGATGGGATAAGGAATGAAAGATAGGGATCGATACATCATCCCAATCCTGGCCGATAATTCCCATCCGAATTTCAGATTTTAACAACTGGGGAGGGAGGTCAGGAGACCTTAAATTATGCTAGGAGATCGGGAGGTAGGCTCTAGGGCTAGTCGGGCTCGGTCCCGAGCCCTGAACCGGGCTCGGTTGGAATCCGAGTGCGATTCGTCCATCAACCGGGCTGAAAAGAATAATAAGTCGTAACTATCAAACCGGAAGTCGGAATAGGGCCCGAGAGGATTCGTTGGAAAGGTCTCGTCAACGTAAACGCGTCAGCGCTTGGTACATAATTTTCTGACTTCTAGATCCCCCGAAAAGAAGGAACGACTCCAAAACTTAAAATAGCAATAACTATTCACCTGGGTGTCGGATCAACCCTAACTTAGGCTCATTGGAAGGCTATCTCAGATCCTCATTTAACTTTTCTTGTTTCGTTACGATCCGATCACCCGATCTCCTACAAGATATAAAACAGCTACAACTAACGAGCAATTATCGTTTTTCTAGGGTTTACCTGCCGGGCTGCCGAAACTGCCTGCACATACACATGATCGTTGCACGGAATGCACCATCGTGACATGCTCGAAGTTACGGAGAATGTGAACGTAAAACATCTCATAGGTTTATGATCCATTTATTGGGAAAAAGCCCAAAGAAAAAGCTGGCTGCAAAAAGATGAAACTAGCCATTGAGGATTTCTATTATTCTCAAATCTAACACCACAGGTGTTACACGATCCATTCTAATTCATTTGCACGAATGTATCCATTCTAATTCATTCGTACAATCCATTCTAATTTATTTGTACGATCCACTCTAATTCATTCGCACGAATGTATCCATTCTAATTCATTCGTACGATCCATTCTAATTTATTCGCACGATCCATTCTAATTCATTCGTATGATCCATTCTAATTCATTTGTATAAACCATTCTAATTCATTCGTATGATCCATTCTAATTCATTCGCACGAATGTTTCCATTCTAATTAATTTGTACGATCCATTCTAATTCATTCGCACGATCTGTTCTAATTCATTCGTACGATCCATTCAAATACATTCATGCGATCCATTCTAATCCTTTTAAACGATCCATTCTAATTCATTCGTATAATCCATTCTAATTCATTCGCACGAATGTATCCACTCTAATTCATTCGTACGATCCATTCTTTTTTTTTTCGCACGATCCAATCTAATTCATTCGTACGATCTATTCTAATTCATTCGTACGATCTATTCTAATTCATTTGTACGATCCATTCTAATTCATTCGCACGAATGTATTCATTTGTATGATCCATTCTAATTAATTCGCACGAGCCACTCTAATTCATTTGCACGATGCAATCTAATTCATTCATTCGATCCATTCTAATTCATTTGTACGATCCAATCTAATTCATTTGTACGATCCATTCTAATTCATTCGTACGATCCATTCTAATTCATTTGCACGAATGTATCCATTCTAATTCATTCGTACGATCGATTCTAATAAATTCGCATGATCCATTCTAATTCATTCGTACGATCCATTTTAATTCATTCGTACAATCCATTCTAAATCATTCGTACGATCCATTCTAATTTATTCAAACGATCCATTCTAATTCATTTGCATGAATGTATCCATTCTAATTCATTCGTATGATCTATTCTAATTCATTAGCACGATCCATTCTAATTCATTTGTCAGATCTATTCTAATTCATTCATACGATCCATTCTAATTCATTTATATGATCTATTGTAATTCACTCGCACGAATGTATCCATTCTAATTCATTTATACGATCCATTCTAATTCATTCGCACGATGCATTCTAATTCATTCGTACGATCCATTCTAATTCATTCGTACGATCCATTCTAATTCATTCGCATGAATGTATCCATTCTAATTCATTAGTACGATCCATTCTAATTCATTTGCACGATATATTCTAATTCATTCGTACGATCCATTCTAATTCATTCGTACGATCCATTCTAATTCATTCGCACGAATGTATCCATTCTAATTCATTCGTACAATCCATTCTAATTCATTCGCATGATCCATTCTAATTCATTCATATAATCCTTTCTAATTCATTCGCATGAATGTATCTATTCTAATTCATTCGTACGATCCATTCTAATTCATTCATAGGATCCATTCTAATTCATTCGTATGATCCATTCTAATTCATTCGTATGAATGTATCCATTCTAATTCATTCGAACGATCCATTCTAATTCATTCGCAGGATCCATTCTAATTTATTCGTACGACCTATTCTAATTCATTCGGACGATCCATTCTAATTCATTCGCACGAATATATCCATTCTAATTCATTCGTACGATCTATTCTAATTCATTCGCACGATCCACTCTAATTCATTTGTACGATCCATTCTAATTCATTCGCACGGATGTATCTATTCTAATTCATTCGTATGATCAATTATAATTCATTCGCATGAATATATCCATTCTAATTCATTCGTACGATCCATTTTAATTCATTCGTACGATCTATTCTAATTTATTCGCACGATCCATTCTAATTCAATCGTATGATTCATTCTAATTCATTCGTATGAATGTATCCATTCTAATTCATTCGGTCGATCCATTCTAATTCGTTCGCACGATTCATTCTAATTCATTCATACAATCCATTCTAATTCATTCGCATAAATGTATCCATTCTAATTCATTCATACGATCCATTCTAATTCATTCGTACGATCCATTCTACTTCATTCGTACGATCCATTCTAATTCATTCGCATGAATGTATCCATTCTAATTAATTCATACGATCCATTCTATTTCATTCGCACGATCTATTCTAATTCATTCGTACGATGGATTCTAATTCATTCGTATGATCCACTCTAATTTATTCGTATGATCCATTCTAATTCATTCGTACGATCCATTCTAATTCATTCGCACGAATGTATCCATTCTAAATCATTCGTACAGTCCATTTTAATTCATTCACACGATCCATTCTAATTTATTCATACGATCCATTCTAATTCATTCGTACCATCCATTCTAATTCATTCGTACGATCCATTCTAATTCACTCGCATGAATCTATCCATTCTAATTCATTCGTACGATCCATTCTAATTTATTCGCACGATCCATTTTAATTCATTCGTATGATCCATTCTAATTCATTCGTACAATCCATTCTAATTCATTCATACGATCCATTCTAATTCATTCGCACGAATGTATCCATTCAAATTCATTCGTATTATCCATTGTAATTCATTCGCATGATCCATTCTAATTCATTCGTACGATCCATTCTAATTCATTCGTATTATCCATTCTAATTCATTCTCAAGAATGTATCGATTCTAATTCATTTGTACGATCCATCCTAATTCATTCGCACGATCCATTCTAAATCAATAGTACGATCCATTCAAATTCATTCGTACTATCCATTCTAATTCATTCGCACGAACATTCAAATTCATTCGTACGATCCATTCTAATTCATTCGCACGATCCATTCTAATTCATTCATATGATCGATTCTAATTCATTTGTATGATCCATTCTAATTCAGTCGTACAATCCATTCAAATTCATTCGTATGATCCATTCTAATTCACTCACATGAATGAATCCGTTCTAATCATTCGTATGATCCATTCTAATTCATTCACTTAATAATTTCTAATTCATTCATTCGATCCATTCTAATTCATTTATACGATCCAATCTAATTCATTCGTAGGATCCATTCTAATTCATTCGTACGTTCTATTCTAATTCATTCGTACGATCCGTTCTAATTCATTCGCACAATCCATTCTAATTCATTCGTACGATCCATTCGTATTCATTCGTACGATCCATTCTAATTCATTCATATAATCTATTCAAATTCATTCGCACGAATGTATTCATCCTAATTCATTCGTACGATTCATTCTAATTCATTCGCACGATCCATTCTAATTCATTCCTACGATCCATTCTAATTCATTCGTATGATCCATTCTAATTCATTCGTACGATCCATTCTAATTCATTCGCACGAATGTATCCATTTTAATTCATTCGTATGATCTATTCTAATTCATTCGCATGATCCATTCTAATTTATACGCATGATCCATTCTAATTCATTCGCACGTTCAATTCTAATTCATTCGTACGATCTATTCTAATTCATTCGTATGAATGTATCCATTCTAATTCATTCATATGATCCATTCTAATTCATTCACACGATCAATTCTAATTCATTTGTACAATCCATTCTAATTCATTCGTACAATCCATTCTAACTCATTCGTACGATCCATTCTAATTCATTCGCACGAATATAACCATTCAAATTCATTTGTACGATCCATTCTAATTCATTCGCACTATCCATTCTAATTCATTCGTACGATCCATTCTAATTCATTCGTACGATCCATTCTAATTCATTCATACGATTCATTCAAATTCATTCAAATTCTATATTCTAATAAAATAATTCTATTATATAATTATATAATATTTTAATAAATAAATTTAAGTATTTCATTTTTGAAATATTTAAATAATAATTTAAAGAATAAATTATATTAATTTATAAATTATAAATTATTTGAACAAATAAATAATTAAATATTTTTTGAAGTAACATAATTTTTTGAAAATAATAAGTAATTAGTTATTATATTATTATATTATTTTATTACTTTATAAATAAATAATTAAATTAACAAATTATTTTATAAAATAAATAAATAAAAATTATAATAATTATTTCATTAATGCTAATTAATTAATTAATATTTTTAATTACTTATTGAATAATAAAATAATGAATTAATTAATTATTTTATTATTTCAATAATTTATTATTTAATATATTAAATAAATTAATTTAAAAAATATTAATAATTAAAGAAATAACTTATAAAATAAACTAATTATATAATTAAATCATTATTTCTTTATTTAATATTTTACACCATCAAATAGTTACATAATTTGATTATTTAGTAATATAATAATTAATAAATAAATAAAATAATAAATTTTATTAAATTACTATATAATTAAATAATTAAATAAAATTATTATTATAATCTAATTTTAATTATTAAAATATTTTATTTATTTAAATTATTGTATAATTAAATAAACGATTACTATTATTAAAAAAATTATAGAAACATTACAATGATAATCATAATAACATTAAATTATTTAAACTATTTATTTATTATTTAAATATTAAAATCAATAAATACTTTTTTAATTATTAAAAAAAATTAAACTGTTTTAAAAAATATTTTATTATTTAAATATTCAAAAAATTAACAAATTATTTCAATAATAAGTAAATAGTTATTAAATTATTATTTTGTTTTATTACTTAATTAAATAATTTTTTTTTTAGTTATTTCAATTAATACCTTATAATTTAATAAAATTTTATATTTTTTTATTTTTTCAATATTTTATTTAAATTATTATTTATTTAAATATGAAATTATTTAGTAATGAAAATATTTATTTTCTAAAGTAAATAATCTATTTGATATATTTCTTCGCTAATTAAGATTCAAAATATTTTAATAATTGACTAATTATTTAATTATTGAAATAAATCTTTATTCAATTATCTAATTAATTAAATTTTAATATTTAGTTATAATAATAAATAATTATTTAATAATTTATAATTTATAATTTATAATTCTAATAATTCTAATAAGTTATAATTTATACTTTAAGTTATTACTAAAATATTTCAATAATAAAATAATTAAATTATTTGAATAAAATATTATATATTGATATAATTGAATTTTTTTATTAAAAAATAAAATAACATAAAGAAATAATAAAATTATTTAAATATTTTATAAAATAATTAAATTATTATTTAAATCATTATTCTATAAATTATCATTAATTAAATATTTTTATTATTTACTAATTGAGTAATTTAATAATAATATAATTCAATAATCATTATTGAAATATTCATTAAGTAAATAATTAAAATATTGGATTAATTATAATTTATAGAATAATGATTCAAATAATTATTTATAAAATATTTGAATAATTCAAATATTTCTTTATGTTATGATTATATTCTAATAAAATAATTCTATTATATAATTATATAATATTTTAATAAATAAATTTAAGTATTTTATTTTTGAAATATTTAAATAATAATTTAAAGAATAAATTATATTAATTTATAAATTATAAATTATTTGAACATATAAATAATTAAATATTTTTTGAAGTAACATAATTTTTTGAAAATAATAAGTAATTAGTTATTATATTATTATATTATTTTATTACTTTATAAATAAATAATTAAATTAACAAATTATTTTATAAAATAATTAAATAAAAATTATAATAATTATTTCATCAATGCTAATTAATTAATTAATTATTTTAATTACTTATAGAATAATAAAATAATAAATTAATTAATTATTTTATTATTTCAATAATTTATTATTTAATACATTAAATAAATTAATTTAAAAAATATTAATAATTAAAGAAATAACTTATAAAATAAACTAATTATATAATTAAATCATTATTTCTTTATTTAATATTTTACACCATCAAATATTTACATAATTTGTTTATTTAGTAATATAATAATTAATAAATAAATAAAATAATAAATTTTATTAAATTACTATATAATTAAATAATTAAATAAAATTATTATTATAATCTAATTTTAATTATTAAAATATTTTATTTATTTAAATTATTGTATAATTAAATAAACGATTACTATTATTAAAAAAATTATAGAAACATTACAATGATAATCATAATAACGTTAAGATGATACTATTGAGAAGTAGAGTTTTGGAATTTAGATTACTTCTTACTTCATACCTATACCCGTGGCCAATAAACTGGAGTAGGATTTCTTATCTCGTCGTTTATTTCTCCATTCTCATTTCTCTTCTTCACTCTCTTCTGTCTTCGTTTCTATCTCCGTTTTCTTGTGATGGGTGAACTGGGCTCAATATGTTCGTGTTGATAACATATTATGAAATGGGAGAAATAGAGAGCCATCAAACATGCCCCACCCTAAAGGGATCGTATATTATTTATAGGGTAAGCTTACTTAGGGCCTAAGTATAATATAGGAAACCCTAATCTATGGGAGAGATTCGACGGTGGACAGTCATCTGATCGAACGATCTGCCTCATCTTCCTTCTTTCCTTTCTATTATTTAATTAATTTAATTAGTTTAATAAATAAAATAGTTAAATAAATTAAATAATTAAAGAAATATTTAATTATCTATATAATTAAATTATTTAAACTAATTATTTATTATTTAAATATTAAAATCAATATATATTTCTTTGATTATTAAAAAAAATATTAAGGTATATAAAAAATATTTTATTATTCATATATTCAAATAATTAACTAATTTTTTAAATAATAAGTAAACAGTTAATAAATTATTGTTTTAGTTTATTACTTAATTAAATATTTTTTTTTTTTGTTATTTCAGTTAATATCTCATAATTTAATAAAATTTTTTATTTATTGAATTATATAATATTTTACTTAAATTATTATTTATTTAACTATGAATTATTATTTATATAATTCTTTATTTAAATTTCTAAATAATTAAATTCTAATATTTTACTTATATAAATAAATAATTATTTAACAATTTATTTAAATAATAAGCTAATAATTTTACTACATAATAATTTAGTTATATAATTATTAATTAAATTATTTTATGATTTTTAAAAATTATTCATTAATATAATTTATATTTTAAATTACTACATAAATATTTAAATAATAAAATAATAAAATTATTTATTTAAAATATTTTATAATTATATTAATTAATTATTTTATTAAAAAAAATTTATAACATAAAAAAATAATGAGAGATGAGAGAAAAAGAGAGCCATCAAACGTGCCGCACCCTAAAGAGGTCGTATATTATTTATAGGATAATTTTACTTAGGGCCTAAGTATTATATGGGAAACCCTAATCTATGGGAGAGATCCGATGGTGGATAGTCATCCGATCGAATGATCTCATAACAGTTGTAATGTTTTAAATTTTTTTAAAGCAAAAAATTATGGTGTGCCTCATCTTCCTTCTTTACTTCTTATTATTTAATTAATTTCATTAGTTAAATAAATTAAATAATTAAAAAAATATTTAATTACCTATATAATTAAATTATTTAAAATAATTTTTTATTATTTAAATATTAAAATAAATAAATATTTCTTTGATTATTAAAAAAATATTAAGCTATTGAAAAAAAATTTTATTATTCATATATTCAAATAATTAACAAATTATTTAAATAATAAGTAAATAGTTATTAAATTATTTATTTTGTTATTTATTTTAATTAATACCTCATAATTTAATAAATTTTTTTATTTATTTAATTATACTATAATTTATTTCAATTATAATTTATTTAACTATGAAATTATTTAATAATTCAAATATTTATTTTTTTAAGTAAATAATCTATTTGATATATTTCTTCACTAATTAAGTTTTTAAATATTTTAATAATTGACTAATTATTTAATTATTTTAAAAAATTATTATTTAAATAATTCTTTATTTTATTATCTAAATAATTAAATTCTAATATTTTAGTTATTTAAATAAATATTTATTTAATAATTTATTTAAAATATAATCTAATAATTTTATTGCATAATTATTTAGTTATATAATTATTAATTAAATTATTTTATTATTTTCAAAATTATTAATTAATATAATTTATACTTCAAATTATTTTGTAAATATTTAAATAATAAAATACTTAAACTAATAGAATAAAATATTATATAATTATATAATTGAATTATTTTATTAATAAATATTAATAATATAAAAAAAATAAAGGAATTATTTAGATATTTTATAAATTAATAAAAAAATTATTTAAGTTATTATTCTATAAATAATAATTAATTAAAAGTTTTTATTATTTACTTTTTAAATAATTCAATTACAAAATAATTCAATCATCTTCATTGAATTATTAAATAAATAAATAATCAAAATATTGGATGAATTATAATTTATAAAATAATAAATCAAGTAATTATTTAATTATTTTATAAAATATTTGAATTATTCAATTATTTCTTTTGTTATTATAATATTCTAATAAAATAATTCCATTATAGAATTATATAATATTTTAAGAGAATAAATTTATGTATTTAAATTTTTAAATCTTTAAGTAATAATTTAAAGAATAAATTATATTAATTAATAATTTTTTGAAATAATAAAATGATTTAATTAATATTTACATTACTTAATTATTATGTAATAAAATTATAATTTCATAAATTAGATAATTATATAAAGAATTATTTAAATTAAAATTTTTAAAATAATTCAATAATTATTTAATTATTTAAATATTTTAAATCTTATTTAGTAAGGAAATATATTGAATTGATTATTTATCTAAACAAAAAAATAATTTAATTATTAAATAGTTTCATAGTTAAATAAATAACAATTTAAATAAATTATAATTTTTGAAATAATAAAATAATTTAAAAACTTATTTCATAAAGAAATAATAAATGAATTATTTTATAAAATTAATAAAATTTAAATAAAATACATCAAAAAATTAATTATTTCATTAAGTAATATAATAAAAAATTAATTCAAAAAATATTTACTTATTGTTTAAATAATTTATTAATTATTTAAATATATAAAAGATCCATTGTAATTTATTCGTACGATCCATTCTGATTCATTCAGACGAATGTGTCCATTCTAATTCATTCGTACGGTCTATTATAATTCATTCGCATAATCCATTCTAATTCATTCGTACGATCCATTCTAATTCTTTTGTACGATCCATTCGAATTCATTTATGCGATCCATTCTAATTCATTTGCATAAAAATATCCATCTAATTCATTCGTATGATCCATTCTAATTCATTCGCACAATCCATTCTAATTCATTCGTATGATCCATACTAATTCATTCGTACGATCCATTATAATTCATTCGTAAGATCCATTCTAATTTATTCGCACGAATGTATCCATTCTAATTTATTCGTATGATCCATTCTAATTCATTCGCACGATCCATTCTAATTCATTCGTACGATCCATTCAAATTCATTCATACGATCCATTCTAATCAATCATACAATCCATTCTAATTCATTCGTACGATCCATTCTAATTCATTCGCACGAATGTACCCATTCTAATTCATTCGTATGATCCATTCGAATTTATTCCCACGATCATTTCTAATTTATTCGTACGATCTATTCTATTTCATTCGTACTATCCATTCTAATTCATTCGTATGATCAATTCTAATTCATTCGCACGAATGTATCCATTCTAATTCATTCGCATGAATGTATCCATTCTAATTCATTAGTACGATCCATTCTAATTCATTCGCACTATCCATTCTAATTCATTCGTACGATCCATTCAAATTCATTCGTACGATCCATTCTAATTCATTCGCACGATCCATTCTAATTCATTCGTACGATCCATTCTAATTCATTCGTACGATCCACTCTAATTCAGTCATACGATCCATTCTAATTCTTTCGCAGAAATGTATCCATTCAAATTCATTCGTACGATCCTTTCTAATTCATTCGCATGATCCATTCTAATTTATTTGTACGATCCATTCTAATTTATTTGTACGATACATTCTAATTCATTCGTAAGATCCGTTGTAACTCATTCGTACGATCCATTCTAATTCATTCGTACGATCCATTCTAGTTCATTCGTACGATCCATTCTAATTCTTTCGTACGATCCATTCTAATTCATTTATACGATCCATTCTAATTCATTCGCACGAATGTATTCATTCTAATTCATTCGTATGATCCATTCTAATTCATTCACACCATCCATTCTAATTCATTCATATGATCCATTCTAATTAATTCGTACGATCCATTCTAATTTATTCGTACGATCCATTCTAATTCATTAGCACGAATGGATCCATTCCAATTCATTCGTATGATCCATTCTAATTCATTCGCATGATCCATTCTAATTCATTTGTACGATCCATTCTAATTCATTCGTATGATCCATTCTAATTCAGTCGTCCAATCCATTCTAATTCATTCGCACGATCCATTCTATTTCATTCGTACAATCCATTCCATTCTAATTCATTCGTACGATCCATTCTAATTCATTCGTACGACATATTCTAATTCATTTGTACGATCCATTCTAATTCATTCGCACGATCAATTCTAATTCATTCGTACAAGCTATTCTAATTTATTCGTACGAATGTATCCATTCTAGTTTCGTACGATCTATTCTACTTCATTCGTACGGTCTATTCTAATTTATTCGTACGATCTTTTCTAATTCATTCGTACGACCCATTCTAGTTCATTCGCACAATCTATTCTAATTTATTCATACGAATATATCCATTCTAATTCATTCGTACGAATATATCCATTCTAATTCTAACTAGATAATTAAATAATTAAATAAAATAATTATTTTAATAAAAAGTTAATTATTAAAATATTTAAATTATTTTATAATTAAATAAATGATTATTATTTTTAAAAAAATTATAGAAACATTACAATGATAATCATAATAACGTTGAGATGATACTAATGAGAAGTGGAGTTTTGGAATTTAGATTACTTCTTACTTCAAACCTATACCCGTGGCCACTGGATTGGAGCAGGACTTTTTCTCTTTTCGTTTATTTCTCCATTCTTATCTCTCTTTTTGTCTCTCTTCTGTCTTTGTTTCTCTCTCTGTTTTCTTGCGACGGGTCGGCTGAGCTCGATATGTTCGTGTTGATAACATACTCTGAGATGGGAGAAAGAGAGAGACGTCAAACATGCCCCACCCTAAAAGGGGTCATATATTATTTATAGGGTAAGCTTACTTAGGGCTTAAGTATTATATGGAAAACCCTAATCTATGGGAGAGATCCGACGGTGGACAATCATCTGATCGAACGATCACATAATAGTTGTAATGTTTTAATTTTTTTTAAAGAAAAATATAAATTTTTTTAAAGCAAAAAATTTGGGTGTGCTTCATTTTCCTTCTTTACTTCCTATTATTTAATTAATTTAATTAGTTTAATAAATTAAATAATTAAATAATTAAAGAAATATTTAATTATCTATATAATTAAATTATTTGAACTAATTATTTATTATTTAAATATTAAAATCAATAAATATTTCTTTGATTAATAAAAAAAATATTAAGCTATTTAAAAAAATATTTTATTATTCATATATTCAAATAATTAACTAATTATTTAAATAATAATTAAATTGTTATTAAAATATTGTGTTATTTTATTACTTAATTAAATAAATATTTTTTAAGTTATTTTTATTTATATCTCATAATTTAATAAAAAATTTTATTTATTGAAATTATTATTTATTTAACTTTAAAATTATTTAATAATTCAAATATTTATTATTTAAGTAAATAATCTACTTGATATATTTCTTCACTAATTATTGAAAAAAATTATAATTTAAAAAATTCTTTATTTAATTATCTAAATAATTAAATTCTACTATTTATGTTACTTAAATAGATAATTATTTAATAATTTATTTAAATAATAATCTAATAATTTTCTTATATAATAATTTAGTTGTGTAATTATTGATTAAATTATTTTATTATTTTCAAAAATTATTAATTAATATAATTTATACTTTAAATTATTATATAAATATTTAAATAATAAAATACTTAAATTATTTGATTAAAATAATATATAATTATATAATTGAATTCTTTTATTATAAAATATTAATAACATAAAGAAATAATGAAATTATTTAGATATTTTATAAAATAATTAAATAATTATTTGAATCATTATTCTATAAATTATAATTAATTAAATGATTTTATTATTTATTATTGAATAAATAAATAATTATTATTGAATTATTCAATAACTAAACAATAAAAATATTAGATTAATTATAATTTATGGAATAATGATTCAAATAAAAATTAAGTAATTATTTTATTAATTATAATTAATTAAATATTTTCATTAATTACTTATTGAATAATAAAATGATGAATTAATTAATTATTTTATTAGTTCAATAATTTATTATTTAAGAATTAATTAAATTTATTTTAAAATAATAATAATTAAAGAAATAACTAAAAAAATAAATTAATTATATAATTAAATAATTATTTTTTTATTTAATATTTTAAACCATTAAATATTTTTATAATTTGATTATTTCATAATATAATAATTAATAAATAAATAAAATAATAAATTTTATTAAGTAACTAGATAATTAAATAATTAAATAAAATTATTATTTTAATAAAAAGTTAATTATTAAAATTTTTCAATTATTTAAATTTTTTTATAATTAAATAAATGATTACTATTATTAAAAAATTTATAAAAATATTACAATGATTATCATAATAATATTGAGATGATACTTTTGAGAAGTGGAGTTTTGGAATTTAGATTACTTCTTACTTCAAACCTATACCCATAGCCAATGGACTGGAGCATGACTTCTTTTCTCTTCGTTTATTTTTCTATTATTATCTCTCTTCTTCTTTCTCTTCTGTCTTTGTTTCTCTCTCCGTTTTCTTGCGACGAGTCAACTGGGTTCGATATGTTCGTATTGATAATATATTGTGAGATGGGAGAAAGTGAGAGCCGTCAAACGTGTCCCACCTTAAAGGGGTCGTATATTATTTATACGATAAGCTTACTTAGGGCCTAAGTATAATATGGGAAACCCTAATTTGTGGAAGAGATCCGACGGTGGATAGTCATCCGATCGAACAATCTCATAATAGTTATAATATTTTAAAGTTTTTTAAAGAAAAATATAAAATTTTTTTAAGCAAAAAATTCAGGTGTGACTCATCTTCCTTCTTTACTTCCTATTATTTAATTAATTTAATAAATTAAATAGTTAAATAAATTAAATAATTAAATAATTAAAGAAATATTTAATTATCTATATAAATAAATTATTTAAATAAATTATTTATTATTTAAAAATTAAAATTAATAAATATTTCTTTTATTATTAAAAAAAATATTAATCTATTTAAAAAACATATTTTATTATTCATATATTCAAATAATTAACAAATTATTTCAATAATAAGTAAATAGTTATTAAATAATTGTTTTATTTTATTACTTAATTAAATAATTTTTTTTAGTTATTTCAATTTATACCTCATAATTTAATAAATTTTTTTATTTTTTTAATAATTAAATATTTTATTTAAATTAATATTTATTTAAATATAAAATTATTTAATAATAAAAATATTTATTTTTTTAAGTAAATAATCTATTTGATATATTTCTTCACTAATTAAGTTTCTAAATATTTTAATAATTGACTAATTATTTAATTATTTGTCACGCCCCAGAAATCTGGAACCGATCCCTGGGGTGTGAAATGAGGAAGACAAAAATGGTTTAGGGTCTGGTCGCCTATCTATACCAATTAGGGTTTCTTACTGGGCTGTGACTCTCTCAAAATTTAAGAAGGAGAAGGGTGAAACACGGAATATTTTAAAACTTAATTTTTATGAAAATATTTTTATGTTAAAAGAAAGCTGAGAGATATTTTTTTTTTTCGACAGAGAGATGATCACGCTCGACCTTCAATCGAGTTATCCTCTCAGCATGTGTGGCCTGTCGGTGCCATCACATGCTGACAGGAATCCCTCTAAGGGAGCACGAGGCTCAAGCCTCCGACGGCGAGCTAGGAATCTCACTCTCTCCCTGACACTCAGCACACTGGTTTAGGGGTCCTATCTACAGGGCTAATCAATTAGGCCATTTAGATACTTATATTTTTACTGTGAACTACCTTAGGCTTGTGGCCTTAAGGAGAGGCCTACCCAAAATACCTCCAACTGTATCAATGCTTCTAACAATTAACTAATCTTAAACTAACTGATTCTTATACAATATCCACCCATTACATTACCATAAAACTACATACCAAAATAAAATACTACTGAAACCCTAAAACTGCCTCCAGCCTCCCACTGCTACTCCCGAACCTCTGGACCTGCAGGAGAGTCTACTCGTGGGAAAGAGTAGCCCCCAATGGAAAATTGGGAGATTAGCCAAATTAATGGCTAGTGACATCCTATAGTCTTTAATAATATGAGACGACATATTTAATTGAATTAAATTACATAAGCAGTTCAAAGTTTACAGAAGGTTAACCTAAGCCTATCAATAATATATGTTTACATGCAATTCCTACTGTCACTAGGTTATCTACTATACAGTCCGTTAGATATACTACAATGCTTAATTATGAATTACAATATAAATCATATCTCCTAAAGTGAACACCGGATAATTTGTTCATCCTGCTCTCGGTCGGGCATTACTACCGGGCCTTCTATATCGATGTAGAGGGTCAATTCTCTCGCCGGGCATCCACCACACACACATCACCCAAATGATCATAAGATATTTTTCATCTTTCACGATGGAGCCCTACCACCCCACTTGCGTTACTTTGGGGGCTTCAACTACCCCGGGACAGAGTTGCTAGGCCAATCCCTACTAGAGGTTAATCCTATTGGCTTTACCACAACCCTTTCCCGTGACCCCCTAGCCTACTGTTCTTCGGCTGTGCGTGCTGGGTGGTTCACGTCCCTTACGCGTACGGGGTCCAATCTTTCCACATGATAGATTATCATAATAATAAAATAGCTTCGACATTTTACCCCAGAATTCGTACAACACTTACAACCCATGCATTACGATAAGTCTAAATTACTCTCACCCGTATTCCCGTGTGCCCGGGTCTCCACACTCCACTTAGGAGGGTGGGACCCGATAATTATTATTTAATTATTAATTTTCTAAACTTAAGAAAATTCCTACTTACGGTGTCCAAGCAATCAGTAGAAAGATTATTATTTAATTATTAATATTATTAAGCATGCGTCGCCGGACTCGCGACTCCGCATGCAAGGCGGGGTCCACTCGACCACATGCGACGATGTCCGGCGGGACCCGCATGCAGCGTTATGGATACCTACCCTTAGTCATTTTCATTTCCCACTAATGCAAAGGTAGTAGATGTCACCTGGTTGTCGAACACGGGCTTCTACTAGCAACCTCCGCTCCGTCTCTGTCTTGGTCAACGCGGCCACGAACTGTCAAACATACACACACAGCGGCCTAAGGTCATTGCTTGCTACCAAGAAATACGGGTTTAGGCCCGAGTTAGTCGAGCCGAGAATTTATGCGTCATCGGACACCGGTCTACTACCACGCAAACCGAGGTGCCAAGGGTAGCGTCATCGAACGCCGGTCTACCGGCACGCAAAACGATGCCCCAATGGCACTATCTCAAATAGTCGACGTTGCCAAAGCCAATGGTCATATTAGGGTCTACTTGCACTAATCCGACTAAACGGTTGGACCCACGTCGAGAATTGGTGAAATTGGCAAAGCCGATCATGGTCAGGCTTGATCTATCGAAAGAGGGGTTTACGCGGGAATCGCACTGGTGGATCTCCTAGTGCACCATTGCCGCCAAGAGGGTTTGTCTCAAGTGTGACCGGATTATCCCCGCATAATAGCACCCTAACATATCTTCAAATTCCTAATATGCGCACACTAACATCGTATAAGCTACTGGTTTGGCAGGTCGACTCTAGGTCAAAAGTACATGGTCCGGGATAGTCTGGGATCATCTCGATAAGGTTCAGAAGTGTGGATGGCCATGATTTATACATCGCACGTGTGTCTCGATCAAAGTCTAACAAGTTGCAAACTAATATATATTGTCTCTAGGAATTAAAAAGGGATTAAGAATGACTTGCCTTGTGGTTGTGTTGAACAGGCTGCTGTGCCATAGGAATGGAAAATGGTGCGGTTGCTATGATCCCAACTAATGGCTTTGCCCGGTCGAGCTCCGGGGTCAGCTATGATTAATGCTTGGAAGGTCAGGAAGGATTCGATCAACACGACATGGTCGTGGTTGTGATTAACATAAATGGGGAAAGTTCAAGGGTTGCGAAGCCCAAATCGGTTAAGCCTATCATGGTTGGGTTGTGCTCGGTCAAGGTGGTCGGAGGCCACCTAAAGCCTGGCCGCCACCAACCAATCCATCGACAGCCATCGCAGAAAGGCGAGGGAGAAGAAAAAGGGGGCCTGTGCTTGTCGGGCTTCGCCGGTTGCACAATCACCGGCCACCGGGCCGGCGGCCATGGTCGCGCCAAATGAATGGTGACAAAGGCTGAGGTTTGGCTGAATCCACACAAAAAAAAAAAGAAGAAGAGAATGGCAGGGGGTTATCGGGCTAGCCTGCACAGTGGGGAGGGGTCGTCGGCTGCGGCTCCTCCTTGCTCCGGCCGGCTGCCTCCTCTCCGGTCGGCTGCCTCCACTCCGGCCACCACCGCATGTAGCCACTGAGAGGAAGGAGAGAGAGGAAATCAGAGTGAGAGAGAGAGAGAGAAATAGAGAGATTGGAGAGGAGAGAGGATGAGATCGGAGGGAAGAAGAGGGGTCAGGTCTGGGTTTTAAAAGGGGAAAAAGAGGGCGACTACTAGGGTTCAGGGGGGGCGGCTACTAGGGCTGCAGGGTAGGGGCGGCACTAGGATAGGAGGGTGGGCGGCGCTAGGGTAGACGGGGCAGCAATAGGGTAGAGGGGGCGGTTGGGTTGGGGTCGGATCAGATTTTGGAGAGAGGGAGAGAGGAAGGGAGAGATCCGAGAGAGAAGAAAGGATCCGAGAGATGGGAGAGAAGAGAGAGAGAGAGAAGAGAGAGATCATGTGAGAGGGAGAGAAAGAGAGAGAGAAACGGGGGTTTGGTTGGGTACGGGTTCGGGTTAGGGATAGTGGATGGGAATGGGGTTTTATTTTATTTTATTTTTTTTGCTTTGCTTTGTTTTGTTCTCTCTTTTTTTTTTTTTTTATTGGTCGAGCCCGACTCGCCCTTGACTCGGGTCGCGCCGGGATGAGTCGGTGCGCGAACCTCGACGGTTCCGACAGACTAGCCACAATATCTATTTTATTATTAAAATTACTAAAAATAACCTTCGTGTTATGCCTCGATATACGTGCTCCCAAGCTCGTGCCTCCAATGTAGCCTCGCAACTATACTCGGGACCCACTGCCTTGTCCCGCTCGAGCACAACCAAGTATCATCACGACAAAATATATTAAAATAATATAATAATAACTGGGTCGTTCTGGGCGAAAACACCCTGGAATACCGGTCATTACATTATTGAAATAATTCTTTATTTACTTATCTAATTAATTCAATTCTAATATTTTAGTTATATAAATAAATAATTTATTTCAATGATTATTTAATAATTTTATTACATAATAATTTCGTTATGTAATTATTTAATAAATCATTTTATTCTTTTAAACAATTATTAATTAATATAATTTATACTATAATTATTACATAAATATTTAAATGATAAAATACTTAAATTATTTGATTAAAATATTTTATAATAATATAATTGAATTATTTTATTAAAAAATATTAATAACATAAAGAAATAATAAAATTATTTACTGATTTTATAAAATAATAAAATTATTATTTGAATCATTATTCTATAAATTATCATTAATTAAATATTTTTATTATTTAGTTATTGAATAATTTAATAATAAAATAATTCAATAATCATTATTGAATTATTTATTAAGTAAATAATTAAAATATTGGATTAATTATAATTTATGGAATAATGATTTAATTAATTATTTATAAAATATTTGCATAATTCAATTATTTCTTTATGTCATTATTTTATATTAATAAAGTAATTCTATTATATTATTATATAATATTTTAATGAAATAAATTTAAGTATTTTATTTTATAAATATTTAAGTAATAATTTAAAGAATAAATTATATTAAATAATAATTTTTTTAAAGGATAAAATATTTTAATTAATAATTACAAACTAAATTATTATGTAATAAAATTATAAGATTATTATTTAAATAAATTATTAAATAAATATTTATTTAAATAATTCTAAAATTAGAATTTAATTAATTATATAATTATATAAAGAATTATTTAAATAATAACTTTCCAAAATAAATAATTAATTATTTAATTATATCACTATTTAAAAACTTATTTAGTGTAAAAATATATTAAATTGATTATTTTCTTAAATAAAAAATTAATTTAATTATTAAATTTTTTCATAGTTAAATAAATAATAATTTAAAAAACTTATAATTTTTTGAAATAATAAATTAATTTAATTAATAATTCAATAACTAAATTATTATGTAATATATTATTATATTATCATTTAATTAAATTTTTTAATAATTATTGTTCGTGTTGATAACATATTGTGAGATGGGAGAAAGAGAGAGCCATCAAACGTGCCCCACCCTAAAGAGGTCGTATATTATTTATAGGGTAATCTTACTTAGGGCCTAAGTATTATATGGGAAATCCTAATCTATGGGAAAATTGCTGGTAGATAGTCATCTGATCGAATGATCTCATAACAGTTGTAATGTTTTAAATTTTTTTAAAGCAAAAAATTACGGTGTGCCTCTTCTTCCTTCTGTACTTCTTATAATTTAATTAATTTAATTAGTTAAATAAATTAAATAATTAAAGAAATATTTAATCACCAATATAATTAAATTATTTAAAATAATTATTTATTATTTAAATATTAAAATAAATAAATATTTCTTTGATTATTAAAAAAATATTAAGCTATTGAAAAAAAATTTATTATTCATATACTTAAATAATAAAAAAATTATTTAAATAATAAATAAATAGTTATTAAATTATTGTTTTATTTTATTACTTAATTAAGTAATTTTTTTTTAGTTATTTCAATTAATACCTCATAATTTAATAAAAAAATTTATTTATTTTATTATATAATATTTTATTTCAATTATAATTTATTTAACTATAAAATTATTTAAAAATTCAAATATTTATTTTTTAAGTAAGTAATCTAGTTGATATATTTCTTCACTAATTAAGTTTTTAAATATTTCAATAATTGACTAATTATTTAATTATTTTAAAAAATTATTATTTATATATTTCTTTATTTCATTATCTAAATAATTAAATTCTAATATTTTAGTTATTGAAATAAATAATTATTTAATAATTTATTTAAAAGTTAATCTAATAATTTTATTGCATAATTATTTAGTTATATAATTATTAATTAAATTATTTTATTATTTTCAAAATTATTAATGAATATAAATTATACTTTAAATTATTTTGTAAATATTTAAATAATAAAATACTTAAATTAATAGAATAAAATATTATATAATTCTATAATTGAATTATTTTATTAAAAAATATTAATATCATAAAGAAATAAAGAAATTATTTCGATATTTTATAAAATAATTAAATAACTATTTGAATTATTATTCTATAAATAATAATTAATTAAAACTTTTTATTATTTACTTTTTGTATAATTCAATTATAAAATAATTCAATCATATTTATTGAATTATTAAATAAATAAATAATCAAAATATTGGATGAATTATAATTTATAAAATAATAAGTCAAGTAATTATTTAATTATTTTTAAAAATATTCTAATTATAAAATTATTTCTTTATATTATTATTATATTCTAATAAAATAATTCTATTATAGAATTATATAATATTTTAACTAAATAAATTTAAGTATTTTAATTTTTAAAACTTTAAGTAATGTTTTATAGAATAAATTATAATAATTAAAAATTTTTGAAATAATAAAATAATTTTATTAATATTTACATTACAAAATTATTATGAAATAAAATGATTAGATTATTATTTAAATAAATTATTAAATGATTATTTATTGAAATAATTTTAAAATTATAATTTCATAAATTAGATAATTATATAAAGAATTATTATGTAATAAAATTATTATATTACCAATTAAATAAATTTTTTTAAAATTATTTATTTAAATAATTTAAAAATTATAATTTCATTATTTAGATAATTATATAAAGAATTATTTAAATAATAAATTTTTGAAATAAATAAATAATTAGCTAATTAACTAAATATTTAAAAACTTATTTAGTAAAGAAATAATAAATGAATTATTTTTTTAAATTTAAAGAAAATACATCAAAGAATTAATTATTTCATTAAGTAATAAATTATAAAATTAATTCAATAAATGTTTACTTATTGTTTAAATAATTTTTTATTTATTTAAACATATAAATAATAAAATAAAAATTAAATAACTAAATTAATAAATTATTTTATTATTTTATAAAATTAGTAAAGTATATAATTTATTTTTAAATTATTACATAAATATTTAAATGATAAAATACTAATATTTTATTAAAATATTATATAATGAAATAATAGAAATATTTTATTAACAAATATTAATAACATAAAGAAATTATGAAATTAATTAAATATGTTTTTAAATAATTTATTAATTATTTGAATCATTATTCTATAAATCATAATTAATTAAATATTTTCTTTATTCGATATTTAAATAAATAATATTTTCATTAAATAATTTCATAATTAAATAAATAATAATTTAAATAAATTCTTATATAATGAAAAAATTAACAAATTATTTTATTAAATTATAAAAAATAATACAAAATAAATTAAAAAATTAAATATTTCATTAATTAATAAAATAAAAAATTAATTCAATAAATATTTACTTATTTTTAAAATAATTAGTTGTTTTTTTGAATATATAAATAATAATTTTTTTTTAAAATAATATAATTTTTTTAAAATAACAAGTAATTAGTTATTATATTATTGTATTATTTTTTTACTTTATGAAATAAAAATTAAAGTAATTATTTTTTTAATGGTAATTAATGAAATATTTTTATTGATTACTTTTTGAATAATAAAAATATAAATAAATTAATTATTTTATTATTTCAATAATTTATTATTTAATAAATAAATTTAAAAAATAATAATAAATAAAGAAATAAATAATAAAATAAATTAATTATATAATTAAATCATTGTTTCTTTATCTAATATTTTAAACCATTAAATATTTAATGAAATAATTAATATAATTTTTATTAAATTATTTTATGACGTAATTTATTGATATAATTATTTTTTTCATAAAGTAATAAAATAATTTAATAATATAATAACTAATTACTTATTATTTTGAAAAAATTATATTATTTCAAAAAAATATTTAATTATTTAAATATTTAAATATTTAACTAATTATTTAAATAATAAGTAAATAGTTATTGAATTAATTTTTTATTTTAATACTTAATGAAATAATTTATTTTTGAATGTATTTTATTTAATTTTTTATAATTTAACAAAATAATTTGTTTTTTATTTCATCATATAATAATTTATTTAAATTATTATTTACTTAACTATGAAATTATTTAATGAAAATATTATTTATTTAACTATGGAATAATGAAAATATTTAATTATTTATAATTTACGGAATAATGTTTCAAAAAATTATTAAATTATTTTAGAAATTATTGAAATAATTTCATATTTTCTTTTTGTTATTAATATTTTTTAATAAAATAATTCAATTATTGAATAATATAATATTTTAATAAAATAATTTAAGTATTTTATTATTTCAATATTTATGTAATAATTTAAATTATAAATTATATTAAATAATAATTTTTGAAAATAATAAAATAATTTAATCAATAATTACTAAAATAATACAATTTAATTATTTAGATAGTAAAATAAAGAATTATTGAAATAAATAAATAATTAGTCAATTATTGAAATATTTAAAAACTTAATTAGTGAAAATATATATCAAATAAATTATTTACTTAAGAAATAAATAATTTCATTATTAAAAATATTAGATTAATTAAAATTTGTGGAATAATTATTCAAATAATTATTTAATTATTTGAACATATAAATAATAAAATATTTTTTTAAATAATATAATTTTTTTTGAGTAATAAGTAATAAGTTATTATATTATTATATTATTTTATTACTTTATCAAATAAATACTTAGGCCTTAAGTAAAATTACGCTATAAATAATATACGACCTTTTTAGGGTGGGGCATATTTGACGACTCTCTCTTTCTCCCATCTCACAATATGTTATCAACACGAACATATCGAGCCCAACCGACCCGTCGCAAGAAATTGGAGAGAGAAACGAAGACAGAAGAGAGAGAAGAAGAAAGATGCGAATGAAGAAATAAACGAATAGAGAAGAAGTCCTGCTACAATCCATTGGCTACGGGTATAGGTTTGAAGTAAGAAGTAATCAAAATTCCAAAACTCCACTTCTCAGTAGTATAATCTCAACGTTATTATGATTATCATTGTATTGTTTCTATAATTTTTTTAAAAATAGTAATCAGTTATTTAATTATAAAATAATATAAATATTAATATATTTAACATTTATTAAAATAATAATTTTATTTAATTATTAATGGTTTAAAATATTAAATAAAGAAATAATTATTTATTTATATAATTAATTTATTTTATTAGGGATATCTTTTATATTTATTATTTTTAAATTAATTTAATTATATAGATAATTAAATATTTCTTTAATTATTTATTTAATTTATTAAACTATCAAGCCTAGCCGACCAGTCGCTAGAAAACGAAGAGTGAAACATTGGAAGAAGTATTTTGGTTATATAATTATTTATTAAATTATTTTGTTATTTTAAAAAATTATTAATTAAGATAATTTATTCTTTAAATTGTTACTTAAAATATTATAATTTAAATAAATTTTTTAATAATTATTTTTTAAAATAATTATAAAATTAGAATTTTATTAGTTAGATAATTATATAAATTATTTTTCGAATAATAATTTTTTTAAATAATTAAATAATTAGCTAATTATTTAAATATTAAAAAACTTATTTAGTAAAGGAATATATTAAATAAATTATATACTTAAACAATAAAATAATTTAATTATTAAATAATTATATAGTTAAATAAATAATTAAGTAAATAAATTATTATATAAGGAATTAACTAGTTATTTATTTTAACTTATATATAACTTATTATTTAAATTATTAGTTTATTATTTGGCCATATTAAATATAAAATATTTTTTAAATAATATAAATTTTTAAAAAATAATAAGTAATTAGTTATTGTATTATTATATTATTTTATTTCTTTGTTAAATAAATAATTAAATTAATAAATTATTTTATAAAATAATTAAAAAAAAATTAAAGTAATTATTTCATTAATTCTAATTAATTAAATATTTTCATTAATTACTTATTGAATTTTAAAATAATGAATTAATTAGTTATTTTAATAGTTCAATAATTTATTATTTAAAAATTAATTAAATGAATTGAAAATAATAATAATTAAAAAAATAACCAAAACAATAATAAAAATTAAGGAAATAATTAATAACATTGAGATAATACTATTAAGAATTATTTAAATAATTTTTTTTAAAATAAATCAATAATTATTCAATTATTTAAATATTTTAAAACTTATTTAGTGAAAAAATATATTAAATTGATTATTTATTAAAACAAAAAAATAATTTAATTAATAAATAGTTTATTAGTTAAATAAATTATAATTTTTTGAAATAATAAAATAATTTAATTTTTAATTACATAACTAAATTATTATGTAATAAAATTATAATATTACCAATTAAATAATTTTTTTAAAAATTATTTATTTATATAATTTAAAAATTAGAATTTCATTACTTAGATAATTATATAAAGAATTATTTAAATAATAAATTTTTTGAATAATGAAAAAATTAGCAATTTAACTAAATATTTAAAAACTTATTTAGTAAAAAAATAATAAATGAATTATTTTTTTAAATTTTATAAATTTAAATGAAATACGTTAAAAAATTAATTATTTCATTAAGTAATAAAATAAAAAATTATTTCAATAAATATTTACTTATTGTTTAAATAATTTCGTAATTATCTGAACATATAAATAATAAAATAAAAATTAAATAACTAAATTATTAAATTATTTTAGTATTTTAAAAAATAATTAAATAATAAAATTTATTCTTTAAATTATTATATAAATATTTAAATTATAAAATACTAATATTATTTGATTAAAATATTATATAATTCAATAATTGAATAAATTTATTAAAAAATATTAATAACATAAAGAAATTATGAAATTACTTAAATATTTTATAAAATATTTTATTAATTATTTGAATCATTATTCTATAAATTATAATTAATTAAATATTTTTTTTATTCGATATTTAAATAAATAATATTTTCATTAAATATTTTTCAAAGTTAAATAAAAATAAATTAAATAAATTATTATATGATGAAATAATTAACAAATTATGTAACGATTTAATGGACTAGAGCAGGACTTCTTCAAATTATGTAACTTTTTAATGGTTTAAAATATTAAATTAAGAAATAATGATTTAATTATATAATTAATTTACTTTATTAGTTATTTATTTAATTATTATTATTTTTGAAATTTATTTCATTAATTTATTAAATAATAAATTATTAAAATAATAATATAATTATTTAAAACATTATTTTATTATTCAATAAGTAATTAATGAAAATATTTAATTAATTATCATTAATAAAATAATTATTGTAATTTTTATTTAATTAGTTTATAAAATAATTTATTAATTTAATTATTTCTTTAATAAAGTAATAAAATAATATAATAATATATTACTTATGATTATTAAAAAATTATTTTATGTAAAAAAATATTTTATTATTTATATCTTAAATTAATTAACTAATTTTTAAAATAATATGTAAATAGTTATTGAATTAATTTTTTATTTTATTACTTAATGAAATAATTAATTATTTAATTTATTTAATTGAATTTTCTTATTATTTATTTTAAATAATTTCATTATTTCTTTATGTTATTAATATTTTTTAACAAAATCATTTAATTATATAATAATACAATATTTTCAAAAAATAATTTTTGTATTTGATTATTTAATTATTTAAATAAAAAATAAAAATATTAATTATATTATTTAATAATTTTGAAAAAAAATAAACTAATTAAATCAATAATTTTATAACTAAATTATTATGTAATAAAATTATTAGATTATCATTTACAAAATTATTTATTTATATAACTAAAATATTACAATTTAATTGTTTAGGTAATTAAATAAAAAAAAATTTAAATAAATAAATAGCTTAATTATTTGAACAATAAAAATAGTAAATTATTTGAACATAAAAATAGTAAAATAAAAATTAAATAACTTAATTAT
The DNA here is from genome assembly GCA_947650365.1 of Chamaelirium japonicum. Taxonomy (NCBI): domain Eukaryota; kingdom Viridiplantae; phylum Streptophyta; class Magnoliopsida; order Liliales; family Melanthiaceae; genus Chamaelirium; species Chamaelirium japonicum. Next base: position 108,218,391 of record OX393550.1, read on the forward strand.
TAAATTATTTTAGTATTTTAAAAAAATATTAAATAATATAATTTATTCTTGAAATTATTACATAAATATTTAAATAATAAAATACAAAAATTATTTGATTAAAATATTATATAATTCAATAATTGAATAATTTTATTAAAAATATTAATAACTTAAAGAAATTATGAAATTACTTAAATATTTTATAAAATAATTTATGAATTATTTGAATTATTATTCTATAAATTATAATTAATTAAATATTTTCTTTATTTGATATTTAAATAAATGATATTTTTATTAAATAATTTCAAAGTTAAAGAAAAAATAATTTAAATAAATTATTATATATTAAAATAATTAACAAATTAGTTTATTGAGTTAAAAAAATAATATAAAATAAATTAAAAAAATATAATACAATTATTTATTTTATTAAGTAATAAAATAAAAAATTAATTCAATAAATATTTACTTATTATTTAAATAATTTGGTAATTATTTGAACATATATATAATAAAATAAAAAAGCAATAACTAAATTAATAAATAATTTAATATTTTAAAAAATTAATAAATAATATAATTTATTCTTTAAATTATTATATAAATATTGAAATATTAAAATAATAATATTATTTGATTAAAATATTATATAATTCTATAATTATATAATTTTATTTAGATTACTACTAACTTCAAACCTATACCCGTGGCCAATGGACTAGAGCAGGACTTCTTCAAATTATGTAACTATTTAATTGTTTAAAATATTAAATAAAGAAATAATGATTTAATTATATAATTATTTTATTTTATTAGTTATTTTTTTAATTATTATTATTTTTTAAATTTATTTAACTAATTTATTAAATAATAAATTATTGAAATAATAAGATAATTATTTAAATCATTATTTTATTATTCAATAAGTAATTAATGAAAATATTTAATTAATTATCGTTAATAAAATAATTATTGTAATTTTTATTTAATTATTTTATAAAATAATTTATTAATTTAAATATTTCTTTAATAAAGTAATAAAATAATATAATAATTCATTACTTATAATTTTCAAAAAATTATATTATTTCAAAAAATATTTTATTATTTATATCTTAAATTAATTCACTAATTATTAAAATAATATATAAATAGTTATTGACGGCTCTCTATTAATTCAAAAAATATTATTCATTACTTATGACGGCTCTCTATTTCTCTATTCTCTTCTCACTTCTTCTCTCTCTTCTGTCTTCATTTCTCTCTTCGTTTTCTTGCGACAGGTCGGCTGGGCTCGATATGTTTATGTTGATAACATATTGTGAGATGGAAGAAAGAGAGAGCCGTCAAATGTGCCCCACCCTAAAGGGGTCATATATTATTTATATGATAAGCTTACTTAGGGTATAAGTATAATACGAAAAACCTTAATCTATGGGAGAGATCCGATGGTGGATAGTCATCAAATCGAACGATCTCATAACAGTTGTCATATTAAATCAATTATTCAATTATTCAATTATTCAATTATTTAAATATTTTAAAACTTATTTAGTGAAAAAATATATTAAATTGATTATTTATTAAAACAAAAAAATAATTTAATTAATAAATAGTTTATTAGTTAAATAAATTATAATTTTTTGAAATAATAAAATAATTTAATTTTTAATTACATAACTAAATTATTATGTAATAAAATTATAATATTACCAATTAAATAATTTTTTTAAAAATTATTTATTTATATAATTTAAAAATTAGAATTTCATTACTTAGATAATTATATAAAGAATTATTTAAATAATAAATTTTTAAAATAATGAAAAAATTAGCAATTTAACTAAATATTTAAAAACTTATTTAGTAAAAAAATAATAAATGAATTAATTTTTTAAATTTTATAAATTTAAATGAAATACGTTAAAAAATTTATTATTTCATTAAGTAATAAAATAAAAAATTATTTCAATAAATATTTACTTATTGTTTAAATAATTTGGTAATTATTTGAACATATATATAATAAAATAAAAAAGCAATAACTAAATTAATAAATAATTTAATATTTTAAAAAATTAATAAATAGTATAATTTATTCTTTAAATTATTATATAAATATTTAAATATTAAAATAATAATATTATTTGATTAAAATATTATATAATTCTATAATTATATAATTTTATTTAGATTACTACTAACTTCAAACCTATACCCGTGGCCAATGGACTAGAGCAGGACTTCTTCAAATTATGTAACTATTTAATTGTTTAAAATATTACATAAAGAAATAATGATTTAATTATATAATTATTTTATTTTATTAGTTATTTATTTAATTATTATTATTTTTTAAATTTATTTAACTAATTTATTAAATAATAAATTATTGAAATAATAATATAATTATTTAAATCATTATTTTATTATTCAATAAGTAATTAATGAAAATATTTAATTAATTATCGTTAATAAAATAATTATTGTAATTTTTATTTAATTATTTTATAAAATAATTTATTAATTTAAATATTTCTTTAATAAAGTAATAAAATAATATAATAATTCATTACTTATAATTTTCAAAAAATTATATTATTTCAAAAAATATTTTATTATTTATATCTTAAATTAATTCACTAATTATTAAAATAATATATAAATAGTTATTGACGGCTCTCTATTAATTCAAAAAATATTATTCATTACTTATGACGGTTCTCTATTTCTCTATTCTCTTCTCACTTCTTCTCTCTCTTCTGTCTTCATTTCTCTCTTCGTTTTCTTGCGACAGGTCGGCTGGGCTCGATATGTTTATGTTGATAACATATTGTGAGATGGAAGAAAGAGAGAGCCGTCAAATGTGCCCCACCCTAAAGGGGTCATATATTATTTATATGATAAGCTTACTTAGGGTATAAGTATAATACGAAAAACCTTAATCTATGGGAGAGATCCGATGGTGGATAGTCATCAAATCGAACGATCTCATAACAGTTGTCATATTTTAATTTTTTTTTATAAAAAAATGAATTTTTTTAAATTAAAAAATTTCATTGTGCCTCATCTTTCTTCTTTAATTCCTATTATTTAATTAATTTAATTAGTTTAATAAATTAAATTGTTAAATAAATTAAATAATTAAAGGAATATTTAATTATCTATAAAATTAAATTATTTAAACTAATTATTTTTTATTTAAATATTAAAATCAATAAATATTTCTTTGATTATTAAAAACAATATTTAGCTATTTAAAAAAATATTTTTTTATTCCTATATTCAAATAATTAACTAATTATTTAAATAATAAGTAAATAGTTATTAAATTATTTTCTTATTTTATTACTTAATTAAATAATTATTTTTTTTGTTATTATAATTTATATCTCATAATTTATTAAATTTTATATTTATTTAATGATATGATATTTTATTTAAATTATTGTTTATTTAACTATAAAATTATTTAATAATGAAAATATTTTTTTTTTAAGTAAATAATCTATTTGATATATTTCCTCACTAATTTAGTTTTTAAATATTTTAAAAATTAATGGAATAATGATTCAAATATTTATTTCATTATTCAATAATCATTATTGAATTATTGAAAAATTCAATAATAAAAATATTAGATTAGTTATAATTTATAGAATAATGATTCAAATAATCATTTAATTATTTTATAAAATATTTGAATAATTCAATTATTTCTTTTAGTTATTATTATATTCTAATAAAATAATTCCAATATATAATAATATAATATTTTACCAAATAAATTTAAATATTTTATTTTTTCAATATTTAAGTAATAATTTAAAAAATAAATTATATTAATTAATAATTTTTTGAAATAATTAAATTATTTAATTAATAATTACATGACTAAATTATTATGTCATAAAATTATTAGATTATTATTTAAATAAATTAATAAATAATTATTTATTAAAATAATTAAAAAATTAGTATTTTATTAATTAGATAATTATATATAGAATTATTTAAATAATAATTTTTTCAAATAAAGAATTAATTATTCAATTCTTTAAATATTTAAAAAGTTATTTAGTAAAAATATATATTAAATGGATTATTTACTTTAAAAAATTTAAATTAATTATTAAATAATTTCATTGTTAAATAAATAATAATTTAGATAAATTGTAATCATTAGAAATAATAAAATAATTAATAAAAATAATTTAATAATTAGTTAATTATTTGAACATATAAATAATAAAATATTTTTTTTAATAATATAATTTTTTTTGAAATAATAAGTAATTAGTTATTATATTAATACATTATTTTATTACTTTGTTAAATAAATATTTCAATTAATTAATTATTTTTTAAAATAATTAAATAAAAATCAAAGAATTTATTTTTTTATTTATAATTAATTAAATATTTTCATTAATTACTTATTTTAAAATAGGATGATGAATTAATTAATTATTTTAATAGTTCAATAATTTATTATTTAAGTATTAATTAAATTAATTTAAAAATAATAATAATTAAAGAAATAACTAAAAAAATTAATTAATTATATAATTAAATCATTATTTCTTTATTTAATATTTTAAACTAATAAATAGTTATATAATTTGATTAATAAATAATATAATAATTAATAAATAAATAAAATAATAAATTTTATTAAGTAACTAGATAATTAAATAAAATTATTATATTAATAAAAAGTTAATTATTAAAATATTTAAATTATTTAAATAATTTTATAAGTAAATAAATGATTATTATTATTAAAGAATTTATAGAAACATTACAATGATAATCATAATAATATTGTGATAATAATATTAACAAGTGGAGTTTTGGAATTTAGATTACTTCTCACTTCAAACCTATACCTGTGGCTAATGGACTGAAGCATGAGTTATTCTCTCTTAGTTTATTTCTCTATTCTTTTCTCTCTTCTTCTGTCTTCGTTTCTCTATCCGTTTTCTTGCGACGAGTCGACTGGGTTAGATATGTTTGTGTTGATAACATATTATGAGACGAGAGAAAGAGAGAGCCATCAAATGTGCCCCACCCTACAGGGGTCGTATATTATTTATAGGGTAAGCTTACTTAGGGCTTAAGTATAATATGGGAAACCCTAATTAATGGGAGAGATTCGACGGTGGACAGTCATCCGATCGAACGATCTCATAATAGTTGTAATCTTTTAAAGTTTTTTAAAGAAAAATATATATTTTTTTAGAGTAAAAAATTCAGTTATGACTCATTTTCCTTCTTTACTTCCTATTTTTTAATTAATTTAATAAATTTATTAAAATAAATAGTTCAATAAATTACATAATTAAATTATTTAAACAAATTATTTATTATTTAAATATTAAAATCAATAAATACTTCTTTAATTATTAAAAAAAATTAAGCTATTTAAAAAAAAATTTATTATTCATATATTTAAACAATTAACAAATTATTTCAATAATAAGTAAATAGTTATTAAATTATTATTTTGTTTTATTACTTATTAAATAATTTTTTTTTAGTTATTTTAATTAATATCTCATAATTTAATAAAATTTTATATTTATTTTATATTAAATTATTATTTATTTAATTATGAAATTATTTAATAATGAAAATATTTATTTTTTTTAAATAAATAACCTATTTGATATATTTTTTCACTAATTAAGATTCAAAATATTTTAATAATTGACTAATTATTTAATCATTTAAATAATTCTTTATTTAATTATCTAATTAATAAAATTTTAATATTTTAGTTATATAAATAAATAATTATTTATTCATTTGTAATTTATAATTTATAATTTATAATTCTAATAATTCTAATTATTTAATAATTCTAATAAGTTATAATTTATACTTTAAATTATTACTAAAATATTTCAATAATAAAATACTTAAATTATTTGAATAAAATATTATATAATTATATAGTTGAATTTTTTTATTAAAATATATTAATGATATAAAGAAATATTAAAATTTTTAAAATTTTTTATAAAATAATTAAATTATTATTTAAATCATTAGTCTATAAATTATAATTAATTAAATATTTTAATTATTTACTTATTGAATAATTTAATAATAATATAATTCAATACTTATTATTGAATTATTCATTAAGTAAATAATTAAAATATTGGATTAAATATAATTTATCGAATAATGATTCAAAAAATTATTTACAAAATATTTGAATAATTCAAAAATTTCTTTATGTAATGATTATATTCTAATAAAATAATTCTTTTATATAATAATATAATATTTTAAAAAAATAAATTTAATTATTTTATTTTGTTAATATTTAAGTAATAATTTAAATAATAAATTGTATTAATTTATAGATTATAAATTATTTGAACATATAAATAATTAAATAATTTTTGAAATAACATAATTTTTTAAAAATAATAATTAATTAGTTATTATATTATTATATTATTTTATTACTTTATGAATAAATAATTAAATTAATAAATTATTTTATAAAAAAATTAAATAAAAATTATAGGGTAAGCTTAGGCTAAGTATAATAAATGAAATATTTAAAAAAATTAAATGATTAAAGAAACATTTAATTATCTATATAATTAAATTATTTGAACTTATTATTTATTGTGTAAATATTCAAAATAATAAATATTTCTTTGATTATTAAAAAAATATTAAGCCATATAAAAAATATTTTATTATTCATATATTCAAATAATTAACTAATTATTTAAATAATAAGTAAATATTTAATAAATTATTGTTTTAGTTTATTACTTAATTAAATATTTATTTATTTTAGTTATTTCAATTAATATCTCATAAAATTTAATAAATTTGTTTATTTATTGAATTATATAATATTTTATTTAGATTATAATTTATTTTACTATGAAATTATTTAATAATGAAAATATTTATTTTCTTATGTAAATAATCTTTTTGATATATTTCATCACTAATTAAGTTTTTAAATATTTTAATAATTCACTAATTATTTATTTATTTAATAGAATAATTATTTATATAATTATTTATTTAATTATGTAAATAAATATTTAATAGAATAATTATTTAATAGAATAGTTATTTATATAATTATTTATTTAATAGAATAAATTAATTATATAATTAAATCATTATTTCTTTAATTAATATTTTTAACTATGAAATAATTAGTTAATTTGATTATAAAATAATATTATAATAAATTAATAAATAACATAATAAATTTTATTAAATAACTAGATAATTAAATAATTAAATAAAATAATTATTTTAATAAAAATTTAATTACTAAAATATTTAAATTATTTTCCAATTAAATAAATTATTACTATTATTAAAAAAGTGATAAAAACTTTATAATGATAATCATAATAACGTTGAGATGATACTATTGAGAAGTGGAGTTTTGGAATTTTGATTTCTCTTCTGTCTTTGTTTCTTTCTCTGTTTTCTTGCGACGGGTCGGTTAGGCTCGATATGTACGTATTGATAACATTCGGGTGTACCTCATCTTCCTTCTTTAAGTCCTATTATTTCTTTTTATTATTATTATATTCTAATAAAATAATTCCAATTTATAATAATATAATATTTTAACCAAATAAATTTAAGTATTTTATTTTTTAAATATTTAAGTAATAATTTAAATAATAAATTATATTAATTCATAATTTTTTGAAATAATAAAATAATTTATTTAATAACTACATGACTAAATTATTATGTCATAAAATTATTAGATTATTTTTTAATTAAATTATTCAATAATTATTTATTAAAATAATTAGTAAATTAGAATTTTATTAATTAGATAATTTAAATAATAATTTATATAAATTGTAATTTTTATAAACAATAAAATAATTTATGAAAATAATTTAATAATTAGTTATTTATTTGAACATATAAATAATAAAATATTTTTCTAAATAATATAAATTGTTATAAAATAATAAGTAATTAGTTATTATATTAATATATTATTTTACTACTTTGTTAAATAAATATTTAAATTAATAAATTATTTTCTAAAATAATTAAACTAAAATTAAAGTATTTATTTTATTAATTATAATTAATTAAATATTTTCATAATTACTTATTGAATAATAAAATGATGAATTAATTAATTATTTTAATAGTTCAACAATTTATTATTTAAGCATTAATTAAATTAATTTAAAAATAATAATAATTAAAGAAATAACTAAAAAAATTAATTAATTATATAATAACATCATTATTTATTTATTTAATATTTTAAACTAATAAATAGTTATATAATTTGATTATTTAATAATATAATAATTAATAAATAAATAAAATAATAAATTTTATTAAGTAACTAGATAATTAAAAAAAATATTATTTTAATAAAAAGTTAGATATTAAAATATTTTAATTATTTAAATAATTTTATAATCAAATAAATGATTATTATTATTAAAAAATTTATAGAAACATTACAATAATAATCGTAATAATGTTGAGATGATACTATTAACAAGAGTAGTTTTGGAATTTAGATTACTTCTCACTTCAAACCTATACCTACGGCTAATGGACTGAAGCATGACTTCTTCTCTCTTAGTTTATTTCTCTATTCTTATCTTTCTTCTTCTGTCTTCGTTTCTTTTTTCGTTTTCTTGCGATTGGTCGACTAGGTTAGATATGTTCGTGTTGATAACAAATTATGAGACGAAAGAAAGAGAGAGCCGTCAAATATGCCCCATCCTAAAAGGGTCGTATATTATTTATTGGGTAAGCTTACTTAGGGCTTAAGTATAATATGGAAAACCCTAATTTATGGGAGAGATTCGACGGTGGACAGTCATCCGATCGAACGATCTCATAATAGTTGTAATGTTTTAAATTTTTTTAAAGAAAAACAAAAATTTTTTTAGAGTAAAAAATTCAGTTGTGACTCATCTTCCTTCTTTACTTCCTATTATTTAATTAATTTAATTAATTTCATAAATTTATTAAATTAAATAGTTCAATAAATTAAATAATTAAATTATTTAAACTAATTATTTATTATATAAATATTAAAATCAATAAATACTTCTTTAATTATTAAAAAAAATTAAGCTATTTAAAAAAATATTTTAATATTCATATATTATGATAATTAACAAATTATTTTAATATTCATTATTTCTTTATTTAATATTTTTAACGATAAAATAGTTACATAATTTGATTATAAAATAATATAATAAAAAATTAATAAATAAAATAATAAATTTTATTAAATAACTAGATAATTAAATAATGAAATAAAATAACTATTTTAATCAAAATTTAATTACTAAAATATTTTAATTAATTAAATTTTTTTATAATTAAATAAATTATTACTATTATTAAAATAATTATAGAAACTTTACAAATATAATCATAATTTTTTAAATAAATCAATAATTATTCAATTATTTAAATATTTTAAAACTTATTTAGTAATAAAATATATTAAATGGATAATTTACTTAAACAAAAAAATAATTGAATTATTAAATAGCTTCATAGTTAAATAAATAATAATTTAAATAAGTTATAGTTTTTGAAGTAATAAAATTATTATATTACTAATTAAATAAAGTTTTTCATAATTATTTATTGAAATAATTTAAAAATTAGAGTTTCATTATTTATATAATTATACAAAGAATTATTTAAATAAGAAATTTTTTAAATAATTAAATAATTAGTCAATTATTTAAATATTTAAAAACTTATCTAGTAAAGAAACATAGTAAAAAGATTATTTACTTAAAAAAAATTAATTATCAAATAATTTCATAGTTAAATAAAAACAAATTCAATTAAATTATTATGCAATGAAATAATAAATGAATTATTTTATTAATTTAAATAAAATTAAATAAAATACATCAAAATATTAATTATTGTATTAAGTAATAATATAAAAAATTAATTCAATAAATATTTACTTATTATTTAAATAATTAGTTAATTATTTGAACATATGAATAATAAAAAAAATTAAATTAATAAATTATTTTATTATTTTTAAAATTTATTAATTAATATATACTTGAAATTATAACATAAGTATTTAAGTATTAAAATACTAATATTATATAAAGAAATTATATTTGATTAATTATATTTGATGGAATAATAATTCAAATAATTATAGAATTATTTTATGAAATATTGAAATAATTTTATTATTACTTTATATTATTAATAATTTTTAATAAAATAATTTAATTATATAATTATATAATATTTTAATAAAATAATTTTTGTATATTATGATTTAAATATTTATATAATAATTTAATAGATAAATTATATTTATTAATAATTTTTAAAAATAATAAAATAATTTAATCTATAATTACATAGCTAAATTATTATGTAATAAAATTATTATATTATCATTTAAATATTTTCATTATTAAATATTTTCATTTATTACTTATTGATTTATAAAATATTGATTAATTAATTATTTTATTATTTCAACAATTTATTATTTAATGAATTAATTAAATTAATTTAGAAAATAATAATTATTTAAGAAAAAACTAATAGAATAAATTAATTGTATAATTAAATCATTATTTCTTTATTTAATATTTTAAACCATTAAATAGTTACATAATTTGATTATTTAATAATATAATAATTAATAAATAAATGAATAAATTTGTTTAAATAACTAGATAAATAAATAATTAAATTAAATTATTATTTTAAAAAAAAAGGTAATTATTAAAATATTTTAATTTTTAAAATTTTTTTATAATTAAATAAATTATTACTATTATTAAAAAAATTATAGAATAATTACAATGATAATCATAATAACGTTGAGATGATACTATTGAGGAGTGGAGTTTTGGACTTTAAATTACTTCTTACTTCAAACATATACCCGTGGCCAATGGACTAGAGCATGACTTCTCCTCCCTCCGTTTATTTCTCCATTCCTATCTCTCTTTTTCTCTTTCTTCAGTCATCGTTTCTCTCTCCGTTTTTTTGCGACGTGTCCCACCCTAAAAGGGTCGTATATTATTTATAGGATAAGCTTACTTAGGGGTTAAGTATAATGTGGGAAACCCTAATCTATGGGAGAGATCCAATGGAGGACAGTCATCCGATCGAACGATCTCATAATAGTTGCAATGTTTTAAATTTTTTTAAAGAAAAATATAAATTTTTTTAAAGCAAAAAATTAGGGTATGCCCCATCTTCCTTCTTTACTTATTATTATTTAATTAATTTAATTAGTTTAATAAATCAAATAGTAAAATAAATTAAATAATTAGAAAAATACTTAATTAATTAAAATAATTAAATCATTATTTGAATCATTATTCTATAAATTATAAATAATGAAATATTTTTATTATTTACTTATTGAATAATTTAATAATAATTCTAGTAAAATAATTCTATTATATAATTATATAATATTTTAATATTTCAAATTATAATATGTAAATTATAATATTTTTAGAATAATAATTCTAATAAAATAATTCAATTTTATAATTCCATTATATAATTATAGAATATTTTAATATTTTATTAGAATATTATTATATTCTAATAAAATAATTCCATTATATAATAATATAATATTTTTTAAAAATTAATTTTAATATTTTATTTTTTAAATATTTAATTAATAATTGAAAGAATAAATTATATTAATTAATAATTTCTTGAAATAACAAAATAATTTATTAAATAATTATATAACAAAATTATTGTGTAATAAAATTATTAGATTATTATTTAAATAAATTATTCAATAATTATTTCTTGGAATAGTAATAAAATTAGAATTTCATTAATTAGATAATTATATAAAGATGTAATGTTTTAAATTTTTTTAAAGAAAAATGTAAATTTTTTTAAAGCAAAAAAATCGAGTGTGCCTCATCTTCCTTCTTTACTTCTTATTATTTAATTAATTTAATTAGTTTAATAAATCAAATAGTTAAATAAATTAAATAATTAAAGAAATATTTAATTATCTATATAATTAAATTATTTAAACTAATTATTTATTATTTAAATAGTAAAATCAATAAATAATTCTTTGATAATTAAAAAAATATTAAGCTATTAAAAAAAATATTTTATTATTCATATATTCAAATAATTAAATAATTATTTAAATAATAAGTAAATAGTTATTAAATTATTATTTTATTTCATTACTTATTTAAAAAATTATTATTTTTAGTTATTTTAATTAGTATCTCATAATTTCATAAAATTTTAAATTTATTTAATTATATCATATTTTATTTGAATTATTATATATTTAACTATGAAATTATTTCATAATTAAAATATTTTTTTTTTAAGTAAATAATCTATTTGATATATTTCTTCACTAATTAAGTTTTTATATATTTCTTAAATATTTAATTATTACTTAAATATTTAAAAAATAAAAATAATTAAATTAATTTTATTAAAATATTACATAATTATATAATGGAAATATTTTATTAGAATATAATAATAACATAAGGAAATAATTTCATTATTCAAATATTTTAGAAAATAATTAATTAATTATTTGAATCATTATTCCATAAATTATAATTAATCCAATATTTTTATTATTTATTTATAAAATAATTTATTAATTATTATTGAATTATTTTATTATTTAATTATTCAATAAGTAAATAATGAAAATATTTAATTAATTATAATTTATGGAATAATGATTCAAATAATAATTTAGTTATTTTATGAAATATTTAAATAATTTCATTATTTCTTTATATTATTAATATTTTTGAATAAAATAATTCAATTATATAATTATATAATACTTTAATCAAATAATTTAACTATTTGATTATTTAAATATTTATGTAAAAATTTAAAGTATAAATTATACTAATTAATAATTTTTTAAAATAATAAAATAATTTAATCAATAATTAAATAACTAAATTATTATGTAATAAAATTATTAGATTATCATTTAAATAAATTATTAAATAATTATTTATTTATATAAATAAAATATTAGAATTTAATTGAAATAATTGAAAAAAAAAATTATATAATTAAATAAATAATATTTTTTATTAAATTATAAGATATTAATTGAAATAACTAAAAAAAATAATTATTCAATTAAGTAATAAAATAAAACAATAATTTAATAACTATTTACTTATTATTTAAATAATTAGTTAATTATTTGAATGTACGAATAATAAAAAAAAAATTTAATAGCTTAATATTTGTTTTAAAAATCAAAGAAATATTAATTTATTTTAATATTTAAATAATAAATAATTATCTTAAATAATTTAATTATATAGGTAATTAAATATTTCTTTAAATATTTAATTTATTTAGCTAATTAATTAATTAAATAATAGGAAGTAATGAAGGAAGATGAGCCATACCAGAATTTTTTGCTTTAAAAAAATTTAAAACATTACAACTCTGATGAGATCGTTCGATCGGATGACTGTCTACCGTCGGATCTCTCTCATAGATTAGGGTTTCCCATATAATACTTAGGCCTTAAGTAAGATTACCCTATAAATAATATACGACCTTTTTAGGGTGGGGCACATTTAACGACTCTCTCTTTCTCTCATCTCACAATATGTTATCAACACGAACATATCGAGCCCAACCGACCCGTCACAAGAAATTGGAAAGAGAAACAAAGACAGAAGAGAGAAAAATTATTAAAATATATTAAATAATAATTTTTGAAAATAAGAAAATAATTTAACTTAAATATTATAATTTAATTATTTAGATAATAAAATAAAGAATTATTGAAATAAATAAATAATTAGTGAATTATGGAAATATTTAAAAACTTAATTAGTGAAGATATATATCAAATAGATTATTTACATAAAAAAATAAATTAGTGAAGATATATATCAAATAGATTATTTAACTTAATTAGTGAAGATATATATCAAATAGATTAGTGAAGATATATAACTTAATTAGTGAAGATATATAACTTAATTAGTGAAGATATATAACTTAATTAGTTATATATCAAATAGATTATTTAACTTAATTAGTGAAGATATATATCAAATAGATTAGTGAAGATATATAACTTAATTAGTGAAGATATATAACTTAATTAGTGAAGAAAAAATAAATTAGTGAAGATATATAACTTAATTAGTGAAGATATATATCAAATAGATTATTTAACAATTTATTTAAATAATAAACTAATAATTTTACTACATAATAATTTAGTTATATATTTATTAATTAAATTATTTTATTATTTTTAAAAATTATTAATTCATATAATTTATATTTTAAAATACTATATAAATATTTAAATAATAAAATAATAAAATTATTTATTTAAAATATTTTATAATTATATTATTTAATTATTTTATTAAAAAAAATTTATAACATAAAAAAATAATGAGAGATGGGAGAAAAAGAGAGCCATCAAACGTGCCGCACCCTAAAGAGGTCGTATATTATTTATAGGATAATCTTACTTAGGGCCTAAGTATTATATGGGAAACCCTAATCTATGGGAGAGATCCGATGGTGGATAGTCATCCGATCGAATGATCTCATAACAGTTGTAATGTTTTAAATTTTTTTAAACCAAAAAATTATGGTGTGCCTCATCTTCCTTCTTTACTTCTTATTATTTAATTAATTTCATTAGTTAAATAAATTAAATAATTAAAAAAACATTTAATTACCTATATAATTAAATTATTTAAAATAATTATTTATTATTTAAATATTAAAATAAATAAATATTTCTTTGATTATTAAAAAAATATTAAGCTATTGAATTTTTTTTTATTATTCATAAATTCAAATAATTAACAAATTATTTAAAAAATAAGTAAATAGTTATTAAATTATTTATTTTTTTATTTATTTTAATTAATACCTCATAATATAATAAATTTTTTTATTTATTTAATTATATAATAATTTATTTCAATTATAATTTATTTAACTATGAAATTATTTAATAATTCAAATATTTATTTTTTTAAGTAAATAATCTATTTGATATATTTCTTCACTAATTAAGTTTTTAAATATTTTAATAATTGACTAATTATTTAATTATTTAAAAAAATTATTATTTAAAAAATTCTTTATTTTATTATCTAAATAATTAAATTCTAATATTTTAGTTATTTAAATAAATAATTATTTAATAATTTATTTAAAAGATAATCTAATAATTTTATTGCATAATTATTTAGTTATGTAATTATTAATTAAATTATTTTATTATTTTCAAAATTATTAATTAATATAATTTATACTTTAAATTATTTTGTTAATATTTAAATAATAAAATACTTAAACTAATAGAATAAAATATTATATAATTATATAATTGAATTATTTTATCAAAAAATATTAATAATATAAAAAAATAAAGGAATTATTTAGATATTTTATAAAATAATTAAAAAATTGTTTAAATTATTATTCTATAAATAATAATTAATTAAAAGTTTTTATTATTTACTTTTTAAATAATTCAATTACTAAATAATTCAATCATCTTTATTGAATTATTAAATAAATAAATAATCAAAATATTGGATGAATTATAATTTATAAAATAATAAGTCAAGTAATTATTTAATTATTTTATAAAATATTTGAATTATTCAATTATTTCTTTTTGTTATTATAATATTCTAATAAAATAATTCCATTATAGAATTATATAATATTTTAAGAGAATAAATTTAAGTATTTAAATTTTTAAATTTTTAAGTAATAATTTAAAGAATAAATTATATTAATTAATAATTATTTAAATATTTTAAATCTTATTTAGTAAGGAAATATATTAAATTGATTATTTACTTAAACAAAAAAATAATTTAATTATTAAATAGTTTCATAGTTAAATAAATTATAATTTAAATAAATTATAATTTTTGAAATAATAATATAATTTAAAAACTTATTTCATAAAGAAATAATAAATGAATTATTTTATAAAATTAATAAAATTTAAATAAAATACATCAAAAAATTAATTATTTCATTAAGTAATAAAATAAAAAATTAATTCAATAAATATTTACTTATTGTTTAAATAATTTATTAATTATTTAAACATATAAAAGATCCATTGTAATTTATTCGTACGATCCATTCTGATTCATTCGGACGAATGTGTCCATTCTAATTCATTCGTACGGTCTATTATAATTCATTCGCACAATCCATTCTAATTCATTCGTACGATCCATTCGAATTCATTATACGATCCATTCTAATTCATTTGCATAAAAATATCCATCTAATTCATTCCTATGATCCATTCTAATTCATTCGCACAATCCATTCTAATTCATTCGTATGATCCATACTAATTCATTCATACGATCCATTATAATTCATTCGTAAGATCGATTCTAATTTATTCGCACGAATGTATCCATTCTAATTTATTCGTATGATCCATTCTAATTCATTCGCATGATCCATTCTAATTCATTCGTACGATCCATTCAAATTCATTCATACGATCCATTCTAATCAGTCATACAATCCATTCTAATTCATTCGTACGATCCATTCTAATTCATTCGCATGAATGTACCCATTCTAATTCATTCGTATGATCCATTCTAATTTATTCGCACGATCATTTCTAATTTATTCGTATGATCTATTCTATTTCATTCGTACTATCCATTCTAATTGATTCGTACGATCAATTCTAATTCATTCGCACGAATGTATCCATTCTAATTCATTCGCATGAATGTATCCATTCTAATTTATTAGTACGATCCATTCTAATTCATTTGCACTATCTATTCTAATTCATTCGTACGATCCCTTCAAATTCATTCGTACGATCCATTCTAATTCATTCGCACGATCCATTCTAATTCATTCATACGATCCATTCTAATTCATTCCTACGATCCATTCTAATTCAGTCATACGATCCATTCTAATTCTTTCGCAGGAATGTATCCATTCTAATTCATTCGTACGATCCTTTCTAATTCATTCGCATGATCCATTCTAATTTATTTGTACGATCCATTCTAATTTATTCGTACGATACATTCTAATTCATTCGTAAGATCCATTGTAACTCATTCGTACGATCCATTCTAATTCATTCGTACGATGCATTCTAATTCATTCGCACGATCCGTTCTAGTTCATTTGTACGATCCATTCTAATTCTTTCATACGATCCATTCTAATTCATTTGTACGATCCATTCTAATTCATTC
This sequence comes from Chamaelirium japonicum, assembly GCA_947650365.1. Classification (NCBI taxonomy): domain Eukaryota; kingdom Viridiplantae; phylum Streptophyta; class Magnoliopsida; order Liliales; family Melanthiaceae; genus Chamaelirium; species Chamaelirium japonicum. The sequence goes on from OX393550.1 coordinate 108,235,667, forward strand.
GCACGAATGTATCCATTCTAATTCATTCGTATGATCCATTCTAATTCATTCACACCATCCATTCTAATTCATTCATATGATCCATTCTAATTAATTCGTACGATCCATTCTAATTTATTCGTACGATCCATTCTAATTCATTAGCACGAATGGATCCATTCCAATTCATTCGTATGATCCATTCTAATTCATTCGCATGATCCATTCTAATTCATTTGTACGATCCATTCTAATTCATTCGTATGATCCATTCTAATTTAGCTGTCCAATCCGTTCTAATTAATTCGCATGAATGTATCCATTCTAATACATTCACACGATCCATTCTAATTCATTCGTACGATCTATTCTAATTCATTCGTACTATCCATTCTAATTCATTCGTACGATCCGTTCTAATTCATTCGCAAGAATCTATCCATTCTAATTCATTCGTACGATCCATTCTAATTCTTTTACATGATCCATTCTAATTCATTCATACGATCCATTCTAATTCATTCGTACGATCCATTCTAATTCATTCGCACGATCCATTCTAATTCATTCGCACCATCCATTCTAATTCATTCGCATGATCCATTCTAATTCATTCATACGATCGATTTTATTTCATTCGTACGATCCATTCTAATTCATTCGCATGATCTATTCTAATTCATTCGTATGATCCATTCTAATTCATTCATTCGATCCATTCTAATTCATTCGAGCGATCCATTCTAATTCATTTGTACGATCCATTCTAATTCATTCGTATGATCCATTCTAATTCATTCGCACGAATATATCTATTCTAATTCATTCATACGATCCATTCTAATTCATTCGTATGATCTATTCTAATTCAGTCGTATAATCCATTCTAATTTATTCGTACGATCCATTCTATTTCATTCGCATGAATGTATCTATTCTAATTCTTTCGTACGATCCATTCAAATCCATTCGTACGATCCATTCAAATACGTTCGTACGATCCATTCAAATTCATTTGTACGATCCATTCTGATTCAGTCGTACAATCTATTCTAATTCATTCATATGATTTATTCTAATTCTTTCGCACGAATGTATCCATTCTAATTCATTCGCACGATCCATTCTAATTCATTCACATTATCCATTCCAATTCATTCGTACGATCCATTCTAATTCATTCGTAAAATCCATTCTAATTCATTCACACGAATGTATTCATTCTAATTCATTCGTACGATCCATTCTAATTCATTCGCACGATCTATTCTAATTCATTCATATGATCCATTCTAATTCATTCGTACGATCCATTCTAATTCATTTGTACGATCTATTCTAATTCATTCATATGATCAATTTTAATTCATTCATACGATCCATTTTAATTCATTCGTACGATCCATTCTAATTCATTCGTACGATCCATTCATAATCATTCACAAGAATGTATCCATTATACTTTATTCGTACGATCCATTATAACTCATTCGCTCAAATGTATCCATTCTAATTCATTCGTACGATCCATTCTAATTCATTCGCACGATCCATTCTAGTTTATTCGTACTATCTATTCTAACTCGTTCGTACGTTCCATTCTAGATCATTCGTACGATCCATTCTAATTCATTCGCACGATCTCTTCTAATTCATTCGTGCTATCCATTCTAATTCATTCGTACGATCCATTCTGATTCATTCACACGAATATATCCATTCTAATTCATTCGTACGATCCATTCTATTTCATTCGCACGATCCATTCTAATTCATTCATATTATCCATTCTAGTTCATTCGTACGATCCATTCTAATTCATCCGTACAAATGTTTCCAATCTAATTCATTCGTACGATCTATTCTAATTCATTCGCACAATCCATTCTAATTCATTCGTACGATAGATTCTAATTCATTTGTACGATCCATTCTAATTCATTTGCACGAATGTATCCATTCTAATTCATTCGTATGATCCATTAAAATTCAATCGTACGATCCTTTCTAATTCATTCGTATAATCCATTCAAATTCATTCGCACGAATGTTTCCATTCTAATTCATTCGTACGATCCATTCTAATTCATTCGCACGAATGTATCCATTCTAATTCATTCGTATGATCCATTCTAACTCATTCGTACGATCCATTCTAATTCATTCACATGAATGTATCCATTCTAATTCATTAGTATGATCCATTCTAATTCATTCGCACGATCCATTCTAATTCATTCATACGATCCATTCTAATTCATTCGTTCGATCCATTCTAATTCAGTCGTACGATCCATTCTAAATCATTCGCAGGAATGTATCCATTCTAATTCATTCGTATGATCCATTCTAATTCATTCGCATGATCCATTCTAATTTATTCGTATGATCCATTCTAATTAATTCGTACGGTACATTCTAATTCATTCGTAAGATTCATTGTAATTCATTCGTGCGATCCATTCTAATTCATTCGCACGAATGTATCCATTCTAATTCATTCGCACGATCCTTTCTAATTCATTCGTACGATCCATTCTAATTTTTTCGTACGATCCATTCTAATTCAGTCGTACGATCCATTCTAATTCATTCGCACGAATGTATCCATTCTAATTCATTCGTATGATCTATTTTAATTCATTCGCACGATCCATTCTAATTCATTCGTACGATCCATTCTAATTCATTCGTACAATCCATTATAATTTATTCGTACGATCCATTCTAATTTATTCCCACGAATGTATCCATTCTAATTCATTCGTACGATCCATTCTAATTCATTCGCACGATCCATTATAATTCATTCGTACGATCCATTCTAATTCATTCGTACGATCCATTCTAATTGATTCGCACGAATGTATCCATTCTAATTCATTAGTACGATCTATTCTAATTCATTCGCACGATCCATTCTAATTCATTCGTACAATCCATTCTAATTCAGTCGTACAATCCATTCTAATTCATTCGTGCAATCCATTCTAATTCATTCGCACGAATGTATCCATTCTAATTCATTCGTACGATCCATTCTAATTCATTCGCACGATCCATTCTAATTCATTCATACTATACATTATAATTTATTCGTACGATCCATTCTAATTCATTTGCATGAATGTATCCATTTTAATTCATTCGTACAATCCATTGTAATTCATTCGCATGATCCATTCTAATTCATTCATACGATCTACTCTAATTCATTCGTATGATCCATTCTAATTCATTTGCACGAATGTATCCATTCTAATTCATTCGTACGATCCATTCTAATTCATTCGCACAATCCATTCTAATGCATTCGCACGATCCATTCTAATTCACTCATTTGATCCATTCTAATTCATTCGTAAGATCCAATCTAATTCATTCATACGATCCATTCTAATTCATTTGCACTAATGTATCCATTCTAATTCATTTTTACGATCATTCTAATTCATTCGCATGATCCATTCTAATTCATTCGCATCTTCCATTCTAATTCATTCGTACGATCCATTCTAATTCATTCGTACGACCCATTCTAATTCATTCATGCGATCCAAACTATTCATTCGCACAATTGTATCCATTCTAATTCATTCATACGATCCATTCTAATTCATTCGCACGATCCATTCTAATTCATTCGTTCGATCCATTCTAATTCATTCGTACGACCCATTCTAATTCATTCGTGCGATCCATTCTAATTCATTCGCACAATTGTATCCATTCTAATTCATTCATACGATCCATTCTAATTCATTCGCACGTTCCATTCTAATTCATTCGTACGATCCATTCTATTTCATTCGTACGATCCATTCTAATTCATTAACACAAATATATCCATTCTAATTCATTCATACGATCCATTCTAATTCATTCGTACGATCCATTCTAATTCAGTCGTACAATCCATTCTAATTCATTCGTACGATCCATTCTATTTCATTCGTACGAATGTATCCATTCTAATTCATTCGTACGATCCATTCCAATTTATTCACACGATCCATTCCAATTCATTCGTACGATCCACTCTAATGCATTTGTACTATCCATTCTAATTCATTCGTACGAATAATTCTAAATCATTCGCACGAATGTATCCAGTCTAATTCATTTGTATGATCCATTCTAATTCATTCGCACGGTCTTTTATAATTCATTCGTATAATCCATTCTAATTTATTCGTACGATCCATTCTAATTCATTCGCATGAATGTATCCATTCTAATTCATTCGTATGATCCATTCTAATTCATTTACACGAATGTATCCATTCTAATTCATTCGTACGATCTATTCTAATTCATTCGCTTGATCCATTATAATTCATTCGTACGATCCATTCTAATTCATTCGTGTGATCCATTCTAATTCATTCGCATTAATGTATCCATTCTAATTCATTTGCATAATCTATTCTAATTCATTCGCACAATCCATTCTAATTCATTCGTACGATCCATTATAATTCGTTCATACGACCTATTCTAATTCATTCGCACGACTGTATCCATTCTAATTCATTCATACAATCCATTCTAATTTATTTGCACGATCCATTCTAATTCATTCTTACTATCTATTCTAATTCATTCGTAGGATACATTCTAATTCCTTCGTACAATCCATTCTATTTCATTCGCAAGAATGTATCCATTCTAATTCATTCGTAAGATACATTCTAATTCATTCACACAATCCATGCTAATTCATTCATACAATCCATTCTAATTCATTCGTACGATCCATTCTAATTCATTCGTATAATCCATTATAATTCATTCGTACGATCAATTCTAAGTCATTCATACGAATGTATCCATTCTAATTCATTTGTATGATCCATTCTAATTCATTCGCACGATCCATTCTAATTCATTCGTACGATACATTCTAATTCATTTGTAAGATCCATTCTAATTCATTAGTACGACCTATTCTAATTCATTCGCACGAATCTATCCATTCTAAATCATTTGTATGATCCATTCTAATTCATTCGCACGATCCATCTATTTCATTCGTACGATCCATTCTAATTCATTCGTACAATCCATTCTAATTCATTTGCACGAATGTATCCACTCTAATTCATTCGTATGATCCAATCTAATTCATTCACACGATCGATTTTAATTTATTTGTATGATCCATTCAAATTTATTCGTATTATCAATTCTAATTCATTCATACGATCCATTATAATTCATTCGTATGATCTATTTTAATTCATTCGCACGAATGTATCCATTCTAATTCATTCGTACGATCCATTCTAATACATTCGCATGATCCATTCTAATTCATACGATCCATTCTAATTAAGTTATATGATCCATTCTAATTCAATCGTGCGATCCATTCTAATTCATTCGCAAAAATGTATCCATTATAATTTATTCATACGATACATTCTAATTTATTCGCATGATCCATTCTAATTCGTTCGTACGATCCATTCTAATTCATTCGTACTATCCATTTTAATTCATTTGTATGATCCATTCTAATTCATTCGCACGAATGTATCCATTCTAATTCATTCATACGATCCATTCTAATTCATTCGCACAAATGTATCCATTCTAATTCATTCGTACGATCCACTCTAATTCATTTGCACAATCCATTCTAATTCATTCGTACGGTTCATTCTAATTCATTCATATGATCCATTCTAATCATTCGTACGATCCATTCTAATTCATTCGTACGATCTATTCTAATTTATTCGTACGATCCATTCTAATTCATTGGAACGATCTATTATAATTCATTCATACGATCCATTCTAATTCATTCGTACGATCCATTCTAATTCATTCATACAATCCATTCTAATTCATTAGCACGATCTATTCTAATTCAATCGTACAATCCATTCTAATTCATTCGTACGATCCATTCTAATTCATTCATACGATCAAATCGAATTCATTCGTACGATCCATTCTAATTCATTCAACGATCCATTCTAATTGATTCGTATGATCCATTCAAATTCATTTGTACGATACATTCTAATTCATTCGTACGATCCATTCTAATTCATTCACATGAATGTATCCATTTTAATTTAGTCGTACGATTCATTCTAATTCATTCATATGATCCATTCTAATTTATTCATACGATCCGTTCTAATTCATTCGTATGATCCATTCTAATTTAATAATACAATCCAATCTAATTCATTCGCACGAATGTATCCATTCTAATTCATTCATACGATCCATTCTAATTCATTCGCACGATCCATTACAAATCATTCGTATGATCCATTCTAATTCATTCGTACGATCCATTCTAATTCATTCGTACGATCCATTCTAATTTATTCGCACGATCCATTCTAATTCATTCGTATGATCCATTCTAATTAATTTGTACGATCCATTCTAATTCATTCGCATGAATGTATTCATTCTAATTCATTCGTATGATTCATTCTAATTTATTCACACGATCCATTCTAATTCATTCGTACGATCCATTGTAATTCATTCGTATGATCCATTCTTATTCATTCGCACGAATGTATCCATTCTAATTCATTCGTACGATCCATTTTAATTTATTCGCATGAACCATTATAATTCATTCGTACGATCCAATCTAATTCATTCGTACGATCCATTCTAATTCATTCATGCGATCCATTCTAATTAATTCGCACAAATGTATCCGTTCTAATTCATTAGTACGATCCATTCTAATTCATTCGCACGATCCATTCTAATAAATTCGTACGATTAATTCTAATTCATTCGCACGAATGTATCCATTCTAATTCATTCGTACAATCCATTCTAATTCATTCGCACGATCCATTCTACTTCATTCGTACGATCCATTCTAATTCATTCGTACGATACATTCTAATTTATTCGTACGATCAATTCTAATTCATTCGCACGAATGTGGCCATTCTAATTCATTCGTCCAATCCATTCTAATTCATTCATACGATCCATTCTAATTCATTCGTATGAACCATTCTAATTCATTCGTACGATTTTTTATTATTCATTTGCACGAATGTATCCATTCTAATTCATTCGTATGATCCATTCTAATTCATTCGCACGATCTATTCTAATTCATTCGCACGATCCATTCTAATTCATTCGTACGATCCATTCTAATTCATTCGCATGAATGTATCCATTCTAATTCATTTGTACAATCCATTCTAATTCATTCGCACGATCCATTCTAATTCATTCATACTATCCAATCTAATTTATTAATACGATCCATTCTAATTCAGTCGTACAATCCATTCTAATTTATTCATACGATCCATTCTAATTCATTTGCACGAATGTATCCATTCTAATTCATTCATACGATCCAATCTTATTCATTCGCACGATCCATTCTAATTGATTCGTACGATCCATTCTAATTCATTCATACGATCCATTCTAAATCATTTACACAAATGTATCATTCTAATTCTTTCGTACGATCCTTTCTAATTTATTCGCACGATCCATTCTAATTTATTCGCACGATCTATTCTAATTCATTCGCACAAATGTATCCATTCTAATTCATTCATACGATCCATTATAACTCATTCGTCAGATCCATTCTAATTCATTCCTATGATCCATTCTAATTCATTCGCACGAATATATCCATTCTAATTCATTCGTACGATCCATTCTAATTCATTCGCACGATCCATTCTTACTCATTCGTATGATCCTTTCTTATTCATTCGTACGATCCATTCTAATTTATTCGCACGAAAGTATCCATTCTAACTCATTCGTACGATCCATTCTAATTCATTCGCACGATCCATTCTAATTCAATCACACGATCCATAATAATTCATTCGTACTATCTATTCTAACTTATTCGTACGATCCATTGTAATTCATTCACACGAATGTATCCATTCTAATTCATTCGTACAATCCATTCTAATTCATTCGCACGATCCATTCTAATTCATTCATATGATCCATTCTAATTCATTCGTACAATCCATTCTAATTCATTCGTACGATCCATTCTGATTCACTCGCACGAATGTATCCATTCTAATTGATTCGTACGATCCATTCTAATTCATTCGCACGATCTATTTTATTTCATTCGTATGATCTATTCTAATTCATTCGTACGATCCATTCTATTTCATTCATACGATCCATTCTAATTCATTCACACGAATGTATCCATTAAAATTCATTCATATGATCCATTCTAATTCATTTGCACGATCCATTTTAATTCATTCGTATGATCCATTCTAATTCATTCTCAAGAATGTATCAATTCTAAATCATTTGTATGATTCTTTCTAATTCATTCGCACGATCCATTCTAATTCAATAGTATGATCCATTCTAATTCATTCGTATGATCCATTCTAATTCATTCGCACGAATGTATCCATTCAAATTCATTCGTACGATCCATTCTAATTCATTTGCATGATCCATTCTAATTCATTCGTATGATCCATTCTAATTCATTTGTACGATCCATACTAATTCAGTCGTACAATCTATTCAAATTCATTTGTATGATCCATTCTAATTCACTCGCACGAATGTATCCATTCTAATTCATTCGTACGATCCATTTAATTCATTCGCATGATAAATTCTAATTCATTCATTCGATCTATTTTATTTCATTTGTACGATCCATTCTAATTCATTCGTACAATCCATTCTAACTCATTCGTACGATCCACTCTAATTCATTCGCATGAATGTAACCATTCTAATTCATTTGCACGATCCATTCTAATTCATTCGCACTATCCATTCTAATTCGTTCGTACGAATGTAGCCATTCTAATTCATTCGTCCGATCCATTCTAATTCATTCATACGATTCATTCTAATTCATTCGTACGATCCTTTCTAATTCATTCGCACGAATGTATCCATTCTAATTCATTCATATGATCCTTTCTAATTCATTCGGACGATCCATTCTAATTCATTCGTACGTTCCATTCTAATTCATTCGTACGATCCATTCTAATTCATTCGCACGAATATATCCATTCAAATTCATTCATACGATCCATTCTAATTCATTCGCACGATCCATTCTAATTCATTCGCACGATCCATTCAAATTCATTCGTATGATCTATTCTAATTCATTCGCACAAATATATCCATTCTAATTCATTCGTACGATCCATTCTAATTCATTCGAACGATCCATTTTAATTCATTCGTACGAACCATTCTAATTCATTCGTACGATCCATTCTATTTAATTTGCACGAATGTATCCATTCTAATTCATTCATACGATCCATTCTAATTTATTCGTACGATCCATTCTGATTCATTCGTATGATCCATTATAATTCATTCGTACGATCTATTCTAATTCAGTCATACAATCCATTCTAATTCATTAGTACGATCCTATCTAATTCACACGCACGAATGTATCTATTCTAATTCATTCGTACAATCCATTCTATTTCATTCGCATGAATGTGTCCATTCTAATTCATTCGTAAGATACATTCTAATTCATTCACACAATCCATTCTAATTCATTCATACAATCCATTCTAATTCATTCGTACGATCCATTCTAATTCATTCGTATAATCCATTATAATTCATTCGTACGATCAATTCTAAGTCATTCATACGAATGTATCCATTCTAATTCATTTGTATGATCCATTCTAATTCATTCGCACGATCCATTCTAATTCATTCGTACGATACATTCTAATTCATTTGTAAGATCCATTCTAATTCATTAGTACGACCTATTCTAATTCATTCGCACGAATCTATCCATTCTAAATCATTTGTATGATCCATTCTAATTCATTCGCACGATCCATCTATTTCATTCGTACGATCCATTCTAATTCATTCGTACAATCCATTCTAATTCATTTGCACGAATGTATCCACTCTAATTCATTCGTATGATCCAATCTAATTCATTCGCACGATCAATTTTAATTTATTTGTATGATCCATTCAAATTTATTCGTATTATCAATTCTAATTCATTCATACGATCCATTATAATTCATTCGTATGATCTATTTTAATTCATTCGCACGAATGTATCCATTCTAATTCATTCGTACGATCCATTCTAATACATTCGCATGATCCATTCTAATTCATACGATCCATTCTAATTAAGTTATATGATCCATTCTAATTCAATCGTGCGATCCATTCTAATTCATTCGCAAAAATGTATCCATTATAATTTATTCATACGATACATTCTAATTTATTCGCATGATCCATTCTAATTCGTTCGTACGATCCATTCTAATTCATTCGTACTATCCATTTTAATTCATTTGTATGATCCATTCTAATTCATTCGCACGAATGTATCCATTCTAATTCATTCATACGATCCATTCTAATTCATTCGCACAAATGTATCCATTCTAATTCATTCGTACGATCCACTCTAGTTCATTTGCACAATCCATTCTAATTCATTCGTACGGTCCATTCTAATTCATTCATATGATCCATTCTAATCATTCGTACGATCCATTCTAATTCATTCGTACGATCTATTCTAATTTATTCGTACGATCCATTCTAATTCATTGGAACGATCTATTATAATTCATTCATACGATCCATTCTAATTCATTCGTACGATCCATTCTAATTCATTCATACAATCCATTCTAATTCATTAGCACGATCTATTCTAATTCAATCGTACAATCCATTCTAATTCATTCGTACGATCCATTCTAATTCATTCATACGATCAAATCGAATTCATTCGTACGATCCATTCTAATTCATTCAACGATCCATTCTAATTGATTCGTATGATCCATTCAAATTCATTTGTACGATACATTCTAATTCATTCGTACGATCCATTCTAATTCATTCACATGAATGTATCCATTTTAATTTAGTCGTACGATTCATTCTAATTCATTCACATGATCCATTCTAATTTATTCATACGATCCGTTCTAATTCATTCGTATGATCCATTCTAATTTAATAATACAATCCAATCTAATTCTTTCGCACGAATGTATCCATTCTAATTCATTCATACGATCCATTCTAATTCATTCGCACGATCCATTACAAATCATTCGTATGATCCATTCTAATTCATTCGTACGATCCATTCTAATTCATTCGTACGATCCATTCTAATTTATTCGCACGATCCATTCTAATTCATTCGTATGATCCATTCTAATTAATTTGTATGATCCATTCTAATTCATTCGCATGAATGTATTCATTCTAATTCATTCGTATGATTCATTCTAATTTATTCACACGATCCATTCTAATTCATTCGTACGATCCATTGTAATTCATTCGTATGATCCATTCTTATTCATTCGCACGAATGTATCCATTCTAATTCATTCGTACGATCCATTTTAATTTATTCGCATGAACCATTATAATTCATTCGTACGATCCAATCTAATTCATTCGTACGATCCATTCTAATTCATTCATGCGATCCATTCTAATTAATTCGCACAAATGTATCCGTTCTAATTCATTAGTACGATCCATTCTAATTCATTCGCACGATCCATTCTAATAAATTCGTACGATTAATTCTAATTCATTCGCACGAATGTATCCATTCTAATTCATTCGTACAATCCATTCTAATTCATTCGCACGATCCATTCTACTTCATTCGTACGATCCATTCTAATTCATTCGTACGATACATTCTAATTTATTCGTACGATCAATTCTAATTCATTCGCACAAATGTGGCCATTCTAATTCATTCGTCCAATCCATTCTAATTCATTCATACGATCCATTCTAATTCATTCGTATGAACCATTCTAATTCATTCGTACGATTTTTTATTATCATTTGCACGAATGTATCCATTCTAATTCATTCGTATGATCCATTCTAATTCATTCGCACGATCTATTCTAATTCATTCGCACGATCCATTCTAATTCATTCGTACGATCCATTCTAATTCATTCGCATGAATGTATCCATTCTAATTCATTTGTACAATCCATTCTAATTCATTCGCACGATCCATTCTAATTCATTCGTACTATCCAATCTAATTTATTAATACGATCCATTCTAATTCAGTCGTACAATCCATTCTAATTTATTCATACGATCCATTCTAATTCATTTGCACGAATGTATCCATTCTAATTCATTCATACGATCCAATCTTATTCATTCGCACGATCCATTCTAATTGATTCGTACGATCCATTCTAATTCATTCATACGATCCATTCTAAATCATTCACACAAATGTATCATTCTAATTCTTTCGTACGATCCTTTCTAATTTATTCGCACGATCCATTCTAATTTATTCGCACGATCTATTCTAATTCATTCGCACAAATGTATCCATTCTAATTCATTCATACGATCCATTCTAACTCATTCGTCAGATCCATTCTAATTCATTCCTATGATCCATTCTAATTCATTCGCACGAATATATCCATTCTAATTCATTCGTACGATCCATTCTAATTCATTCGCACGATCCATTCTTACTCATTCGTATGATCCTTTCTTATTCATTCGTACGATCCATTCTAATTTATTCGCACGAAAGTATCCATTCTAACTCATTCGTACGATCCATTCTAATTCATTCGCACGATCCATTCTAATTCAATCACACGATCCATAATAATTCATTCGTACTATCTATTCTAACTTATTCGTACGATCCATTGTAATTCATTCACACGAATGTATCCATTCTAATTCATTCGTACAATCCATTCTAATTCATTCGCACGATCCATTCTAATTCATTCATATGATCCATTCTAATTCATTCGTACAATCCATTCTAATTCATTCGTACGATTCATTCTGATTCACTCGCACGAATGTATCCATTCTAATTGATTCGTACGATCCAATCTAATTCATTCGCACGATCTATTTTATTTCATTCGTATGATCCATTCTAATTCATTCGTACGATCCATTCTATTTCATTCATACGATCCATTCTAATTCATTCACACGAATGTATCCATTAAAATTCATTCATATGATCCATTCTAATTCATTTGCACGATCCATTTAAATTCATTCGTATGATCCATTCTAATTCATTCTCAAGAATGTATCAATTCTAAATCATTTGTATGATTCTTTCTAATTCATTCGCACGATCCATTCTAATTCAATAGTATGATCCATTCTAATTCATTCGTATGATCCATTCTAATTCATTCGCACGAATGTATCCATTCAAATTCATTCGTACGATCCATTCTAATTCATTTGCATGATCCATTCTAATTCATTCGTATGATCCATTCTAATTCATTTGTACGATCCATACTAATTCAGTCGTACAATCTATTCAAATTCATTTGTATGATCCATTCTCATTCACTCGCACGAATGTATCCATTCTAATTCATTCGTACGATCCATTTAATTCATTCGCATGATAAATTCTAATTCATTCATTCGATCTATTTTATTTCATTTGTACGATCCATTCTAATTCATTCGTACAATCCATTCTAACTCATTCGTACGATCCACTCTAATTCATTCGCATGAATGTAACCATTCTAATTCATTTGCACGATCCATTCTAATTCATTCGCACTATCCATTCTAATTCGTTCGTACGAATGTAGCCATTCTAATTCATTCGTCCGATCCATTCTAATTCATTCATACGATTCATTCTAATTCATTCGTACGATCCTTTCTAATTCATTCGCACGAATGTATCCATTCTAATTCATTCATATGATCCTTTCTAATTCATTCGGACGATCCATTCTAATTCATTCGTACGTTCCATTCTAATTCATTCGTACGATCCATTCTAATTCATTCGCACGAATATATCCATTCAAATTCATTCATACGATCTATTCTAATTCATTCGCACGATCCATTCTAATTCATTCGCACGATCCATTCAAATTCATTCGTATGATCTATTCTAATTCATTCGCACAAATATATCCATTCTAATTCATTCGTACGATCCATTCTAATTCATTCGAACGATCCATTTTAATTCATTCGTACGAACCATTCTAATTCATTCGTACGATCCATTCTATTTAATTTGCACGAATGTATCCATTCTAATTCATTCATACGATCCATTCTAATTTATTCGTACGATCCATTCTGATTCATTCGTATGATCCATTATAATTCATTCGTACGATCTATTCTAATTCAGTCATACAATCCATTCTAATTCATTAGTACGATCCTATCTAATTCACACGCACGAATGTATCCATTCTAATTCATTCGTACGATCCATTCTAATTCATTCGCACGATCCATTCTAATTCATTCATTCTAATTCATTCGATCCATTCTAATCTAATTCATTCGTACGATCCATTCTAATTCATTTGCATGAATGTATCGATTCTAATTCATTCGTACGATCGATTCTAATTCATTCGCATGATGCATTCTAATTCATTTGTACAATCCATTTTAATTCATTCGTACAATCCATTCTAAATTATTCGTACGATCCATTCTAATTCATTCATATGTTCTATTCTAATTCATTTGCACGAATGCATCCATTCTAATTCATTCGTATGATCCATTCTAATTCATTCGCACGATCCATTCTAATTCATTCGTACGATCCATTCTAATTCATTCGCACGAATGTAACCATTCTAATTCATTCGTACGATCCATTCTAATTCATTTGCACGATCTATTCTAACTCATTTGTACGATTCTTTCTATTTCATTCGCATGATCCATTCTAATTCATTTGCACGATCCATTCTAATTCATTCGTATGATCTATTCTAATTCATTCGCACGAATGTATCCATTCTAATTCATTCCCACAATCCATTCTAATTCATTCGTACGAACTATTCTAATTCATTCGTATGATCCATTCTGATTCATTCGCACGATCCATTCTAATTCATTCGTACGATCCATTCTATATCATTAGTATGATCTATTCTAATTCATTCATACGATCCATTCTAATTCATTCGCATAATCTATTCTAATTCATTCGTACGATGCATTCTAATTTATTCGTACGATCCATTTTAATTCATTCGCACGAATGTATCCATTCTAATTTATTCGTACGGTCCATTCTAATTCCTTCGCACGATCCATTCTAATCCATTCGTACGATCCATTCTAATTCATTCGTACGATCCATTGTAATTCATTCGTATGATACATTCTAATTCATTCGTATGACCCATTCTAATTCATTCCCACAAATGGATCCATTCTAATTGATTCATACAATCCATTCTTATTCATTCGCACGATGCATTCTAATTCATTCGTACGATCCATTCTAATTCAGTCGCACGAATGTATCCATTTTAATTCATTCGTATGATCCATTCTAATTCATTCGTACGATCCATTTTAATTCATTCGTACAATCCATTCTAATTCATTCGTACGATCCATTCTAATTCATTCGTACGATCCATTTTAATTCATTCGTACGATCCATTCTAATTCATTCGCACGAATGTATCCATTCTAATTCATTCATATGGTCCATTCTAATTCCATCGCACGATCCATTCTAATGCATTCGTACGATCCATTCTAATTCATTCGTACGATCCATATTAATTCATTCGTACGATCCATTCTAATTCATTCGAATGACCCATTCTAATTCATTCGCACAAATGTATCCATTCTAATTCATTTGTACGATCCATACTTATTTATTCGCACGACACATTCTAATTCATTCGTTCGATCCATTCTAATTCATTCGTTCGATCATTTCTAATTCATTCGTACGAATGTATCCATTCTAACTTATTCGTACAGTCCATTCTAATTTATTCGCACGATCCATTCTAATTTATTTATACGATCCATTCTAATTCATTCGTACGATCCATTCTAATTCATTCGTACGATCCATTCTTATTCATTCGTATAATCCATTCTAATTCATTCGTACGATCCATTCTAATTTATTCGCACGAATGCATTTATTCTAATTCATTCGTGCGATCCATGTAATTTATACGCACAATCCATTCAAACTCATTCGTATGATCCATTCTAATTTATTTGTATGATCCATTCTAATTCATTCGTATGATCCATTCTAATTCATTCGCACGAATGTTTCTATTCTAATTTATTTATACGATCCATTCTAATTCATTCGCACAATCCATTCTAATTCATTCGTATGATCCATTCAAATACATTCATGCGATCCATTCTAATCCTTTCATACGATCCATTTTAATTCATTCGTATAATCCATTCTAATTTATTCGCACGAATGTATCCATTCTAATTCATTCGTATAATCCATTCTAATTCATTCATATGATCCATTCTAATCCATTCGTACGATCTGTCACGCCCCAGAAATCTGAAGACTGATCCCTGGGGTGTAAAATGAGAAAAGGATAGGATTTTGGGTCTGGTCAATTAATTACACCAATTTGGGTTTTCACAGGGCTTCTTCTACGCTCTCTAATATGAAAAACAAGGAGGAGGGAGAAACAAGAGGAAAATCTTTTAAATTTGATTTTTCGAAAAACATCTTTTATTAAAAAGCAAAGAAAGAGAAATTATCAACAGAGAGAAGATATTATCTAGTCAAGCTCAACCTTCAAAAGTCATATCCTCTCAGTATGAGTGACCTATCGGTGCCACTACATACTGACAGGAGTCTATCTGAGGGAGCATGAGGCTCAAGCCTCCTACGTCTAGCCAAGTGATCTCATCCACTCCCTAACACTCAGGTGCACCAGTCTAGAGTTCCTATCTACAGGGTTAATCAATTTAGTCATTTATATGCATTTATATTTTCATCATGATCTATCCTAGGCTTGGGGCCTTGAGGAGAGGCCTACCCAAAAGAATTCAGCTGGAACCATTGCAACTACAACTATAGAATACTGACTAACTAATAAGAACTCTTATTCCAATACAATTACAATGCCTGAAGAGAAAAGACTACAAGATTAACGTATTAAGCAGAAAGGTAACACTGCAACTCTAACTCCACCTCTGGACTCCTACTGCTACTCCTGAGCCTCCGAACCTGCAACTGAGCCTACTCGTGGGAAAGAGTAGCCCCCAATAGGAAATTGGGAGATTAGCCAAATTAATAGCTAGTGATATCCTAATAGTCTTTAATAATATGAGCCAACTAATCTTAATAAATTAAGATAAGATCTATCAGTTCTAGTAGAATCAAAGTTTGCAGAATGAATCCTAAACCTATCAGTAGTCTATATTCACATGCAATTCCTACTGTCACTAGGTTATCTAACATAAAGTCCATTCAATGTTCTACAGCATTCAAGAACAAATTAAATAAGACGTTCATATAAAGTCACGAAATCATCATGTAAACAGTCACACAATTCTAAATTCATATATAGATAAAACACACACTATCAAAATGTGAACCCCGGATATTTTGTTCATCCTGCCCCCGGTCGGGCATTACTATAGGGCCTTTTATTTCGATGTAGAGGGCCAACTCTCTCGTCGTGCATCCACCAACACCATGCACTAGTCACCCAGATGATCATAAGGGGTTTCCCGTCTTTCACGGTGGAGCTCTACCGCCCAACTTGCTTTACTATGGGGACTTCAACTCCCTGGGACGGGGTTGCTAGGCCAATCCCCACTCGAGGGCACCTCCTATTGGCTTTACCACAACCCTTGCCCGTGACCCCTAACCTACTTAACTTCGGCTGTACGCGCAGGGTGGTTCACGGCCCTTACGCGCACGGGGTCCCTACCCTCTAACCAGGTAGATTCACACATAACATCTTTCAACATATACAATGAAGCTACAAAAAGTCTATTTAATGCTTATCAATTTCCAATAATTTACCCCTGGTCCCGTACTGCTCTCGCAACCCATGCAACATAATAAATCAATAAAGTAAAACACTAATCCCAGTGACCCGTGTGCTAGGGTTTCCATACTCCTCTCAGGAGGGTGGGCTCCGATAATTATTAGTTATTCAATTTAATGATTAATTTAAGGGAATCCTAATTACGGTGTCCATGCATACAATCAAAAGCAATCATTATTATTATTTTATTAATATTTTAAGCATGCATCGCCGGACTCGCGACTTCGCATGCAAGGCAGGGTCCACTTGACCACATGCGACGATGCCCGGCGGGGCCCGCATGCAGTGTCATGAACACCTACCCTTAGTCATTCTCATTTCCCATTATTAAAGACCACGCAAGGGTAGTAGATGTCACCTGGTTGTCGACCACACACGGCTAGTTGCCTCTGATCCGTCTCCGCTGGATCACCACGATCAAGGTCTGATAATAACCACAGCTCCGCATCACAACTCTATCGATTAAAACAAAAGAATCTACGATGAGGGTTCTATGCCAAGGATAGTCGGGCACCCTCAATAGGGGACCAACATTGAGTCGACAGCACGCAAATCCGTGCGACTGAAGAACTCGAACCTAAACAATACTAGTTCAAACAAGTAATTAGAAGCTAAACCTACTCATCGAATCGGGCTCGAAGAACCCTTTCCGATGGTTCCAGTTTCGCTGGAATCCGACTTCGGTCGAATGGTTTCGGGTCAAACCACGTAGAACCGATAAAATCGATCGCATGGCTGGTTCACTAGGGTAGAAGAGGTTCTAGAGTTATATTCTAGGTTTAAAAGGTAGGACTCAATGTTCTGATCACGATACCGCTGGTTTCGTCCGAATCCGAGTTCGGATGATGAAACGACAGTCAAACTACGGTACCGCGATAATATCAGGTCAAAGGATAAAATAGGGTATTAAACAGTATAATTACTATTCTAGACTATGACCAACAGGTAGTATTTTCCGAGCCGGTCGAAATGGCGCTGGTTTCGTCCAATTCCGAGTTCGGACGGAGAAATGACAGTCGAACCAAAATTGACTGGTTCACGGGTCTGGTTCAGGTGAACCAGACCGGTTCACTGCATGGGTTGGGTCTGCTGGGTCGGGTCGGGTCTGCAGTGCAAAGCCGGGTCGGGTATGCAGTGCAAAGCCGGGTCGGGTTCAGGGTTTAATAGGTCGGGTCTGCAGTTAATTAAAACATGGGAAAATACCAAACTACCCCCCCCTCTCCTTCTTCTCCACGAGACCAGCCCGAGGGGGCTGGTTCCTGTGCGCCGGCGGCCGAAGGGAGGGGCGGCCTGGAGTGCCGGCGAGCGCTCGGCCGGCCTCTCCCGCACCACCCCCACGGAGGAGGTGCGGTGGGAGGCGGCCGGAGCGGCCATCGGAGCCCGAGAAGTCAGCCGGAGATGGCTCGCGCGGGGCTTGGTCGGAGGTCGGAGGTCGCCGGGGAGGGGCTCGGTTGCGGCGGCGGTGTTCGTCCGTGCGGGCCGCGGCAAGGGAGAAGGAAGGGCCGGGGTCGCGGGGTTGGGTCGCGGAGGGGATGAGAGGATGAGAGGGGGCTGACCTGCGGGTGTCTCGGCGTGCTCGCCGGGGCTCCGGCGAGGGGCGGGTCGGTGCTCCATCTCCCTCAATCTCTCCTCCTTCTCCGTCTCCGTCTTGCTCTGTCTCTCTCTGCATCCCGTTCTCTCTCTCTCTCTCTCTATTTCTCCCGTTCTCTCTCTCTCTCCTCTCGTTCTCTCACGTTCTCTCTCTCTTCCTCTCGTTCTCTCACGTTCCTATCTGTCTCTCTCTATTTATAGAAAAGGGGGGCTGTTGTGATAAGGGTTGGGGAGATAGAGTCGGTTAAGGCGAAGGGATAAGGAAAGAAAGATAGGGATCGATACATCATCCCAATCCTGGCCGATAATTCCCATCCGAATTTCGGATTTTAAATCACTAGGGAGGGAGGTCAGGAGACCTTAAATTATGCTAGGAGACCGGGAGGTAGGCTCTAGGGCTAGTCGGGCTCGGTTGGAATCCGAGTGCGATTCGTCCATCAACCGGGCTGAAAAGAATAATAAGTCGTAACTATCAAACCGGAAGTCGGAATAGGGCCCGAGAGGATTCGTAGGGAAGGTCTCGTCAACGTGAACGCGTCAGTGCTTGGTACATAATTTTCTAACTTCTAGATCTCCCGAAAAGAAGAAAAGACTCCAAAACTTAAAATAGCAATAACTATTTACCCGGGTGTCGGATCGACCCTAACTTAGGCTCATTGGAAGGTTCTTTCAGAGCCTCATCTAACGTATCTTGTTTCGTTACGATCTGATCACCCGATCTCTTACAAGAAACAAAACAGCTACAACTAATGAGCAATTATCGTTTTTCTAGGGTTTACCCGCCGGGCTGCCGAAACTGCCTGCGCATACACATGATCGTTGCACGGAACGCACCATCGTGACATGCTCGAAGTTACGGAGAATGTGAACGTAAAACATCTCATAGGTTTACGATCCATTTATTGGGTAAAACCCCAAAGAAAAAGTCTGGCTGCAAAAAGACAAAACTAGCCATTGAGGATTTCTATTATTCTCAAATCTAACACCACAGGTGTTACAACCTACACACCTTAAAAAAATTTTCGTCCTGAAAATTCAACTACAAAACCCATATACGAGTCCACTCATCTCTACTACCAAAACAAGAACATTATAGCAATGAAAAGTTCACTATAACAAGCGCGAACATCTTCACTAACACTGCCAACAAGAAAGCCAAGTCACTACACCAAATATTACTAAAAGAAAACCCTGACCCTCTACTACTCACAATCCTACTCTCTCTACTAACCTAAACATTATACGAATCGACTCTCATAATTATTAGGATAGAAATAAACCACCAAATTCTCGCATCGATCGCGAATACGAGTTTTGGTTTCCATTTCCCATTCTAAGCATTACGGATTAGACCAAAATCATGAGTTCTGATCATTAACCCTGCCTTGATAAGGGGCATCATATCTCCCTTATTAGTACCGCCGAGGGGTGTCCTCCTCGGTAGGGTAACTACCAAAACTCATAGATTCAGAAACTTAAAATGCACTCAATTGTCAGTGCCGATATAAAAGGTATATCAATGTATATGAGTGCCCATACACCCATATCTAATTTATACTTTTGGTATCGACTCTACAATCATAGCAATGTATACTACACATATGCGCCCATACACATATGCTTAAGTACACATTCCAGAATGATTTGACAAAAGAGATGTCTCAACTAGTACGCCTAACGTGTATCTAATACTAAACTAAAATCCTATAAGATTCCTACGAGACCAACACCTACACTAACCGAACTAACAATACTGCTCAAGGAACTAAAGAACAAATGCCCAAAAAATCTATTCCTCAAGTAGATCCATACTAGATAGCTACCCTCTGACAATAGATAGTCATTCCATTGGCTCACTACAAGACGAGGGGATCGATCCTAAACCAAAACTATTATGAGTTGGCTGAAGAAACTACCTACTAGAAAACTAATGGCCAACTAATATCGACTGAGCAGATTGATACCAAGTACTAAATTCTACCCTAAACTAATCATCGAGATAGTTAGACGAAAACCTCACAACCATACAAAAATAAGAATAAAGGACCCGAGACAAATAGAGACAATTTAGAAAAAGGACAACTGAGGGAACTAGCACAATCTTAACATTCTGAGAACTAAAGGCAATCACTCAAAAGAAACTGAAGCAAACG
Source organism: Chamaelirium japonicum (assembly GCA_947650365.1). Taxonomy (NCBI): domain Eukaryota; kingdom Viridiplantae; phylum Streptophyta; class Magnoliopsida; order Liliales; family Melanthiaceae; genus Chamaelirium; species Chamaelirium japonicum. Next base: position 108,257,298 of record OX393550.1, read on the forward strand.
AAAGTTACTAAAATCGAATAATAATTAGAAACAAATCGGGGTGAATCAGCAGAATAATGATCATTCTTAAGATTCCAACTGATAAGGCATTCTCAAATTTTATAAACGTAGGCAATCCTCTTGACATCGTCGCTAACATCTTTCTAGTACTCAATTATCTCAATTCTATCTTAACGTCACTGTCATCTAGCCAGTGCGCTCTCTCCCGCGAGTTCCAAAAAGAACTGCAAAACCAACCGCCAAATCCTCCGAAGAGTCAGTGCGTAACCACAGTATGTCCTCTACCAAACAATCATCATCCATCACCAAAGTTCCCTAGTAACAGTGCGTACTCTTTCGCAAGAGTCACTAACAAGGTATCCCATAATCTACTAACCATGGGAAATTCAAACGACCACCTAAGATTTCTATCTCTTGGTGTACTCATTGAAACCATTATCCGTATGAGTCATCATCATTACTTATAAGATCTATTAAAAAAAAACACACAAGCTCTACACCAAGCTAATTATAACCCACGATACACCATAGAGATCTAACAAGAAAACTAATTTAATTATTACACCTATATCGAGATAATGGATAATCCTAAAAACACCAACTAAGTCTCTAGTACCAATGGTCAACAAGAGTCAAGGAATCCTAAAACACCAACTAAGTCTCTAGTACTAAGGGTCAACGAAGATCAAGGGATCCTAAACACCGACTAGGTCTCTAATACTAAGGGTCAACAAAGATCAAGGAATTCTAAAACACCGACTAGGTTTTTAGCGCTTAGGGTCAATGAAAAATAACAAAACCAACAAAAAGAGTAACCTCACAACCATGCCAGATAAACCATCAAGGATATACATCCTTCCAGATATATTCAAATACATCTATTCCAAAACCAATCAACCAAATTACTAACTAGAGTTGAATATCTAGTCCTTGGTCAGCTCCTTACCACTAGAAAGTCTACTAGAATCCATATTAGGAGACTCCCAACCTATACTCTGATATAGACTCAAACACTATGCTTCTGCCTAGAGATCAAGAAACACTACCCTTGGTTAAGATTTTCTACGTGGCTTCTTCTTAAAAATTATCACCCGAGTTACAACGGCTAACTCTAAACCTAAACATTATAGCACATCAGAGTTCAAATACAATCATACTCACATGACATATAGATTGATTCACGATTCTCGATCAATCAAAACTCAATCATAGACAGTTCTTAGTTATAGATCAATTCCTCAAACAAAACCAGTTCTCCAAGTATGATTAACCCTAGGTCCTTATCCTTAGAAATAATCGCTATACCACTACTAGCTACTACGAAGAATTCTATCGACTCAATATCTATACAATCTCTAGAAAACATTCTAACACCACTAGAGTTTAAACTTTCCGAAGAAAGAATCGCAAGACACGAACCACATCCTAACAAAACCCCTAGGAACATATCCCTAAGCTCTGATACCAGCTGTCACGCCCCAGAAATCTGAAGACCGATCCCTGGGGTGTGAAATGAGAAAAGGATGGGATTTTGGGTCTGGTCAATTAATTACACCAATTTGGGTTCTCACAGGGCTTCTTCTACGCTCTCTAATATAAAAAACAAGGAGGAGGGAGAAACAAGAGGGAAATCTTTTAAATTTGATTTTTCGAAAAACATCTTTTATTAAAAAGCAAAGAAAGAGAAATTATCAACAGAGAGAAGATATTATCTAGTCAAGCTCAACCTTCAAAAGTCATATCCTCTCAGTATGAGTGACCTGTCGGTGCCACTACATACTGACAGGAGTCTATCTGAGGGAGCATGAGGCTCAAGCCTCCTACGTCAAGCCAAGTGATCTCATCCACTCCCTAACACTCAGGTGCACCAGTCTAGAGTTCCTATCTACAGGGTTAATCAATTTAGTCATTTATATGCATTTATATTTTCATCATGATCTATCCTAGGCTTGGGGCCTTGAGGAGAGGCCTACCCAAAAGAATTCAGCTGGAACCATTGCAACTACAACCATAGAATACTGACTAACTAATAAAAACTCTTATTCCAATACAATTACAATGTCTGAAGAGAAAAGACTACAAGATTAACGTACTAAGCAGAAAGGTAACACTGTAACTCTAACTCCACCTCTTGACTCCTACTGCTACTCCTGAGCCTCCGAACCTGCAACTGAGCCTACTCGTGGGAAAGAGTAGCCCACAATAGGAAATTGGGAGATTAGCCAAATTAATGGCTAGTGATATCCTAATAGTCTTTAATAATATGAGACAACTAATCTTAATAAATTAAGATAAGATCTATCAGTTCTAGTAGAATCAAAGTTTCCAGAATGAATCCTAAACCTATCAGTAGTCTATATTCACATGCAATTCCTACTATCACTAGGTTATCTAACATAAAGTCCATTCAATATTCTACAATATTAAAGAACAAATTAAATAAGACGTTCATATAAAGTCACGAAGTCATCATGTAAACAGTCACACAATTCTAAATTCATATATAGATAAAACACACACTATCAAAATGTGAACCCCGGATATTTTGTTCATCTTGCCCCCGGTCGGGCATTACTATAGGGCCTTTTATTTCGATGTAGAGGGCCAACTCTCTCGCCGTGCATCCACCAACACCATGCACTAGTCACCCAGATGATCATAAGGGGTTTCCCGTCTTTCACGGTGGAGCTCTACCGCCCAACTTGCTTTACTATGGGGACTTCAACTCCCCGGGACGGGGTTGCTAGGCCAATCCCCACTCGAGAGCACCTCCTATTGGCTTTACCACAACCCTTGCCCGTGACCCCTAACCTACTTAACTTCGGCTGTACGCGTAGGGTGGTTCACGGCCCTTGCGCGCACGGGGTCCCCACCCTCTAACCAGGTAGATTCACACATAACATCTTTCAACATATACAATGAAGCTACAAAAAGTCTATTTAATGCTTATCAATTTCCAACAATTTACCCCTGGGCCCGTACTGCTCTCGCAACCCATGCAATATAATAAATCAATAAAGTAAAACACTCATCCCAGTGACCCGTGTGCTAGGGTTGCCATACTCCTCTCAGGAGGGTGGGCTTCGATAATTATTAGTTATTCAATTTAATGATTAATTTAAGGGAATCCTAATTACGGTGTCCATGCATACAATCAAAAGCAATCATTATTATTATTTTATTAATATTTTAAGCATGTATCGTCGGACTCGTGACTCCGCATGCAAGGCGGGGTCCACTTGACCACATGCGACGATGCCCGGCGGGGCCCGCATGCAGTGTCATGAACACCTACCCTTAGTCATTCTCATTTCCCACTATTAAAGACCACGCAAGGGTAGTAGATGTCACCTGGTTGTCGACCACATACGGCTAGTTGCCTCTGATCCGTCTCCGCTGGATCACCACGATCAAGGTCTGATAATAACCACAGCTCTGCATCACAACTCTATCGATTAAAACAAAAGAATCTACGATGAGGGTTCTATGCCAAGGATAGTCGGGCACCCTCAATAGGGGACCAACATTGAGTCGACAGCACGCAAATCCGTGCGACTGAAGAACTCGAACCAAAACAATACTAGTTCAAACAAGTAATTAGAAGCTAAACCTACTCATCGAATCGGGCTCGAAGAACCCTTTCCGATGGTTCCAGTTTCGCTGGAATCCGACTTCGGTCGAATGGTTTCGGGTCAAACCACGTAGAACCAAAAAAATCGATCGCATGGCTGGTTCACTAGGGTAGAAGATGTTCTAGAGTTATATTCTAGGTTTAAAAGGTAGGACTCAATGTTCTGATCACGATACCGCTGGTTTCGTCCGAATCCGAGTTCGGATGATGAAACGGCAATCAAACTACGGTACAGCGATAATATCGGGTCAAAGGATAAAACAGGGTATTAAATAGTATAATTACCATTCTAGACTATGACCAACAGGTAGTATTTTCCGAGCCGGTCGAAATGGCGCTGGTTTCGTCCAATTCCGAGTTCGGACGGAGAAATGACAGTCGAACCAAAATTGACTGGTTCACGGGTCTGGTTTAGGTGAACCAGACCGGTTCACTGCATGGGTTGGGTTTGCTGGGTCGGGTCGGGTCTGCAGTGCAAAGTCGGGTCGGGTATGCAGTGCAAAACCGGGTCGGGTATGCAGTGCAAAGCCGGGTCGGGTTCAGGGTTTAATAGGTCGGGTCTGCAGTTAATTAAAACATGGGAAAATACCAAACTACCCCCCCCCCCCCTACTCCTTCTTCTCCACGAGACCAGCCCGAGGGGGCTGGTTCCTGTGCACTGGCGGCCGATGGGAGGGGCGGCCTGGAGTGCCGGCGAGCGCTCGGCCGGCCTCTCTCGCACCACCCCCACGGAGGAGGCGTGGTGGGAGGCGGCTGGAACGGCCGTCGGAGCCCGAGATGTTGGCCGGAGATGGCTCGCGCGGGGCTTGGTCGGAGGTCGGAGGTCGCCGGGGAGGGGCTCGGTTGCGGCGGCGGTGTCCGTCCGTGCTGGCCGCGGCAAGGGAGAAGGAAGGGCCGGGGTCGCGGGGTTGGGTCGCGGAGGGGATGAGAGGATGAAAGGGGGCTAACCTGCGGGTGTCTCGGCGTGCTCGCTGGGCCTCCGGCGAGGGGCGGGTCGGTGCTCCATCTCCCTCGATCTCTCCTCCTTCTCCGTCTCCGTCTCGCTCTGTCTCTCTCTCTCTCTCTCTCTATTTCTCCCGTTCTCTCTCTCTCTCCTCTCGTTCTCTCACGTTCTCTCTCTCTTCCTCTCGTTCTCTCACATTCCTCTCTCTCTCTCTCTCTATTTATAGAAAAGGGGGGCTGTTGTGATTAGGGTTGGGGAGATAGAGTCGGTTAAGGCGATGGGATAAAGAAAGAAAGATAGGGATCGATACATCATCCCAATCCTGGCCGATAATTCCCATCCGAATTTCGGATTTTAACAACTGGGGAGGGAGGTCAGGAGACCTTAAATTATGCTAGGAGACCGGGAGGTAGGCTCTAGGGCTAGTCGGGCTCGGTCCCGAGCCCTGAACCGGGCTCGGTTGGAATCCGAGTGCGATTCGTCCATCAACCGGGCTGAAAAGAATAATAAGTCTTAACTATCAAATCGGAAGTCAGAATAGGGCCCGAGAGGATTCGTTGGAAAGGTCTCGTCAACGTGAACGTGTCAGCGCTTGGTACATAATTTTCTGACTTCTATATCTCCCGAAAAGAAGGAAAGACTCCAAAATTTAAAATAGCAATAACTATTCACCCGGGTGTCGGATCAACCCTAACTTAGGCTCATTGGAAGTCTCTCTCAGATCCTCATTTAACTTATCTTGTTTCATTACGATCCGATCACTCGATCTCTTACAAGAAATAAAACAGCTACAACTAACGAGCAATTATCATTTTTCTAGGGTTTACCTACCGGGCTGCCGAAACTGCCTGCACATACACATGATCGTTGCACGGAACGCACCATCGTGACATGCTCGAAGTTATGGAGAATGTGAATGTAAAACATCTCATAGGTTTACGATTCATTTATTGGGAAAAAGCCCAAAGAAAAAGCTGGCTGCAAAAAGACGAAACTAGCCATTGAGGATTTCTATTATTCTCAAATCTAACACCACAGGTGTTACACGATCCATTCTAATTCATTTGCACAAATGTATCCATTCTAATTCATTCGTACAATCCATTCTAATTTATTTGTACGATCCACTCTAATTCATTCGCACGAATGTATCCATTCTAATTCATTCGTACGATCCATTCTAATTTATTCGCACGATCCATTCTAATTCATTCGTATGATCCATTCTAATTCATTTGTATAAACCATTCTAATTCATTCGTATGATTCATTCTAATTCATTCGCACGAATGTTTCCATTCTAATTAATTTGTACGATCCATTCTAATTCATTCGCACGATCTGTTCTAATTCATTCGTACGATCCATTCAAATACATTCAAGTGATCCATTCTAATCCTTTTAAACGATCCATTCTAATTCATTCGTATGATCCATTCTAATTCATTCGCACGAATGTATCCACTCTAATTCATTCGTACGATCCATTCTAATTCATTCGCACGATCCAATCTAATTCATTCGTACGATCTATTCTAATTCATTCATACGATCTATTCTAATTTATTTGTACGATCCATTCTAATTCATTCGCACGAATGTATTCATTCGTATGATCCATTCTAATTAATTCGCACGAGCCACTCTAATTCATTTGCATGATGCAATCTAATTCATTCATTCGATCCATTCTAATTCATTTGTACGATCCAATCTAATTCATTTGTACGATCCATTCTAATTCATTCGTACGATCCATTCTAATTCATTTGCACGAATGTATCCATTCTAATTCATTCGTACGATCGATTCTAATAAATTCGCATGATCCATTCTAATTCATTCGTACGATCCATTTTAATTCATTCGTACAATCCGTTCTAAATCATTCGTACGATCCATTCTAATTTATTCAAACGATCCATTCTAATTCATTTGCATGAATGTATCCATTCTAATTCATTCGTATGATCTATTCTAATTCATTCGCACGATCCATTCTAATTCATTTGTCTGATCTATTCTAATTCATTCATACGATCCATTCTAATTTATTTATACGATCAATTGTAATTCACTCGCACGAATGTATCCATTCTAATTCATTTATACGATCCATTCTAATTCATTCGCACGATGCATTCTAATTCATTCGTACGATCCATTCTAATTCATTCGTACGATCCATTCTAGTTCATTCGCATGAATGTATCCATTCTAATTCATTATTACGATCCATTCTAATTCATTCGCACGATCTATTCTAATTCATTCGTACGATCCATTCTAATTCATTCGTACGATCCATTCTAATTCATTCGCATGAATGTATCCATTCTAATTTATTCGTACGATCCATTCTAATTCATTCGCATGATCCATTCTAATTCATTCATATAATTCTTTCTAATTCATTCGCACGAATGTATCTATTCTAATTCATTCGTACGATCCATTCTAATTCATTCGTACGATACATTGTAATTCATTCCTAGGATCCATTCTAATTCATTCGTATGATCTATTCTAATTCATTCGTATGAATGTATCCATTCTAATTCATTCGAACGATCCATTCTAATTCATTTGCAGGATCCATTCTAATTTATTCGTACGACCTATTCTAATTCATTCGGACGATCCATTCTAATTCATTCGCACGAATATATCCATTCTAATTCATTCGTACGATCTATTCTAATTCATTCGCACGATCCACTCTAATTCATTTGTACGATCCATTCTAATTCATTCGCACGGATGTATCTATTCTAATTCATTCGTATGATCAATTCTAATTCATTCGCATGAATATATCCATTCTAATTCATTCGTACGATCCATTCTAATTCATTCGTACGATCTATTCTAATTTATTCGGACGATCCATTCTAATTCAATCGTATGATTTATTCTAATTCATTCATATGAATGTATCCATTCTAATTCATTCTTACAATCCATTCAAATTCATTCGCACGATCCATTCTAATTCGTTCGCACGATTCATTCTAATTCATTCATACAATCCATTCTAATTCATTCGCATAAATGTATCCATTCTAATTCATTCATACGATCCATTCTAATTCATTCGTACGATCCATTCTACTTCATTCGTACGATCCATTCTAATTCATTCGCATGAATGTATCCATTCTAATTAATTCATACGATCCATTCTATTTCATTCGCACGATCTATTCTAATTCATTCGTACGATGGATTCTAATTCATTCGTATGATCCACTCTAATTTATTCGTATGATCCATTCTAATTCATTCGTACGATCCATTCTAATTCATTCGCACGAATGTATCCATTCTAAATCATTCGTATAGTCCATTCTAATTCATTCGTACGATCCATTCTAATTTATTCATACGATCCATTCTAATTTATTCGTACCATCCATTCTAATTCATTCGTACGATCCATTCTAATTCACTCGCACGAATCTATCCATTCTAATTCATTCGTACGATCTATTCTAATTCATTCGCATGATCCATTTTATTTCATTCGTATGATCCATTCTAATTCATTCGTACGATCCATTCTAATTCATTCATACGATCCATTCTAATTCATTCGCACGAATGTATCCATTCAGATTAATTTGTATGATCCATTGTAATTCATTCGCATGATCCATTCTAATTCATTCGTACGATCCATTCTAATTCATTCGTATGATCCATTCTAATTCATTCTCAAGAATGTATCGATTCTAATTCATTTGTACGATCCATCCTAATTCATTCGCACGATCCATTCTAAATCAATAGTACGATCCATTCAAATTCATTCGTACTATCCATTCTAATTCATTCGCATGAACATTCAAATTCATTCGTACGATCCATTCTAATTCATTCGCACGATCCATTCTAATTCATTCGTATGATCGATTCTAATTCATTTGTATGATCCATTCTAATTCAGTCGTACAATCCATTCAAATTCATTCGTATGATCCATTCTAATTCACTCGCACGAATGAATCCGTTCTAATCATTCGTATGATCCATTCTAATTCATTCACTTAATAATTTCTAATTCATTCATTCGATCCATTCTAATTCATTTATACGATCCAATCTAATTCATTCATAGGATCCATTCTAATTCATTCGTACGTTCTATTCTAATTCATTCGTACGATCCGTTCTAATTCATTCGCACAATCCATTCTAATTCATTCGTACGATCCATTCTAATTCTTTCATATAATCTATTCAAATTCATTTGCACGAATGTATCCATCCTAATTCATTCGTACGATTCATTCTAATTCATTCGCACGATCCATTCTAATTCATTCGTACGATCCATTCTAATTCATTCGTACGATCCATTCTAATTCATTCGTATGATCCATTCTAATTCATTCGCACGAATGTATCCATTTTAATTCATTCGTATGATCCATTCTAATTCATTCGCATGATCCATTCTAATTTATTCGCACGATCCATTCTAATTCATTCGCACGTTCAATTCTAATTCATTCGTACGATCTATTCTAATTCATTCGTATGAATGTATCCATTTTAATTCATTCATATGATCCATTCTAATTCATTCACACGATCAATTCTAATTCTTTTGTACAATCCATTCTAATTCATTCGTACGATCCATTCTAACTCATTCGTACGATCGATTCTAATTCATTCGCACGAATATAACCATTCAAATTCATTTGTACGATCCATTCTAATTCATTCGCACTATCCATTCTAATTCATTCGTACGATCTATTCTAATTCATTCGTACGATCCATTCTAATTCATTCATACGATTCATTCAAATTCATTCGTACGATCCATTCTAATTCATTCGCATGAATATATCCATTCTAATTCATTCATACGATACATTCTAATTCAATCGGGCGATCCATTCTAATTCATTCGTACGTTCTATTCTAATTCATTCGTACGATCCATTCTAATTCATTCGCACGAATGTATCCATTCAAATTCATTCGTACGATCCATTCTAATTCATTTACACGATCCATTCTAATTCATTTGTACGAACCATTCTAATTCATTCGTATGATCCATTCTATTTCATTCGCACGAATGTTTTCATTCTAATTCATTCATACGATCCAATCTAATTCATTCGCACGATCCATTCTAATTCATTCGTACGGTTTATTCTAATTCAGTCGTACAATCTATTCTAATTCATTAGTACTATCCTTTCTAGTTCACTCGCACGAATGTATCCATTCTAATTTATTCGTACGATCCATTCTAATTCATCCACACGATCCATTCTAATTCATTCATTTGATCTATTCTATTTCATTCGTACGATCCCATCTAATTAATTCGTACGATCCATTCAAATTCTTTCGTACGATCGATTCTAATTCGTTCACACGATCGATTCTAATTCATTCGTATGATCCATTCTAATTTATTTGCATGAATGTATCCATTCTAATTCTTTCGTATGATCCAGTCTAATTCATTCGCATGATCCATTCTAATTCATTCATCTGATCCATTCTAATTCATTCGTACGATCCATTCTAATTCATTCGTACGATCCATTCTAATTTATTCGTACGATCCATTCTAATTCATTTGCAGGATCCATTCAAATTCATGTATACGATCTATTGTAATTCATTCGCACAATCCATTGTAATTCATTCGTATGATCTATTGTAATTCATTCGAATGATCCATTCTAAATCATTCGTATGAACCATTCTAATTCATTCGTATGATCAATTCTAATTCATTCGCACGAATGTATCCATTCTAATTCATTCGTACGATCCATTCAAATTTATTCACACGATCCATTCAAATTCATTTGTACGATCCATTCTAATTCATTCGTACGATCCATTCTAATTCATTCATACAATCCATTCTAATTCATTCATATGATCTATTCTAATTCATTTGCTCGAATATATCCATTCTAATTCATTCGTACGATCCATTCTAACTCATTCGCACGATCCATTCTAATACATTCGCACGATCCATTCTAATTCATTTGTGAAATCCATTCTTATTCATTAGCTCGAATGTATCCAATCTAATTCATTCGTATGATTCATTTTAATTCATTCGTACGATCCATTCTAATTCATTCATACGATCCATTCTAATTCATTCGCATAATCTATTCTAATTCATTCGTACGATCCATTCTAATTCATTCGTACGATCCATTCTAATTCATTCGCACGAATGTATCCATTCTAATTCATTCGTATGATCCATTCTAATTCATTCGCACGATCCATTCAAATTCATTCGTACGATCCATTCTAATTCATTTGTACGATACATTGTAATTCATTCGTAGGATCCATTCTAATTTATTCGTACAATCCATTCTAATTCATTCGCTCGAATGTATCCATTCTAATTCATTCGTACGATCCATTCTAATTCCTTCGCACGATCTATTATATTTTATTCGTACAATCGATTCTAATTCATTCGTACGATCCATTCTAATTCATTCGTTCGATCCATTCTAATTCATTCGCACGAATGTATCCATTCTAATTCATTCGTACGATCCATTATAATTCATTCGCACGATCCATTCTAATTTATTCGTACGATCCATTCTAATTCATTCGTAGGATCCATTCTAATTAATTCGTACAATCCTTTATAATTCATTCGCACGAATGTATCCATTCTAATTCATTCGTACGATCCATTCTAGTTCATTCTCACGATCTATTCTAATTCATTTGTATGATCCATTCTAATTTATTCGGTCGATCCATTCTAATTCATTCGCACGAATGTATCCATTCTAATTCATTCGTACAATCCATTCTAATTCATTCGTACAATCCATTCTAATTCAAACGTACGATCCATTCTAATTCATTCGTATGATCCATTCTAATTCATTCGTTCGATCCATTCTAATTCATTTGCACGAATGTATCCATTAAAATTCATTCGTATGATCTACTCTAATTCATTCGTATGATCCATTCTAATTCATTCGTTCGGTCCATTCTAATTCATTCGCACGAATATATCCATTCTATTTCATTCATACAATCCATTCTAATTCATTCGTACGATCCATTCTAATTCATTCACACGAATGTATCAATTATAATTCATTCCTACGATCCATTGTAATTTATTCGCACGATCCATTCTAATTCATTCGTATAATCCATTTTAATCAATTTACAGGATCTGTTCTAATTCATTCGTACGATCTATTCTAATTCATTCGTATGATCCATTCTAATTCATTCGCAAGAATATTTCCATTCTAATTCATTCGGATGATTCATTCTAATTCATTCGCACGATCCATTCTAATTCATTCGTGTGATCCACTCAAATACATTCATGCGATCCATTCTAATCCCTTCATACGATCTATTCTAATTCATTCGTACGATCCATTCTAATTCATTCACACGAATGTATCCATTCTAATTTATTCATACGATCCATTCTAATTTATTCGCATGAATGTATCCATTCAAATTAATTCGCACAATCCATTCTAATTCATTCGCACGATCCATTCAAATTCATTCATATGATCTATTCTAATTCATTCGCACGAATGTATCCATTCTAATTCATTCATACGATCCATTATAATTCATTCGCACGATCCATTCTAATTCATTCGCACGATCCATTCTTATTCATTCGTACGATCCATTCTAATTCATTCGTACGATACATTGTAATTCATTCCTAGGATCCATTCTAATTCATTCGTATGATCCATTCTAATTCATTCGCATGAATTTATCCATTATAATTCTTTCGAACGATCCATTCTAATTCATTCGCAGGATCCATTCTAATTTATTCGTACGATCTATTCTAATTCATTCGTATGATCCATTCCAATTCATTCGCAAGAATGTATCCATTCTAATTCATTCGTACGATCCATTCTAATTTATTCGCACGATCCACTCTAATTCATTTGTACAATCCATTCTAATTCATTCGCACGGATGTATCTATTCTAATTCATTCGTACGATCAATTCTAATTCATTCGCACGAATATATCCATTCTAATTCATTCGTACGATCCATTCTAATTCTTTCGTACGATCCATTCTAATTTATTCGCACGATCCATTCTAATACAATCGTACGATCCATTCTAATTCATTCTTATGAATGTATCCATTCTAATTAATTCGTGTGATCCATTCTAATTCATTCGCATGATCCATTCTAATTCATTCGCACGATTCATTCTAATTCATTCGTACAATCCATTCTAATTCATTCGCATAAATGTATCATTCTAATTCATTCATATGATTCATTCTAATTCATTCGTACGATCCATTCTACTTCATTCGTACGATCCATTCTAATTCATTCGCACGAATGTATCCATTCTAATTAATTCATATGATCCATTCTATTTCATTCGCACGATCTATTCTAATTCATTCGTACGATGGATTCTAATTCATTCGTATGATCCACTCTAATTTATTCGTATGATCCATTCTAATTCATTCGTACGATCCATTCTAACTCATTCGCACGAATGTATCCTTTCTAAATCATTCGTACAGTCCATTCTAATTCATTCGCACAATCCATTCTAATTCATTCGTACGATCCATTCTAATTCATTCGCATGATTTATTCTAATTCATTCGTACGATCCATTCTAATTCACTCGCACGAATCTATCCATTCTAATTCATTCGTACGATCCATTCTAATTCATTCGCACGATCCATTTTATTTCATTTGTATGATCCATTGTAATTCATTCGTACGATCCATTCTAATTCATTCATACGATCCATTCTAATTCATTCGCACGAATGTAACCAGTCAAATTCATTCGTAAGATCCATTGTAATTCATTCGCATGATCCATTCTAATTCATTCATACGATCCATTCTAATTCATTCGTATGATCCATTCTAATTCATGCTCAAGAATGTATCAATTCTAATTCATTTGTACGATCCATCCTAATTCATTCGCACGATCCATTCTAAATCAATGATACGATCCATTCTAATTCATTCGTACGATCCATTCTAATTCATTCGCACGAATGTATCCATTCAAATTCATTCGTACGATCCATTCTAATTCATTCGCACGATCCATTCTAATTCATTTGTATGATCCATTCTAATTTATTTGTACGATCTATTCTAATTCAGTCGTACAATCCATTCAAATTCATTCGTATGATCCATTCTAACTTACTCGCACGAATGAATCCGTTCTAATCATTCGTACAATCCATTCTAATTCATTTACTTAATAAATTCTAATTCATTCATTCGATCCATTCTAATTCATTCGTACGATCCAATCTAATTCATTCGTAGGATCCGTTCTAATTCATTCGTACGTTCTATTCTAATTCATTCGTACAATCCATTCTAATTCATTCGTACGATCCATTCTAATTCATTCATATGATCTATTCTAATTCATTCGCACGAATGTATCCATTCTAATTCATTCGTACGATTCATTCTAATTTATTCGCACGATCCATTCTAATTTATTCGTACGATCCATTCTAGTTCATTCGTATGATCCATTCTTATTCATTCATACGATCCATTCTAATTCATTCGCACGAATGTATCCATTCTAATTCATTCGTATTATCCATTCTAATTCTTTCGCACGATCCATTCTAATTCATTCGTACGATCCATTCTAATTCATTCGGATGAATGTATCCATTCCAATTCATTCATATGATCCATTTTAATTCATTCAAACGATCAATTCTAATTCATTTGTACAATCCATTCTAAATCATTCGTACGATCCATTCTAACTCATTCGTACGATCCATTCTAATTCATTCGCACGAATATAACCATTCTAATTCATTTGTACGATCCATTCTAATTCATTCGCACTATCCATTCTAATTCATTCGTACGATCCATTCTAATTCATTCGTACGATCCATTCTAATTCATTCATACGATCCATTCTAATTCTTTCGGGCGATCCATTCTAATTCATTCGTACGTTCCATTCTAATTCATTCGTACGATCCATTCTAATTCATTCGCACGAATGTATCCATTCAAATTCATTCGTACGATCCATTCTAATTCATTTACACGATCCATTCTAATTCATTCGCACAATCCATTCTAATTCATTCGCACGATCCATTCAATTTCATTCGTATGATCTATTCTAATTCATTCACAGGAATGCATTCATTCTAATTCATTCGTACGATCCATTCTAATTCTTTCGCACGATCCATTTTAACTCATTTGTACGAACCATTCTAATTTATTCGTACGATCCATTCTATTTCATTCGCACAAATGTATCCATTCTAATTCATTCATACGATCCATTCTAATTCATTCGCACGATCCATTCTAATTCATTCGTACAGTATATTCTAATTCAGTCGTACAATCCATTCTAATTCATTAGTACGATCCTTTCTAATTCACTCGCACGAATGTATCCATTCTAATTTATTCGTACAATCCATTCTAATTCATTCGCACGATCCATTCTAATTCATTCATTCGATCCATTCTATTTCATTCGTACGATCCAATCTAATTAATTCGTACGATCCATTCTAATTCATTCGTACGATCGATTCTAATTTGTTCGCACGATGCATTCTAATTCATTCGTACGATCTATTTTCATTCATTCGTACAATACATCCTAAATCATTCGTACGATCCATTCTAATTCATTCGTATAATCTATTCTATTTTATTTGCACGAATGTATCCATTCTAATTCTTTCGTATGATCCAGTCTAATTCATTCGCATGATCCATTCTAATTCATTCGTCCGATCCATTCTAATTCATTCGTACGATCCATTCTAATTCATTCGTACAATCCATTCTAATTTATTCCTACGATCCATTCTAAGTCAATTGTAGGATCCATTCAAATTCATTTATACGATCCATTGTAATTCATTCGCACGATCCATTCTAATTCATTCGTATGATCTATATTCTAATTCATTCGCACGAATGTATCCATTCTAATTCATTCTTACGATCCATTCTAATTCATTCGCATGATCCATTCCAAGTCTTTCGTATGAACTATTCTAATTCATTCGTACGATCAATTCTAATTCATTCGCACGAATGTATCCATTCTTATTCATTCGTACGATCCATTCTAATTCATTCGCATGATCCATTCAAATTCATTCGTACGATCCATTCTAATTCATTCGTACGATCCATTTTAATTCATTCATACAATCTATTCTAATTCATTCGTATGATCTATTCTAATTCATTTGCTCAAATGTATCCATTCTAATTCATTCGTACGATCCATTCTAACTCATTCGCACGATCCATTCTAATACATTCGCACGATCTATTCTAATTCATTTGTGCAATCCATTCTTATCCATTCGCTCGAATGTATCCATTCTAATTAATTCGTACGATCCATTTTAATACATTCGTACGATCCATTCTAATTCATTCATACGATCCATTCTAATTCATTCGCATAATCTTTTCTAATTCATTCGTACGATCCATTCTAATTCATTCGTATGATCCATTCTAATTCATTTGCACGAATGTATCCATTCTAATTCATTCGTATGATCCATTCTAATTCATTTGCACGATCCATTCAAATTCATTCGTACGATCCATTCTAATTCATTCGTATGATTTATTGTCATTCATTCGTAGGATCCATTCTAATTTATTCATACAATCCATTCTAATTCATTCGCACGAATGTATCCATTCTAATTCATTCGTACGATCCAATCTAATCCATTCGTACGATCCATTCTAATTCATTCGTACGATCCATTCTAATTCATTCGTTCGATCCATTCTAATTCATTCGCACGAATGTATCCATTCTAATTCATTCGTATGATCCATTCTAATTCATTCGGACGATCCATTCTAATTCATTCATACGATCCATTCTAATTCATTCGTAGGATCCATGGATCGTATGAATGAATTAGAATGGATCGTATGAATGAATTAGAATGGATCGTACGAATGAATTAGAATAGATCGTACAAATGAATTAGAATGGATACATTCGTACGAATGAATTAGAATGGATCGTAAGAATGAGTAAGAATGGATCGTACGAATGAAATTGAATGGATTGTACGAATGAATTAGAATAGATCGTACGAATGAATTAGAATGGATCGTACGAATGAATTAGAATGGATACATTCGTGCGAATGAATTATAATGGATCGTACGAATGAGTAAGAATGGATCGTACGAATGAAATAGAATGGATTGTACGAATGAATTAGAATGGATTCATTCGTGCGAATGAATTAGAATGGATCGTGCGAATGAATTAGAATGAATCGTACGAATGAATTAGAATAGATTGTGCGAATGAATTAGAATGGATCGTACGCACGAATGTATCCATTCTAATTCATTCGCACGAATGTATCCATTGTAATTCATTCGTACGATCCATTCTAATTCATTCGCACAATCTATTCTAATTCATTCGCACGATCCATTCTAATTCATTCGTATGATCCATTCTAATTCATTCACACAATCTATTCTAATTCATTCGCACGAACCATTCTAATTAATTCGTACGATCATGCTAGTGAATTAGAATGGATCGTACGAATGAATTAGAATAGATCGTTCGAATGAATAAGAATGGATCGTACGAATGAATTAGAATAGATTGTACGAAGGAATTAGAATGGATCGTACGAATGAATTAGAATGGATCATACGAATGAAGTAGAATGGATCGTACGAAGGAATTAGAATGGATCGTACGAAGGAATTAGAATTGATCGTACGAATGAATTAGAATGGATCGTATGAATGAATTAGAATGGATACATTCGTGCGAATGAATTAGAATGGATTGTGCGAATGAAATAGAATGGATCAAACGAGGGAATTAGAATGGATCGTACGAAGGAATTAGAATGGATCGTACGAATGAATTAGAATGGATACCGATCCATTCCAATTCATTCGATCCATTCTTACTCATTCGTACGATCCATTCTAATTCATTCATACAATCCATTCTAATTCTTTCATACGATCCATTCTAATTCATTCGTACGATCCATTCTAATTCATTCGTACAATCAATTCTATTTCATTCGTACGATCCATTCTTACTCATTCGTATGATCCGTTCTAATTCATTCGTACGATCCATTCTAATTCATTCGTACAATCCATTCTATTTCATTTGTACGATCCATTATTACTCATTCGTATGATCCATTCTAATTCATTCACACGAATGTATCCATTCTAATTCATTCGTATGATCCATTCTAATTCATTCGTATAATCCATTCTATTTTATTCGTACGATCCATTCTTACTCATTCGTATGATCCATTCTAATTCATTCGTACGATCCATTCTAATTCATTCATATGATCCAT
This sequence comes from Chamaelirium japonicum, assembly GCA_947650365.1. Classification (NCBI taxonomy): domain Eukaryota; kingdom Viridiplantae; phylum Streptophyta; class Magnoliopsida; order Liliales; family Melanthiaceae; genus Chamaelirium; species Chamaelirium japonicum. Next base: position 108,275,311 of record OX393550.1, read on the forward strand.
TGTAATTCATTCATACAATCTATTCTAATTCATTCGTACGATCCATTCTAATTCATTCGTACGATCCATTCTAATTCATTCGCACGAATGTATCCATTCTAATTCATTCGTACGATCCATTCTAATTCATTCGCACGATCCATTCTAATTCATTCATACGATCCATTCTAAGTCATTCGCACGATCCATTCTAATTCATTCATACGATCCAATCTAATTCATTCGTACGATCCATTCTAATTCATTTGCACAATCTATTCTAATTCATTAGCACGATCCATTCTAATTCATTCGTACGATCCATTCTATTTCATTCGTACGATCCATTCTATTTCATTCGTACGATCCATTCTAATTCTTTCACACGATCCATTCTAATTCATTCGTACGATCCATTCTAATTCATTCATACGATCCATTCTAATTCATTCGTGCGAATGAATTAGAATGGATTGTACGAATGAATTAGAATGGATCGTATGAATGAATTAGAATGGATTGTGCGAATGAATTAGAATGGATCATACGAATGAATTAGAATGGATACATTCGTGCGAATGAATTAGAATGGATCGTATGAATGAATGAGAATGGAAATTACAATGGATCGTACGAATGAATTAGAATGGATCGTGTGAAAGAATTAGAATGGATTGTATGAATGAATTAGAATGGATCGTATGAATGAATTAGAATGGATCGTGCGAATGAATTAGAATGGGTTGTACGAATGAATTAGAATAGATTGTGCGAATGAATTAGAATGGATCGTACGAATGAATTAGAATGGATACATTCGTGCGAATGAATTAGAATGGATCATACGAATGAGTAAGAATGGATCGTATGAATGTATTCGTGCAAATGAATTAGAATGGATCGTACGAATAAGTAAGAATGGATCGTACGAATGAAATAGATTGGATTGTACGAATGAATTAGAATGGATCGTACGAATGAATTAGAATGGATCTAGATCGTACGAATGAAATAGAATGGATGCATTCGTGCGAATGAATTAGAATGGATCGTGCGAATGAATTAGAATGGATTGTACGAATGAATTAGAATGGATCGTATGAATGAATTAGAATGGATCGTGTTTCTCATACGATCCATTCTAATTCATTCGTACGATCTATTCTAATTCTTTCGCATGAATGTATCCATTCTAATTCATTCGTACGATCCATTCTAATTCATTCGTATGATTCATTCTAATTCATTCGTACGATCCATTCTAATTCATTCGTACGATCCATTCTAATTCATTCGTACAATCCATTCTTTTTCATTTGTACGAATGTATCCATTCTAATTCATTCGTACAATCCATTCTATTTCATTCGTACGATCCATTCTTACTCATTCGTATGATCCATTCTAATTCATTCGCACGAATGTATCCATTCTAATTCATTCGTACGATCCATTCTAATTTATTCGTACGATCCATTCTAATTCATTCATACGATCCATTCTAATTCATTTGCACGAATATATCTATTCTAATTCATTCATACGATCCATTCTAATTCATTCATACGATCTATTCTAATTCTTTCGCACGAATATATCCATTCTAACTCATTCGTACGATCCATTCTAATTCCTTCGTACGATCCATTCTAATTCCTTCGTACGAACCACTCTAATTCTTTTGTGCGACCCATTAAATTTCATTCGTATGATCCATTCTAATTCCTTTGTACGATCCATTCTAATTCATTCGTACGATCCATTCTAATTTATTCGTACGGATCGTGTGAAAGAACTAGAATGGATTGTACGAATGAATTAGAATGGATCGTGCGAATGAATTAGAATGGATCGTACGAATGAATTATAATGGATCGTATAAATGAATTTGAATGGATACATACGAATGAATTAGAATGGATCGTATGAATGAATTAGATTGGATCGTATGAATGAATTAGAATGGATCGTTCGTCATACGAATGAATTAGAATGGATCGTATTAATGAATTAGAATGGATCGTACGAATGAATTAGAATGGATCGTATGAATGAATTAGAATGGATACATACGAATGAATTAGAATGGATCGTATGAATGAATTAGATTGGATCATATGAATGAATTGGAATGGATACATTCGTGCGAATGTATTAGAATGGATCGTATGAATGAATTAGATTGGATCGTATTAATGAATTAGAATGGATCGTGCGAATGAATTAGAATGGATCGTACGAATGAATTAGAATAGAAATATTCGTGCGAATGAATTAGAATGGATCATACGATTGAGTAAGAATGGATCGTACGAATGAAATAGAATAGATCGTACGAATGAAATAGAATGTATCGTACGAATGAATTAGAATGGATCGTACGAATAAATTAGAATGGATACATTCGTGCGAATAAATTAGAATGGATCGTACAAATGAGTAAGAATAGATCGTACGAATGTATTCGTGCAAATGAATTAGAATGGATCGTATGTACGAATGAATTAGAATGGATCGTACGAATGAGTAAGAATGGATCGTACAAATGAAATAGAATGGATTGTACGAATGAATTAGAATGGATCGTATGTATGAATTAGAATGGATCATGTGAAAGAATTAGAATGGATCGTATGAATGAATTAGAATGGATCGTATGAATGAATTAGAATGGATCATACGAATGAGTAAGAATGGATCGTACGAATGAAATAGAATGGATTGTACGAATGAATTAGAATGGATCATACGAATGAAATATAATGGATCGTAATCTAATTCATTCATACGATCCATTCTAATTCATTCGCACAATCTATTCTAATTCATTCGTACGATCCATTCTAATTCATTCGTACGATCCATTCTAATTCATTCGTATGATCCATTCTAATTCATTCTCAAGAATGTATCGATTCTAATTCATTTGTACGATCCATCCTAATTCATTCGCACGATCCATTCTAAATCAATAGTACGATCCATTCAAATTCATTCGTACTATCCATTCTAATTCATTCGCACGAACATTCAAATTCATTCGTACGATCCATTCTAATTCATTTGCACGATCCATTCTAATTCATTCGTATGATCGATTCTAATTCATTTGTATGATCCATTCTAATTCAGTCATACAATCCATTCAAATTCATTCATATGATCCATTCTAATTCACTCGCACGAATGAATCCGTTCTAATCATTCGTATGATCCATTCTAATTCATTCACTTAATAATTTCTAATTCATTCATTCGATCCATTCTAATTCATTTATACGATCCAATCTAATTCATTCGTAGGATCCATTCTAATTCATTCGTACGTTCTATTCTAATTCATTCGTACGATCCGTTCTAATTCATTCGCAAAATCCATTCTAATTCATTCGTATGATCCATTCGTATTCATTCGTACGATCCATTCTAATTCATTCATATAATCTATTCAAATTCATTCGCACGAATGTATCCATCCTAATTCATTCGTACGATTCATTCTAATTCATTCGCACGATCCATTCTAATTCATTCGTACGATCCATTCTAATTCATTCGTATGATCCATTCTAATTCATTCGTATGATCCATTCTAATTCATTCGCACGAATGTATCAATTTTAATTCATTCGTATGATCCATTCTAATTCATTCGCATGATCCATTCTAATTTATTCGCACGATCCATTCTAATTCATTCGCACGTTCAATTCTAATTCATTCGTACGATCTATTCTAATTCATTCGTATGAATGTATCCATTCTAATTCATTCATATGATCCATTCTAATTCATTCACACGATCAATTCTAATTCTTTTGTACAATCCATTCTAATTCATTCGTACGATCCATTCTAACTCATTCGTACGATCCATTCTAATTCATTCGCACGAATATAACCATTCAAATTCATTTGTACGATCCATTCTAATTCATTCGCACTATCCATTCTAATTCATTCGTACGATCCATTCTAATTCATTCGTACGATCCATTCTAATTCATTCATACGATTCATTCAAATTCATTCGTACGATCCATTCTAATTCATTCGCATGAATGTATCCATTCTAATTCATTCATACGATACATTCTAATTCATTCGGGCGATCCATTCTAATTTATTCGTACGTTCTATTCTAATTCATTCGTACGATTCATTCTAATTCATTCGCACGAATGTATCCATTCAAATTCATTCGTACGATCCATTCTAATTCATTTACACGATCCATTCTAATTCGTTTGTACGAACCATTCTAATTCATTCGTATGATCCATTCTATTTCATTCGCACGAATGTTTTCATTCTAATTCATTCATACGATCCAATCTAATTCATTCGCACGATCCATTCTAATTTATTCGTACGGTTTATTCTAATTCAGTCGTACAATCTATTCTAATTCATTAGTACGATCCTTTCTAGTTCACTCGCACGAATGTATCCATTCTAATTTATTCGTACGATCCATTCTAATTCATTCGCACGATCCATTCTAATTCATTCATTCGATCTATTCTATTTCATTCGTACGATCCCATCTAATTAATTCGTACGATCCATTCAAATTCTTTCGTACGATCGATTCTAATTCGTTCGCACGATGCATTCTAATTCATTCATACGATCCATTTTTATTCATTCGTACAATACATCCTAAATCATTCGTACGATCCATTCTAATTCATTCGTATGATCCATTCTAATTTATTTGCATGAATGTATCCATTCTAATTCTTTCGTATGATCCAGTCTAATTCATTCGCATGATCCATTCTAATTCATTCATCTGATCCATTCTAATTCATTCATCTGATCCATTCTAATTCATTCATATGATCCATTCTAATTCATTCGTACGATCCATTCTAATTTATTCGTACGATCCATTCTAATTCATTTGCAGGATCCATTCAAATTCATGTATACGATCTATTGTAATTCATTCGCACAATCCATTGTAATTCATTCGTATGATCTATTGTAATTCATTCGAATGATCCATTCTAAATCATTCGTATGAACCATTCTAATTCATTCGTATGATCAATTCAAATTCATTCGCACGAATGTATCCATTCTAATTCATTCGTACGATCCATTCAAATTTATTCACACGATCCATTCAAATTCATTTGTACGATCCATTCTAATTCATTCGTACGATCCATTCTAATTCATTCATACAATCCATTCTAATTCATTCATATGATCTATTCTAATTCATTTGCTTGAATATATCCATTCTAATTCATTCGTACGATCCATTCTAACTCATTCGCACGATCCATTCTAATACATTCGCACGATCCATTCTAATTCATTTGTGAAATCCATTCTTATTCATTCGCTCGAATGTATCCAATCTAATTCATTCGTACGATTCATTTTAATTCATTCGTACGATCCATTCTAATTCATTCATACGATCCATTCTAATTCATTCGCATAATCTATTCTAATTCATTCATACGATCCATTCTAATTCATTCGTACGATCCATTCTAATTCATTCGCACGAATGTATCCATTCTAATTCATTCGTATGATCCATTCTAATTCATTCGCACGATCCATTCAAATTCATTCGTACGATCCATTCTAATTCATTCGTACGATACATTGTAATTCATTCGTAGGATCCATTCTAATTTATTCGTACAATCCATTCTAATTCATTCGCTCGAATGTATCCATTCTAATTCATTCGTACGATCCATTCTAATTCCTTCGCACGATCTATTATAATTCATTCGTACAATCCATTCTAATTCATTCGTACGATCCATTCTAATTCATTCGTTCGATCCATTCTAATTCATTCGCACGAATGTATCCATTCTAATTCATTCGTACGATCCATTATAATTCATTCGCACGATCCATTCTAATTCATTCGTACGATCCATTCTAATTCATTCGTAGGATCCATTCTAATTAAATCGTACAATCCTTTATAATTCATTCGCACGAATGTATCCATTCTAATTCATTCGTACGATCCATTCTAGTTCATTCTCACGATCTATTCTAATTCATTTGTATGATCCATTCTAATTTATTCGGTCGATCCATTCTAATTCATTCGCACGAATGTATCCATTCTAATTCATTCGTACAATCCATTCTAATTCATTCGTACAATCCATTCTAATTCAATCGTAAGATCCATTCTAATTCATTCGTATGATCCATTCTAATTCATTCGTTCGATCCATTCTAATTCATTTGCACGAATGTATCCATTAAAATTCATTCGTATGATCCACTCTAATTCATTCGTATGATCCATTCTAATTCATTCGTTCGGTCCATTCTAATTCATTCGCACGAATATATCCATTCTATTTCATTCGTACAATCCATTCTAATTCATTCGTAGGATCCATTCTAATTCATTCACACGAATGTATCAATTATAATTCATTCCTACGATCCATTGTAATTTATTCGCACGATCCATTCTAATTCATTCGTATAATCCATTTTAATCAATTTATAGGATCTGTTCTAATTCATTCGTACGATCTATTCTAATTCATTCGTATGATCCATTCTAATTCATTCGCAAGAATATTTCCATTCTAATTCATTCGGACGATTCATTCTAATTCATTCGCACGATCCATTCTAATTCATTCGTGTGATCCATTCAAATACATTCATGCGATCCATTCTAATCCCTTCATACGATCTATTCTAATTCATTCGTACGATCCATTCTAATTCATTCACACGAATGTATCCATTCTAAATTATTCATACGATCCATTCTAATTTATTCGCATGAATGTATCCATTCAAATTCATTCGCACAATCCATTCTAATTCATTCGCACGATCCATTCAAATTCATTCATATGATCTATTCTAATTCATTCGCACGAATGTATCCATTCTAATTCATTCGTACGATCCATTATAATTCATTCGCACGATCCATTCTAATTCATTCGCACGATCCATTCTAATTCATTCGTACGATCCATTCTAATTCATTCGTACGATACATTGTAATTCATTCCTAGGATCCATTCTAATTCATTCGTATGATCCATTCTAATTCATTCGCATGAATGTATCCATTATAATTCTTTCGAACGATCCATTCTAATTCATTCGCAGGATCCATTCTAATTTATTCGTACGATCTATTCTAATTCATTCGTATGATCCATTCCAATTCATTCGCAAGAATGTATCCATTCTAATTCATTCGTACGATCCATTCTAATTTATTCGCACGATCCACTCTAATTCATTTGTACAATCCATTCTAATTCATTCGCACGGATGTATCTATTCTAATTCATTCGTACGATCAATTCTAATTCATTCGCACGAATATATCCATTCTAATTCATTCGTACAATCCATTCTAATTCATTCGTACGATCCATTCTAATTTATTCGCACGATCCATTCTAATTCAATCGTACGATCCATTCTAATTCATTCTTATGAATGTATCCATTCTAATTCATTCTTGTGATCCATTCTAATTCATTCGCATGATCCATTCTAATTCATTCGCACGATTCATTCTAATTCATTCGTACAATCCATTCTAATTCATTCGCATAAATGTATCATTCTAATTCATTCATACGATTCATTCTAATTCATTCGTACGATCCATTCAACTTCATTCGTACGATCCATTCTAATTCATTCGCACGAATGTATCCATTCTAATTAATTCATATGATCCATTCTATTTCATTCGCACGATCTATTCTAATTCATTCGTACGATGGATTCTAATTCATTCGTATGATCCACTCTAATTTATTCGTATGATCCATTCTAATTCATTCGTACGATCCATTCTAACTCATTCGCACGAATGTATCCATTCTAAATCATTCGTACAGTCCATTCTAATTCATTCTCACAATCCATTCTAATTCATTCGTACGATCCATTCTAATTCATTCACATGATTTATTCTAATTCATTCGTACGATCCATTCTAATTCACTCGCACGAATCTATCAATTCTAATTCATTCGTACGATCCATTCTAATTCATTCGCACGATCCATTTTATTTCATTTGTATGATCCATTGTAATTCATTCGTACGATCCATTCTAATTCATTCATACGATCCATTCTAATTCATTCGCACGAATGTAACCAGTCAAATTCATTCGTACGATCCATTGTAATTCATTCGCATGATCCATTCTAATTCATTGATACGATCCATTCTAATTCATTCGTATGATCCATTCTAATTCATTCTCAAGAATGTATCAATTCTAATTCATTTGTACGATCCATCCTAATTCATTCGCACGATCCATTCTAAATCAATGATACGATCCATTCTAATTCATTCGTACGATCCATTCTAATTCATTCGCACGAATGTATCCATTCAAATTCATTCGTACGATCCATTCTAATTCATTCGCACGATCCATTCTAATTCATTTGTATGATCCATTCTAATTTATTTGTACGATCTATTCTAATTCAGTCGTACAATCCATTCAAATTCATTCGTATGATCCATTCTAACTTACTCGCACGAATGAATCCGTTCTAATCATTCGTATGATCCATTCTAATTCATTTACTTAATAAATTCTAATTCATTCATTCGATCCATTCTAATTCATTCGTACGATCCAATCTAATTCATTCGTAGGATCCATTCTAATTCATTCGTACGTTCTATTCTAATTCATTCGTACGATCCATTCTAATTCATTCCCACCATCCATTCTAATTCATTCGTACGATCCATTCTAATTCATTCGTACGATCCATTCTAATTCATTCATATGATCTATTCTAATTCATTCGCACAAATGTATCCATTCTTATTCATTCGTACGATTCATTCTAATTTATTCGCACGATCCATTCTAATTTATTCGTACGATCCATTCTAGTTCATTCGTATGATCCATTCTTATTCATTCATACGATCCATTCTAATTCATTCGCACGAATGTATCCATTCTAATTCATTCGTATTATCCATTCTAATTCATTCGCATGATCCATTCTAATTTATTCGCCTGATCCATTCTAATTCTTTCGCACGATCCATTCTAATTCATTCGTACGATCCATTCTAATTCATTCGCATGAATGTATCCATTCTAATTCATTCGTATGATCCATTTTAATTCATTCAAACGATCAATTCTAATTCATTTGTACAATCCATTCTAATTCATTCGTACAATCCATTCTAACTCATTCGTACGATCCATTCTAATTCATTCGCACGAATATAACCATTCTAATTCATTTGTACGATCCATTCTAATTCATTCGCACTATCCATTCTAATTCATTCGTACGATCCATTCTAATTCATTCGTACGATCCATTCTAATTCATTCATGCGATTGATTCAAATTCATTCGTACGATCCACTCTAATTCATTCGCACGAATGTATCCATTCTAATTCATTCATACGATCCATTCTAATTCTTTCGGGCGATCCATTCTAATTCATTCGTACGTTCCATTCTAATTCATTCGTACGATCCATTCTAATTCATTCGCACGAATGTATCCATTCAAATTCATTCGTACGATCCATTCTAATTCATTCGCACGATCCATTCAATTTCATTCGTATGATCTATTCTAATTCATTCGCAGGAATGCATCCATTCTAATTTATTCGTACGATCCATTCTAATTCTTTCGCACGATCCATTTTAACTCATTTGTACGAACCATTCTAATTTATTCGTACGATCCATTCTATTTCATTCGCACAAATGTATCCACTCTAATTCATTCATACGATCCATTCTAATTCATTCGCACGATCCATTCTAATTCATTCGTACAGTATATTCTAATTCAGTCGTACAATCCATTCTAATTCATTAGTACGATCCTTTCTAATTCACTCGCACGAATGTATCCATTCTAATTTATTCGTACAATCCATTCTAATTCATTCGCACGATCCATTCTAATTCATTCATTCGTACGATCCAATCTAATTAATTCGTACGATCCATTCTAATTCATTCGTACGATCGATTCTAATTTGTTCGCACGATGCATTCGAATTCATTCGTACGATCTATTTTCATTCATTCGTACAATACATCCTAAATCATTCGTACGATCCATTCTAATTCATTCGTATAATCTATTCTATTTTATTTGCACGAATGTATCCATTCTAATTCTTTCGTATGATCCAGTCTAATTCATTCGCATGATCCATTCTAATTCATTCGTCCGATCCATTCTAATTCATTCGTACGATCCATTCTAATTCATTCGTACGATCCATTCTAATTTATTCCTACGATCCATTCTAAGTCAATTGAAGGATCCATTCAAATTCATTTATACGATCCATTGTAATTCATTCGCACGATCCATTCTAATTCATTCGTATGATCTATATTCTAATTCAATCGCACGAATGTATCCATTCTAATTCATTCGTATGATCCATTCTAATTCATTCGCATGATCCATTCCAAGTCTTTCGTACGAACTATTCTAATTCATTCGTACGATCAATTCTAATTCATTCGCACGAATGTATCCATTCTTATTCATTCGTACGATCCATTCTAATTCATTCGCATGATCCATTCAAATTCATTCGTACGATCCATTCTAATTCATTCGTACGATCCATTTTAATTCATTCATACAATCTATTCTAATTCATTCGTATGATCTATTCTAATTCATTTGCTCAAATGTATCCATTCTAATTCATTCGTACGATCCATTCTAACTCATTCGCACGATCCATTCTAATACATTCGCACGATCCATTCTAATTCATTTGTGCAATCCATTCTTATCCATTCGCTCGAATGTATCCATTCTAATTAATTCGTACGTTCCATTTTAATACATTCGTACGATCCATTCTAATTCATTCATACGATCCATTCTAATTCATTCGCATAATCTTTTCTAATTCATTCGTACGATCCATTCTAATTCATTCGTATGATCCATTCTAATTCATTTGCACGAATGTATCCATTCTAATTCATTCGTATGATCCATTCTAATTCATTTGCACGATCCATTCAAATTCATTCGTACGATCCATTCTAATTCATTCGTACAATTTATTGTCATTCATTCGTAGGATCCATTCTAATTTATTCGTACAATCCATTCTAATTCATTCGCACGAATGTATCCATTCTAATTCATTCGTACGATCCATTCTAATCCATTCGTACGATCCATTCTAATTCATTCGTACGATCCATTCTAATTCATTCGTTCGATCCATTCTAATTCATTCGCACGAATGTATCCATTCTAATTCATTCGTATGATCCATTCTAATTCATTCGGACGATCCATTCTAATTCATTCATACGATCCATTCTAATTCATTCGTAGGATCCATGGATCGTATGAATGAATTAGAATGGATCGTATGAATGAATTAGAATGGATCGTACGAATGAATTAGAATAGATCGTACAAATGAATTAGAATGGATACGTTCGTACGAATGAATTAGAATGGATCGTAAGAATGAGTAAGAATGGATCGTACGAATGAAATTGAATGGATTGTACGAATGAATTAGAATAGATCGTACGAATGAATTAGAATGGATCGTACGAATGAATTAGAATGGATACATTCGTGCGAATGAATTATAATGGATCGTACGAATGAGTAAGAATGGATCGTACGAATGAAATAGAATGGATTGTACGAATGAATTAGAATGGATTCATTCGTGTGAATGAATTAGAATGGATCGTGCGAATGAATTAGAATGAATCGTATGAATGAATTAGAATAGATTGTGCGAATGAATTAGAATGGATCGTACGCACGAATGTATCCATTGTAATTCATTCGTACGATCCATTCTAATTCATTCGCACAATCTATTCTAATTCATTCGCACAATCCATTCTAATTCATTCGTATGATCCATTCTAATTCATTCGCACAATCTATTCTAATTCATTCGCACGAACCATTCTAATTAATTCGTACGATCATGCTAGTGAATTAGAATGGATCGTACGAATGAATTAGAATAGATCGTTCGAATGAATAAGAATGGAGCGTACGAATGAATTAGGATAGATTGTACGAAGGAATTAGAATGGATCGTACGAATGAATTAGAATGGATCATACGAATGAAGTAGAATGGATCGTACGAAGGAATTAGAATGGATCGTACGAAGGAATTAGAATTGATCGTACGAATGAATTAGAATGGATCGTATGAATGAATTAGAATGGATACATTCGTGCGAATGAATTAGAATGGATTGTGCGAATGAAATAGAATGGATCATACGAGGGAATTAGAATGGATCGTACGAAGGAATTAGAATGGATCGTACGAATGAATTAGAATGGATACCGATCCATTCCAATTCATTCGATCCATTCTTACTCATTCGTACGATCCATTCTAATTCATTTATACAATCCATTCTAATTCTTTCATACGATCCATTCTAATTCATTCGTACGATCCATTCTAATTCATTCGTACAATCAATTCTATTTCATTCGTACGATCCATTCTTACTCATTCGTATGATCCATTCTAATTCATTCGTACGATCCATTCTAATTCATTCGTACAATCCATTCTATTTCATTTGTACGATCCATTCTTACTCATTCGTATGATCCATTCTAATTCATTCACACGAATGTATCCATTCTAATTCATTCGTATGATCCATTCTAATTCATTCGTACAATCCATTCTATTTTATTCGTACGATCCATTCTTACTCATTCGTACGATCCATTCTAATTCATTCGTACGATCCATTCTAATTCATTCGTACGATCCATTGTAATTCATTCGTACAATCTATTCTAATTCATTCGTACGATCCATTCTAATTCATTCGTACGATCCATTCTAATTCATTCGCACGAATGTATCCATTCTAATTCATTCGTACGATCCATTCTAATTCATTCGCACGATCCATTCTAATTCATTCATACGATCCATTCTAAGTCATTCGCACGATCCATTCTAATTCATTCATACGATCCAATCTAATTCATTCGTACGATCCATTCTAATTCATTTGTAAAATCTATTCTAATTCATTAGCACGATCCATTCTAATTCATTCGTACGATCCATTCTATTTCATTCGTACGATCCATTCTATTTCATTCGTACGATCCATTCTAATTCTTTCACACGATCCATTCTAATTCATTCGTACGATCCATTCTAATTCATTCATACGATCCATTCTAATTCATTCGTGCGAATGAATTAGAATGGATTGTACGAATGAATTAGAATGGATCGTATGAATGAATTAGAATGGATTGTGCGAATGAATTAGAATGGATCGTACGAATGAATTAGAATGGATACATTCGTGCGAATGAATTAGAATGGATCGTATGAATGAATGAGAATGGAAATTACAATGGATCGTACCAATGAATTAGAATGGATCGTGTGAAAGAATTAGAATGGATTGTATGAATGAATTAGAATGGATCGTATGAATGAATTAGAATGGATCGTGCGAATGAATTAGAATGGGTTGTACGAATGAATTAGAATAGATTGTGCGAATGAATTAGAATGGATCGTACGAATGAATTAGAATGGATACATTCGTGCGAAAATATTAGAATGGATCATACGAATGAGTAAGAATGGATCGTATGAATGTATTCGTGCAAATGAATTAGAATGGATCGTACGAATAAGTAAGAATGGATCGTACGAATGAAATAGATTGGATTGTACGAATGAATTAGAATGGATCGTACGAATGAATTAGAATGGATCTAGATCGTACGAATGAAATAGAATGGATACATTCGTGCGAATGAATTAGAATGGATCGTGCGATTGAATTAGAATGGATTGTACGAATGAATTAGAATGGATCGTATGAATGAATTAGAATGGATCGTGTTTCTCGTACGATCCATTCTAATTCATTCGTACGATCCATTCTAATTCATATGTACGATCCATTCTAATTCATTCGTACAATCCATTCTTTTTCATTTGTACGAATGTATCCATTCTAATTCATTCGTACAATCCATTCTATTTCATTCGTACGATCCATTCTTACTCATTCGTATGATCCATTCTAATTCATTCGCACGAATGTATCCATTCTAATTCATTCGTACGATCCATTCTAATTCATTCGTACGATCCATTCTAATTCATTCATACGATCCATTCTAATTCATTTGCACGAATATATCTATTCTAATTCATTCATACGATCCATTCTAATTCATTCATACGATCTATTCTAATTCTTTCGCACGAATGTATCCATTCTAACTCATTCGTACGATCCATTCTAATTCCTTCGTACGATCCATTCTAATTCCTTCGTACGATGAATTTGAATGGATCGTTCGTCATACGAATGAATTAGAATGGATCGTATTAATTAATTAGAATGGATCGTACGAATGAATTAGAATGGATCGTATGAATGAATTAGAATGGATACATACGAATGAATTAGAATGGATCGTATGAATGAATTAGATTGGATCATATGAATGAATTGGAATGGATACATTCGTGCGAATGTATTAGAATGGATCGTATGAATGAATTAGATTGGATCGTATTAATAAATTAGAATGGATCGTGCTAATGAATTAGAATGGATCGTATGAATGAATTAGAATAGAAATATTCGTGCGAATGAATTAGAATGGATCATACGATTGAGTAAGAATGGATCGTACGAATGAAATAGAATAGATCGTACGAATGAAATAGAATGTATCGTACGAATGAATTAGAATGGATCGTACGAATGAATTAGAATGGATACATTCGTGCGAATAAATTAGAATGGATCGTACAAATGAGTAAGAATAGATCGTACGAATGTATTCGTGCAAATGAATTAGAATGGATCGTATGTACGAATGAATTAGAATGGATCGTACGAATGAGTAAGAATGGATCGTACGAATGAAATAGAATGGATTGTACGAATGAATTAGAATGGATCATACAAATGAAATATAATGGATCGTAATCTAATTCATTCATACGATCCATTCTAATTCATTCGCACAATCTATTCTAATTCATTCGTACGATCCATTCTAATTCATTCGTACGATCTATTCTAATTCATTCGTACGATCCATTCTAATTTATTCGCACGAATGTATCCATTCTAATTCATTCATACAATCTATTCTAATTCATTCATACGATACATTCTAATTCATTCGTACAATCCATTCTATTTCATTCGTACGATCCATTCTTACTCATTCGTACGATCCATTCTAATTCATTCGTACGATCTATTCTAATTCATTTTCACGAATGTATCCATTCTAATTCATTCGTACGATCCATTCTAATTCATTCGTACGATCCATTCTAATTCATTCGCACAATCCATTCTAATTCATTCGCACGAATGTATCCATTCTAATTCGATCCATTCTAATTCATTTGCACGATCCATTCTAATTCATTCGCACGAATGTATCCATTCTAATTCATTCGTACGATCCATTCTAATTCCTTCGTACGATCTATTCTTACTCATTCGTATGATCCATTCTAATTCATTCGCACGTGTACGAATGAATTAGAATGGATCGTATGAATGAATTAGAATGGATCGTATGAATGAATTAGAATGGATCGTATGAATGAATTAGAATGGATTATATGAATGAATTAGAATGGATCATATGAATGACGATCCATTCTAATTCATTCGTACGATCCATTCTAATTCATTCGTATGATCCATTCTAATTCATTCGTACGATCAATTCTAATTCATTCGTACGATCCATTCTATTTAATTCGCACGATCCATTCTAATTCATTCGCACGATCCATTCTAATTCATTCGCATGATCCATTCTAATTCATTCGTACGATCCATTCTAATTCATTCATATGATCCATTCTAATTCATTCGTACAATACATTCTATTTCATTCGTACAATCCATTCTTACTCATTCGTACGATCCATTCTAATTCATTCGCACGAATATATCCATTCTAATTCATTCGTACGATCCATTCTAATTTATTCGTACGATCCATTCTAATTCATTCGTATGATCCAATCTAATTCATTCGTACAATCCATTTTTACACATTCGTACGATCCATTCTAATTCATTCACACGAATGTATCAATTCTAATTCATTCATACGATCCATTCTAATTCATTCGTACGATCCATTCTAATTCATTCGCACGAATGTATCCATTCTAATTCATTCGTACGATCTATTCTAATCAATTCGCACGATCCATTCTAATTCATTAGATTGTGCTAATGAATTAGAATGGACTGTACGAATGAATTAGAATGGATACATTCATGCGAATGAATTAGAATGGATCGTGCGAATGAATTAGAATGGATCGTACGAATGAATTAGAATAGATTGTACGAATGAATTAGAATGGATCGTGCGAAAGAATTAGAATGGATTGTATGAATGAATTAGAATGGATCGTGCGAATGAATTAGAATGGATCGTACGAATGACTTAGAATGGATCGTATGAATGTATTAGAATGGATTGTGTGAATGAATTAGAATGGATCGTATGAATGAATTAGAATGGATCGTGCGAAAGAATTAGAATGGATTGTATGAATGAATTAGAATGGATCGTGCGAATGAATTAGAATGGATCGTACGAATGACTTAGAATGGATCCGTACGATCCATTCTAATTCATTCGTACAATCCATTCTATTTCATTCGTACGATCAATTCTAATTCATTCATACGATCCATTCTAATTCATTCATGCGATCTATTCTAATTCATTCATACGATCCAATCTAATTCATTCGTACGATCCATTCTAATTCATTCGTACGATCTATTCTAATTCATTCGTACGATCCATTCTAATTTCTTCGTACGATCCATTCTAATTCATTCGTACGATCCATTCTAATTCATTCGTACGATCCATTATATTTCATTCGTACGATCCATTCTTACTCATTCATATGATCCATTCTATTTCATTCATACAATCCATTCTAATTCCTTCGTACGAATGAATTAGAATGGATCGTACAAATGAATTAGAATGGATCGTACGAATAAATTAGAATGGATACATTCGTGCGAATGAATTAGAATGGATCATACGAAGGAATTAGAATGGATCGTACGAATGAATTAGAATGGATCGTACGAATGAATTAGAATGGATCATACGAATGAGTAAAAATGGATCGTACAAATGAAATAGAATGGATTGTACGAATGAATTAGAATGGATCGTAGGAATGAATTAGAATGGATCGTACGATGAAATTAGAATGGATCGTACGAATGAAATAGAATGGATTGTACGAATGAATTAGAATGGATCGTACGAATGAATTAGAATGGATCGTGTGAAAGAATTAGAATGGATTGTATGAATGAATTAGAATGGATCGTATGAATGAATTAGAATGGATCGTACAAATGAATTAGAATGGATCGTAATAATAAATTAGAATGGATACATTCGTGCGAAAGAATTATAATAGATCGTATGAATGAATTAGAATGGATATATTCGTGCAAATGAATTAGAATGGATCGTATGAATGAATTAGAATGGATCGTATGAATGAATTAGAATGGATCATACGAATGAGTAAAAATGGATCGTACGAATGAAATAGAATGGATTGTACGAATGAATTAGAATGGATCGTATGAATGAATTAGAATGGATCGTATGAATGAATTAGAATGGATCGTACGATGAAATTAGAATGGATCGTACGAATGAAATAGAATGGATTGTACGAATGAATTAGAATGGATCGTACGAATGAATTAGAATGGATCGTACGAATGAATTAGAATGGATCGTACGAATGAATTAGAATCGATCATACGAATGAGTAAAAATGGATTGTAATTGGATTGTACGAATGAATTAGAATGGATCGTATGAATGAATTAGAATGGATCGTATGAATGAATTAGAATGGATCGTACGATGAAATTAGAATGGATCGTACGAATGAAATAGAATGGATTATGCGAATGAATTAGAATGGATCGTACGAATGAATTAGAATGGATCG
Organism: Chamaelirium japonicum; assembly: GCA_947650365.1. NCBI lineage: Eukaryota > Viridiplantae > Streptophyta > Magnoliopsida > Liliales > Melanthiaceae > Chamaelirium > Chamaelirium japonicum. Next base: position 108,293,366 of record OX393550.1, read on the forward strand.
TACGAATGAATTAGAATGGATCGTGTGAAAGAATTAGAATGGATTGTATGAATGAATTAGAATGGATCGTATGAATGAATTAGAATGGATCGTACGAATGAATTAGAATGGATCGTAAGAATGAATTAGAATGGATACATTCGTGCGAAAGAATTAGAATAGATCGTATGAATGAATTAGAATGGATCGTATGAATGAATTAGAACGGATATATTCGTGCAAATGAATTAGAATGGATCGTATGAATGAATTAGAATGGATACATTCGTACGAATGAATTAGAATGGATCATACGAATGAGTAAGAATGGATTGTATGAATGAATTAGAATGGATCGTATGAATGGATTAGACTGGATCGTGCGAATGTATTCTAATGGATCGTGCGAATGAAATAGAATGGATATAAATGAATTAGAATGGATCATACGAATGAATTAGAATGGATCGTATGAGTGAATTCGAATGGATCGTGCGAATGAATTAGAATGGATTGTACGAATGAATTAGAATGGATTGTGGTAATGAGTAAAATTGGATCGTACGAATGAAATAGAATGGATTGTACGCGATCCATTCTAATTCATTCGTACGATCCATTCTAATTCATTCGCACGATCCATTCTAATTCATTCGCACCATTCTAATTCATTCGCACAATCTATTCTAATTCATTCGTACGATCAATTCTAATTCATTCGTACGATCCATTCTAATTCATTCGTACGATCTATTCTAATTTATTCGTACGATCCATTCTAATTCATTCATACGATCCAATCTAATTGATAAGTACGATCCATTCTTACTCATTCGTATGATCCATTCTAATTCATTCGCACGAATGTATCCATTCTAATTCATTCGTACGATCCATTCTAATTCATTCGTACGATCCATTCTAATTCATTCGTACGATCCATTCTAATTCCTTCGTACGATCCATTCTAATTCATTCCTACGATCCATTCTAATTCATTCGTATGATCCATTCTAATTCATTCGCACGAATGTATCCATTCTAATTGATACGTACAATCCATTCTATTTCATTCGTACGATCCATTCTTACTCATTCGTACGATCCATTCTAATTCATTCGCACGAATGTATCCATTCTAATTCATTCGTACGATCCATTCTAATTCATTCGTACAATCCATTCTATTTCATTGGTACGATCTATTCTAATTCATTTACACAATCTATTCTAATTTATTCGTACGATCCATTCTAATTCCTTCGTATGATCCATTCTAATTCATTCGCACGAATGTATCCATTCTAATTGATACGTACAATCCATTCTATTTCATTCGTACAATCCATTCTTACTCATTCGTACGATCCATTCTAATTCATTCGCACGAATGTATCCATTCTAATTCATTCGTACGATCCATTTCTAATTCATTCATACGATCCATTCTAATTCATTCATACAATCCATTCTAATTCTTTCACACGATCCATTCTAATTCATTCGTACGATCCATTCTAATTCATTCATACAATCCATTCAATTTCATTCGTACGATCCATTCTTACTCATTCGTATGATCCATTCTAATTCATTCGCACGAATGTATCCCTTCTAATTCATTCGTACGATCTATTCTAATTCATTCCTACGATCCATTCTAATTCATTCATACGATCCATTCTAATTCATTCATACAATCCATTCTAATTCTTTCACACGATCCATTCTAATTCATTTGTACGTTCCATTCTAATTCATTTGTACAGTCCATTCTATTTCATTCGTACGATCCATTCTTACTCATTCATTTGATCCATTCTAATTCATTCGCACGAATGTATCCATTCTAATTCATTTGTACTATCCATTCTAATTCATTTGTACGATCCATTCTAATTCCTTCGTACGATCCATTCTAATTCATTTGCACGATCCATTCTAATTCATTTATACGATCCAATCTAATTCATTCATACAATCTATTCTAATTCATTCGCACGAATGAATCCATTGAATTAGAACGGATCGTACGAATAAAATAGAATGGATTGTACGAATGAATTAGAATGGATCGTACGAATGAATTAGAATAGATACATTCGTGCGAATGAATTAGAATGGATCGTACGAATGAGTAAGAATGGATCTTATGAATGAAATAGAATGGATTGTACGAATGAATTAGAATGGATCGTACGAATGAATTCGAATAGATCGTGTGAAAGAATTAGAATGGATTTTATGAATGAATTAGAATGGATCGTACGAATGAATTAGAATGGATCGTACGAATGAATTAGAATGGATACATTCGTGCGAATGAATTAGAATGGATCATACGAATAAGTAAGAATGGATCGTACGAATGAAATAGAATGGATTGTACGAATGAATTAGAATAGATCGTACGAATGAATTAGAATAGATCGTGTGAAAGAATTAGAATGGATTGTATGAATGAATTAGAATGGATCGTATGAATGAATTAGAATGGATCGTACGAATGAATTAGAATGGATACATTCGTGCGAATGAATTAGAATGGATCATACGAATGAGTAAGAATGAATCGTACGAATGAAATAGAATGGATTGTACGATTGAATTAGAATGGATCGTACGAATTAGAATGGATCGTACGAATGAATTAGAATGGATCATCTGAAAGAATTAGAATGGATTGTATGAATGAATTAGAATGGATCGTATGAATGAATTAGAATGGATCGTACAGAATGAATTAGAATGGATCGTACAAATGAATTAGAATGGATACATTCATGTGAATGAATTAGAATGGATCGTACGAATGAGTAAGAATGGATCGTACAAATGAAATAGAATGGATTGTACGAATGAATTAGAATGGATCGTACGAATGAATTAGAATTGATCGTGCGAATGAATTAGAATGGATCGTACGAATAAATTAGAATGGATACATTCGTGCGAATGAATTAGAATGGATCATACGAACGAGTAAGAATGTATCGTACGAATGAAATAGAATAGATTGTACGAATGAATTAGAATGGATCGTGCTAATGAATTAGAATGGATCGTACAAATGAATTAGAATGGATCGTATGAATGAATTAGAATGGATACATTCGTGCGAATGAATTAGAATGGATCGTATAAATGAATTAGAATGGATCGTATGAATGAATTAGAATGGATCGTACGAATGAATTAGAATGGATCATACGAATGAATTAGAATGGATACATTCGTGCGAATGAATTAGAATGGATCATACGAATGAGTAAGAATGGATTGTACGAATGAAATAGAATGGATTGTACGAATGAATTAGAATGGATCGTACGAATGAATTAGAATAGATCGTACGAATGAATTAGAATGGATACATTCGTGCGAATGAATTAGAATGGATCATACGAATGAGTAAGAATGGATAGTACGGATGAAATAGAATGGATTGTACGAATGAATTAGAATGGATCGTACGAATGAATTAGAATAGATTTTATGAATGAATTAGAATGGATACATTTGTGCGAATGAATTAGAATGGATCGTACGAATGAATTAGAATAGATCGTACGAATGAATTAGAATGGATCGTACGAATAAATTAGAATAGATTGTGCGAATGAATTAGAATGGATCATACGAATGAATTAGAATAGATCGTGTGAATGAATTAGAATGGATCGTACGAATGAATTACAATAGATTCTGCGAATGAATTAGAATGGATCGTGCGAATAAATTAGAATGGATCGTACGAATGAATTAGAATGGATACATTCGTGCGAATGAATTAGAATGGATCGTACAAATGAATTAGAATGGATCGTATGAATGAATTAGAATGGATACATTCGTGCGAATAAATTAGAGTACGATCCATTCTTACTCATTCGTATGATCCATTCTAATTCATTCGCACGAATGTATCCATTCTAATTCATTCGCACGAATGTATCCATTCTAATTCATTCGTACGATCCATTCTTATTCATTCATATGATCCATTCTAATTCATTCGTATGATCCATTCTAATTCATTCGCACAATCCATTCTAATTCATTAATATGATCCATTCTAATTCATTCGTACGACGCACGATCCATTCTAATTCATTCGCACGATCAATTTTAATTAATTCGTTCGATCGTGCCAGTGAATTAGAATGGATACATTCGTACGATCCATTCTAATTCCTTCGTACGATCATTCATTCGCATGAATGTATCCATTCTAATTCATTCATACGATCCATTCTAATTCATTCAAACAAGCTATTCTAATTCTTTCGCACGAATGTATCCATTCTAATTCATTCGTACGATCCATTCTAATTCATTCGTACGATCCATTCTAATTCATTCATACGATCCATTCTAATTCATTCATACAATCCATTCTAATTCTTTCACACGATCCATTCTAATTCATTCGAACGATCCATTCTAATTCATTCGTACAATCCATTCTAATTCATTCGTACAATCCATTCTATTTCATTCGTACGATCCATTCTAATTCATTCATACGATCCATTCTAATTCATTCGTACGATCCATTCTAATTCATTCGTATGATCCATTCTAATTCATTCGTACAATCCATTCTAGTTCTTTGACACGATCCATTCTAATTCATTCGTACGATCCATTCTAATTCATTCGTACAATCCATTCTATTTCATTCGTACGATCCATTCTTACTCATTCATATGATCTATTCTAATTCATTCGCACAAATGTATCCATTCTAATTCATTCGTACTATCCATTCTAATTCATTCGTACGATCCATTCTAATTCCTTCGTACGATCCATTCTAATTCATTTGCACGATCCATTCTAATTCATTTATACGATCCAATCTGATTCATTCATACAATCCATTCTAATTCATTCGCACGAATGAATCCATTGAATTAGAACGGATCGTACGAATGAAATAGAATGGATTGTACGAATGAATTAGAATGGATCGTACGAATAAATTAGAATGGATACATTCGTGCGAATGAATTAGAATGGATCGTACGAATGAGTAAGAATGGTCCGTAAGAATGAAATAGAATGGATTGTACGAAAGAATTAGAATGGATCGTACGAATGAATTAGAATAGATCGTGTGAAAGAATTAGAATGGATTGTATGAATGAATTAGAATGGATCGTACGAATGAATTAGAATGGATCGTACGAATGAATTAGAATGGATACATTCATGCGAATGAATTAGAATGGATCATACGAATAAGTAAGAATGGATCGTATAAATGAAATAGAATGGATTGTACGAATGAATTAGAATGGATCGTACGAATGATTTAGAATGGATACATTCGTGCGAATGAATTAGAATGGATCGTACGAATGAGTAAGAATGGATCGTACGAATGAAATAGAATGGATTGTACGAATGAATTAGAATGGATCGTACGAATGAATTAGAATGGATCGTGTGAAAGAATTAGAATGGATCGTATGAATGATTAGAATGGATCGTACGAATGAATTAGAATGGATACATTCGTGCGAATGAATTAGAATGGATTGTACGAATGAGTAAGAATGGATCGTACGAATGAAATAGAATGGATTGTACGAATGAATTAGAATGGATCGTACGAAGGAATTAGAATGGATACATTCGTACGAATGAATTCGAATGGATCATGCGAATCAAATGGAATGGATACAAATGAATTAGAATGGATCATACGAATAAATTAGAATGGATCGTATGAGTGAATTCGAATGGATCGTGCGAATGAATTAGAATGGATCATACGAATGAATTAGAATGGATCGTACGAATGAATTAGAATAGATCGTACGAATGAATTAGAATTGATCGTACGAATGAATTAGAATAAATCGTACGAATGAGTAAGAATGGATCGTACGAATGAAATAGAATGGATTGTACGAATGAATTAGAATGGATCGTACGAATGAATTAGAATGGATCGTGTGAAAGAATTAGAATGGATTGCATGAATGAATTAGAATAGATCGTGCGAATGAATTAGAATGGATCATACGAATGAGTAAGAATGGATCGTACGAATGAAATAGAATGGATACAAATGAATTAGAATGGATCATACGAAAGAATTAGAATGGATTGTATGAGTGAATTCGAATGGATCGTGCAAATGAATTTGAATGGATTGTACGAATGGATTAGAATGGATCGTGCTATTGAGTAAGAATGGATCGTACGAATGAAATAGAATCGAATGGATTGTACGAATGAATTAGAATGGATCGTGCGAATGAATTATAATGGATTATACGAATGAATTAGAATGGATCGTACGAATGAATTAGAATGGATCGTGTGAAAGAATTAGAATGGATTGTATGAATGAATTATAATGGATCGTATGAATGAATTAGAGATCAATTCTAATTCATTCGTACGATCTATTCTAATTCGTTCGTACGATCCATTCTAATTCATTCATACGATCCAATCTAATTCATTCATACGATCCATTCTAATTCATTCGTATGTATCCATTCTAATTCATTCATACGATCCATTCTAATTCATTCGTACGATCCATTCTAATTCATTCGCACGATCCATTCTAATTCATTAATACAATCCATTCTAATTCATTCGTACGACGCACGATCCATTCTAATTCATTCGTACGATCCATTCTAATTCATTCGTACGATCCATTCTAATTGATTCGCACGATCCATTCTAATTCATTCGCACGAATGAATTAGAATGGATAAATTCGTGCGAATGAATTAGAATGGATCATACGATTGAGTAAGAATGGATCGTACGAATGAGTAAGAATGGATCGTGCTAATGAATTAGAATGGATCGTATGAATGAATTAGATTGGATCGTACGAATTAATTAGAATGGATCATACGAATGAATTAGAGTGGATACATTCGTGCGAATGAATTAGAATGGATCGTACGAATGAATAAGAATGGATCATGCGAATGAAATAGAATGGATCGTACGTATCAATTAAAATGGATACATTCATGGGAATGAATTAGAATAGATAGTACGAAGGAATTAGAATGGATCGTACGAAGGAATTAGAATGGATCGCCATTCTAATTCATTCGTACAATCCATTCAAATTCATTCGCAAGATCCATTCTAATTCATTCGTACAATCCATTCCATTCTAATTCATTCGTACGATCAATTCTAATTCATTCATACGATCCATTCTAATTCATTCGCACAATCTATTTTAATTCATTCGTTACGATCCATTCTAATTCATTCGTACGATCCATTCTAATTAATGAATTAGAATGGATTGTACGAATGAATTAGAATGGATCGTATGAATAAATTAGAATGGATCGTGCGAATGAATTAGAATGGATCGTACGAATGAATTAGAATGGATCGTATGAATGCATTAGAATGGATCGTGTGAATGAATTAGAATGGATCGTACGAATGAATTAGAATGGATCGTATGAATGAATTAGGATGGATACGTACGAATGAATTAGAATGGATCGTATGAATGAATTAGATTGGATCATATGAATGAATTAAAATGGATCGTACAAATGAATTAGAATAGATCGTACGAATGAATTAGAATGGATCTCTAATTCATTCATACGTTCCATTCTAATTCATTCATACAATCCATTCTAATTCATTCACACGATCCATTCTAATTCATTCGTACGATCCATTCTAATTCATTCGTACAATCCATTCTAATTCATTCGCACGATTTATTCTAATTCATTCGTACAATCCTTTCTATTCTATTTCGTTCGTACGATCCATTCTTACTCATTAGCACGATCCATTCTAATTCATTCGTACAATCCATTCTAATTCATTCGCACGATCCATTCGAATTCACTCATACGATCCATTCTAATTCATTCGTATGATCCATTCTAATTCCTTTGTATCCATTCTATTTCATTCGTACGATCCATTCTTACTCATTCGTATGATCCATTCTAATTCATTCGCACGATCTATTTTAATTCATTCATACAATCCATTCTAATTCTTTCACACGATCCATTCTAATTCATTCGTACTATCCATTCTAATTCATTCGTACAATCCATCATATTTCATTCGTACGATCCATTCTTACTCATTCGTACGATCTATTCTAATTTATTCGTACGATCCATTCTAATTCATTCGTATGATCCATTCTAATTCATTCGCACGATCCATACGAATTCACTTATACGATCCATTGTAATTCATTCGTATGATCCATTCTAATTCATTTGTATCCATTCTATTTCATTCGCATGATCCATTCGAATTCATTCGCACGAATGTATCCATTCTAATTCCTTCGTACGATCCATTCTAATTCCTTCGTACGAATCATTCTAACTCATTCGTACGATCCATTCTAATTCATTCGCACGAATGTATCCATTCTAATTCCATCGTACGATCCATTCTAATTCTATTCTAATTCATTCGTACAATCCATTCTATTTCATTCGTACGATCCATTCTTACTCATTCGTACGATCCATTCTAATTTATTCGCACGAATGTATCTATTCTAATTCATTTGTAAGATCTATTCTAATTCATTCGTACTATCCATTCTAATTCATTCATATGATCCATTCTAATTCCTTCATACGATCCATTCTAATTCATTCAAACAATCCATTCTATTTTATTCATACGATCCATTCTTACTCATTCGTACGATCTATTCTAATTCATTCGCACGAATGTATCCATTCTAATTCATTCGTACGATCCATTCTAATTCATTCGTACAATCCATTCTATTTCATTTGTACGATCCATTCTTACTCATTCGTACGATCCATTCTAATTTATTCGCACAATGAATTAGAATTGATCGTGCGAATGAATTAGAATGGATCGTACGAATGAATTAGAATGGATCGTACGTAATGAATTAGAATGGAAAGTACGAATGAATTAGAATAGATTGTGCGAATGAATTAGAATGGATCGTACGAATGAATTAGAATGGATAAATTCGTGCGAATGAATTAGAATGGATTGTACGAATGAATTAGAATGGATCGTACGAATGAATTAGAATGGATCATACGAATGAATTAGAATGAATACATTCGTGCGAATGAATTAGAATGGATCATACGAATGAATTAGAATGGATCGTACGAATGAATTAGAATAGATCATACGAATGAATTAGAATGGATCGTACGAATAAATTAGAATAGATCGTACGAATGAGTAAGAATGGATCGTATGAATGAAATAGAATAGATTGTACGAATGAATTAGAATGGATCGTACGAATGAATTAGAATGGATCGTGTGAAAGAATTAGAATGGATTGTATGAATGAATTAGAATTGATCGTGCGAATGAATTAGAATGGATCGTACGAATAAATTAGAATGGATCGTACGAATGAATTAGAATGGATCGTGTGAATGAATTAGAATGGATCATACGAATGAATTAGAATGGATTGTATGAATGAATTAGATTGGATCGTATGAATGAATTAGAATGGATCGTACGTCGTACGAATGAATTAGAATGGATCGTATTAATGAATTAGAATGGATCTTGTGAATGAATTATAATGGATCGTGCTAATGAGTAAGAATGGATCGTACGACATACAATCCATTCTAATTTATTCGCACGAATTTATCCATTCTAATTCATTCGTATGATCCATTCTAATTCATTCGCACAATCTATTCTAATTCATTCGTACGTTCCATTCTAATTCATTAGCACGATCCATGCTAATTCATTCATACGATCCATTCTAATTCATTCGTATGATCCATTCGTACGATCCATTCTAATTCATTCGCATAATCTATTCTAATTCATTCGTACGATCCATTCTAATTCATTCGTACGATCTATTCTAATTCATTCGTACGATCCATTCTAATTTATTCGCACGAATGTATCCATTCTAATTCATTCACACAATCTATTCTATTTCATTCGTACGATCCATTCTAATTCATTCGTACAATCCATTCTATTTCATTCGTACGATCCATTCTTACTCATTCATATGACCCATTCTAATTCATTCGCACGAATGTATCCATTCTAATTCATTCGTACGATCCATTCTAATTCATTCGTACGATCCATTCTAATTCATTCATACGATCCATTCTTACTCATTCGTATGATCCATTCTAATTCATTCGCACGAATATATCCATTCTAATTCATTCGTACGATCCATTCTAATTCATTCCTACGATCCATTCTAATTCATTCGTACGATCCATTCTAATTCATTCGTACGATCCATTCTAATTCATTCACACAATCCATTCTAATTCATTCATACGATCCATTATAATTCATTCGCACGATCCATTCTAATTCATTCGCATGAATGAATCCATTCTAATTCATTCGTACAATCCATTCTATTTCATTCGTACGATCCATTCTTACTCATTCGTACGATCCATTCTAATTCATTCGCACGAATGTATCCATTCTAATTCATTCATACGATCCATTCTAATTCATTCACACAATCTATTCTAATTCATTCGTACGATCCATTCTTATTCATTCGTACGATCTATTGTAATTCATTCGTACGATCCATTCTAATTCACTAGCACGATCGTACGAATTAATCAGAATGGTTCGTGCGAATGAATTAGAATAGATTGTGCGAATGAATTAGAATGGATCAAATGAATGAATTAAAATGGATCGTGTGAATGAATTAGAATAGATTGTGCGAATGAATTAGAATGGATCGTACGAATGAATTAGAATGGATACATTCGTGCGATCGTGCGAATGAATTAGAATGGATCATACGAATGAGTAAGAATGGATCGTATGAGTGAATTCGAATGGATCGTATGAATGAATTAGCATGGATCGTGTGAAAGAATTAGAATGGATCGTATGAATGAATTAGAATGGATCGTATGAATGAATTAGAATGGATCGTACGAATGAATTAGAATGGATACATTCGTGCGAATGAATTAGAATGGATCGTACGAATGAGTAAGAATGATTCGTACGAAGGAATTAGAATGGATCGTACGAAGGAATTAGAATAGATACATTCGTGCGAATGAATTCGAATGGATCGTGCGAATGAAATAGAATGGATACAAATGAATTAGAATGGATCATACGAATGAATTAGAATGGATCGTATGAGTGAATTCGAATGGATCGTGCGAATGAATTAGAATGGATCATACAAATAAATTAGAATGGATCGTACGAATGAATTAGAATAGATCGTACGAAAGAATTAGAATGGATCGTACGATTGAATTAGTATAGATCGTACGAATGAGTAAGAATGGATCGTACGAATGAAATAGAATGAATTAGAATGGATCGTACGAATGAATTAGAATGGATCGTGTGAAAAAGTAGAATGGATTGTATGAATGAATTAGAATAGATCGTGCGAATGAATTAGAATGGATCATATGAATGAGTAAGATTGGATCGTACGAATGAAATAGAATGGATACAAATGAAATAGAATGGATCATACGAATGAATTAGAATGGATCATACGAAAGAAACAGAATGGATCGTGCGAATGAATTAGAATGGATCATGCGAATGAATTAGAATAGATTGTATGAATGAATTAGAATGGATACATTCGTGCGAATGAATTAGAATGGATCGTACGAATGAATTAGAATAGATCGTACGAATGAATTAGAATGGATCGTATGAATGAATTAGAATGGATCGTACGAAGGAATTAGAATGGATCATACGAATGAATTAGAATGGATCGTACGAATGAATTAGAATGGATACATTCGTGCAAATGAATTAGAATGGATCATACGAATGAGTAAGAATAGATTGTACTTATGAATTAGAATGGATTGTACGAATGAATTAGAATGGATCGTACGAATGAATTAGAATGGATCGTGTGAATGAATTAGAATGGATCGTACGAATGAATTAGAATGGATCGTACGAATGAATTAGAATGGATACATTCGTGCGAAAGAATTAGAATAGATCTTATGAATGAATTAGAATGGATCGTATGAATGAATTAGAATGGATATATTCGTGCAAATGAATTAGAATGGATCGTATGAATGAATTGGAATGGATCGTATGAATGAATTAGAATGGATACATTCGTGCGAATGAATGATCGTACGAAGGAATTATAATGGATCGTACGAATGTATCCATTCTAATTCACTAGCACGATCATACGAATTAATTAGAATGGATCGTGCGAATGAATTAGAATGGATCGTGCATCGTACGAATGAATTAGAATGGATTGTATTAATGAATTAGAATGGATCGTGCGAATGAATTAGAATCGATCGTACGAATGAATTAGAATGGATCGTATGAATGAATTAGAATGGATCGTATGAATGAATTAGAATGGATACATTCGTGCGAATGAATTAGAATGGATCATACGAATGAGTAAGAATGGATCATACTCTAATTCATTCGCACAAATATATCCATTCTAATTCATTCATACGATCCATTCTAATTCATTCGTACGGTCTATTCTAATTCATTCGCAAGAATGTATCCATTCTAATTCATTCGTACGATCCATTCTAATTCATTCGCACGATCCATTCTAATTCATTCGCACAATCTATTCTAATTCATTCGTACGATCTATTCTAATTCATTCGTACGATCTATTCTAGTTCATTCGTACGATCCATTCTAATTCATTCGCACATTCTATTCTAATTCATTCGTACGATCCATTCTAATTCATTCGTACGATCTATTCTAATTCATTCGTACGATCCATTCTAATTCATTCGCACGAATGTATCCATTCTAATTCATTTATACAATCTATTCTAATTCATTCGTACGATCCATTCTAATTCATTCGTACAATCCATTCTATTTCATTCGTACGATCCATTCTTACTCATTCGTATGATCCATTCTAATTCATTCGCACGAATGTATCCATTCTAATTCATTCGTACGATCCATTCTAATTCATTCGTACAATTCATTCTATTTCATTCGTACGATCCATTCTTACTCATTCGTATGATCCATTCTAATTCATTCGCACGAATGTATCCATTCTAATTCATTCGTACGATCCATTCTAATTCATTCGTACGACCTATTCTAATTCATTCATACGATCCATTCTAATTCATTCATACGATCCATTCTAATTCATTCGCACGAATGTATCCATTCTAATTCATTCGTACGATCCATTCTAATTTATTCGTACGATCCATTCTAATTCATTAGCACGATCCATTCTAATTCATTCGTACAATCTATTCTATTTCATTCGTACGATCTATTCTTACTCATTCATATGATCCATTCTAATTCATTTGCATGAATGTATCCATTCTAATTCATTCGTACGATCGATTCTAATTCATTCATATAATCCATTCTAATTCATTCATACGATCCATTCTAATTCATTCGTATGATCAACTCTAATTCATTCGTACGATCCATTCTAATTCATTCATATAATCCATTCTTACTCATTCGTATGATCTATTCTAATTCATTTGCACGAATATATCCATTCTAATTCATTCGTATGATCCATTCTATTTCATTCGTATGATCCATTCTTACTCATTCGTACGATCCATTCTATTTCATTCGCACAATCCATTCTAATTCTTTCGTACGATCCATTCTAATTCATTCATACGATCCATTCTAATTCATTCGTACAATCCATTTTATTTCATTCGTACGATCCATTCTAATTCATTCATACGATCCATTCTAATTCATTCGTACGATCCATTCTAATTCATTCGTACAATCCATTCTATTTCATTCGTACGATCCATTCTTACTCATTCGTATGATCCATTCTAATTCATTCGTATGATCCATTCTAATTCATTCGTACGATCCAGTATATTTTCTTCGTATGATCCATTCTAATTCATTCGCACGAATGTATCCATTCTAACTTATTCATATGATCCATTCTAATTCATTCGAACGATCCCTTCTAATTCATTCGTACGATCCATTCTAATTCCTTCGTACGATCCATTCTAATTCATTCGTATGATTGTATGAATGAATTAGATTGGATCATATAAATGAATTAGAATGGATCATACGTATGAATTAGAATGAATACATTCGTGGGAATGAATAAGGATGGATCGTACGAAGGAATTAGAATGGATCATACGAATGAAATTAGAATGGATCGTACGAAGGAATTAGAATAAATCGTACGAAGGAATTAGAATAGATCGTACGAATGAATTAGAATGGATCGTATGAATGAATAAGAATGGATACATTCATGCGAATGAATTAGAATTGATCGTACGCATGAGTAAGAATGGATCGTACGAATGAAATAGAATGGATTGTATGAATGAATTAGAATGGATCATACGAATGAATTAGAATGGATCGAATGAATGAATTAGAATGGATCGTGTGAAAGAATTAGAATAGATTGTATGAATGAATTAGAATGGATCGTATGAATGAATTAGAGTGGATCGTGTTTTTTTGTGCTAATGAATTAGAATGGATCATACGAATGAATTAGAATGGATCGTATGAATGTTTTAGAGTGGATTGTACGAATGAATTAGAATGGATCGTACGAATGAATTAGAATGGATACATTTGTGCGAATGAATTAGAATGGATTGTACGAATGAATTAGAATGGATCGTACGAATGAATTAGAATAGATACATTCGTTCGAATGAATTAGAATGGATCGTATGAATGAATTAGAATGGATCGTATGAGTGAATTAGAATAGATACATTCGTGCGAATGAATTAGAATGGATCGTAAGAATGAAATAGAATGGATCGTACGTATGAATTAGAATGGATACATTCATGGCAATGAATAAGAATGGATCGTACGAAGGAATTAAAATGGATCATACGAATGAAATTAGAATGGATTGTACGAAGGAATTAGAATGGATCGTACGAAGAAATTAGAATGGATCCGTATTAAGGAATTAGAATGGATCGTACAAATGAATTAGAATGGATACATTCATACAATCCATTCTAATTCATTCGTACGATCCATTCTAATTCACTCATACGAACCATTCTAATTCATTCATATGATCCATTCTAATACTTTCAGGAATGTATCCATTCTAATTCATTCGTACGATCCATTCTAATTCATTCAAACGATCTAATCTAATTCATTCGTACAATCCATTCTTACTCATTCGTACGATCCATTCTAATTCATTCGCACGAATGTATCCATTCTAATTCCTTTGTACAATCCATTCTAATTCATTCGTACGATCCATTCTAATTCATTCGTACGATCCATTCTAATTCATTCGCACGATCCATTCTAATTCATTCGTACGATCAATTCTAATTCATTAGCAAGATCCATTCTAATTCATTCGCACGAATGTATCCATTCTAATTCATTCGTACGATCCATTCTAATTCATTCGTACAATCCATTCTATTTCATTCGTACGATTCATTCTTACGCATTCGTATGATCCATTCTAATTCATTCGTACAATCTATTCTAATTCATTCGTACGATCCATTCTAATTCATTCGCACGAATGTATCCATTCTAATTCATTCGTACGATCCATTCTAATTCATTTATACGATCCAATCTAATTTATTCATACAATCCATTCTAATTCATTCGTACGATCTATTCTAATTCATTCGTACGATCCATTCTAATTTATTTGCACGAATATATCAATTCTAATTCATTCGTACGATTCATTCTAATTCCTTCGTACGATCCATTCTAATTCATTCGTACGATACATTCTAATTCATTTGCATGATCGATTCTAATTCATTCGCACGAATGAATCCATTCTAATTCATTCGTACAATCCATTCAAATTCCTTCGTATGATCCATTCTAATTCATTCGCACCATTCTAATTCATTCGTACAATCTATTCTAATTCATTCGCACGATCCATTCTAATTCATTCATACGATCCATTCTAATTCATTCGCACGAATTTATCCATTCTAAATTATTCTTACGATCCATTCTAATTTATTCATACGATCCATTCTAATTCATAAGTATGATCCATTCTAATTCATTCATACGATCCATTCTATTTCATTCGTACGATCCATTCTAATTCATTCGTACGATCCATTCTAATTCATTTACACAATCTATTCTAATTCATTCGTACGATCCATTCTAATTCATTCGTACGATCCGTTCTAATTCATTCTTACTCATTGGTATGATCCATTCTAATTCATTCGTACGATCCATTATAATTCATTCGTATGATCCAATCTAATTCATTCGTACGATCCATTCTAATTTATTCATACGATCCAATCTAATTCATTTGCACGAATATATACATTCTAATTCATTCGTACGATCCCATTCTAATTCATTCACACGATCCATTCTAATTCATTCATACGATCGATCTAATTCATTCATACGATCCATTCTAATTCATTCGTACAATCCATTCTAATTTATTCGTACGATCCAATCTATTTTATTTCAAAGATCCATTCTAATTCATTCATACGATCCATTCTAATTCATTCGTACGATCCATTCTATTTTATTTCAACGATCCATTCTAATTCATTCATACGATCCAATCTAATTCATTTGTACGATCCATTCTAATTCATTCATACGATCCATTCTAATTCATTCAAACAATCCATTCTAATTCTTTCACACGATCCATTCTAATTCATTCGTACGATCCATTCTAATTCATTCGCACGATCCATTCTAATTCATTCACACGATCCATTCTAATTCATTCATACGATCCAATCTAATTCATTTGTACGAATATATCCATTCTATTCGTATGATCCATTCTAATTCCTTCGTACGATCCATTCTAATTCATTCGCACGCACGATCCATTCTAATTCATTCGTATGATCCATTCTTATTCATTTATACGATCCAATCTAATTCATTCATACAATCCATTCTAATTCATTCGCACGAATTTATCTATTCTAATTCATTCGTACGATCCATTCTAATTCATTCGCACAATCTATTCTAATTCATTCGTACAATCCATTCTATTTCATTCGTACGATCCATTCTTACTCATTCGTATGATCCATTCTAATTCATTCGTACGAATGTATCCATTCTAATTCATTCGTACGATCCATTCTAATTCATTCGCACGATCCATTCTAATTCATTCGTACAATCCATTCTAATTCATTCGTACAATCCATTCTATTTCATTCGTACGATCCATTCTTACTCATTCGAATGATCCATTCTAATTCATTAGCACGAATGTATCCATTCTAATTCATTCGTACGATCTATTCTGATTCATTCGCACAATCTATTCTAATTCATTCGCACGATCTATTCTAATTCATTCATACGATCCATTCTAATTCATTCGCACGATCCATTCTAATTCTAATTCATTCGCACGAATGTATCCATTCTAATTCATTCGTACATGTATGAATTCATTCGTACGATCCATTCTAATTCATTCGTACGATCCATTCAAATTCATCCGTACGATCCATTCTTACTCATTCGTACGATCCATTCTAATTCATTTATACGATCCAATCTAATTCATTCATACAATCCATTCTAATTCATTCGCACGAATTACGATCTATTCTTACTCATTCGTACGATCCATTCTAATTCATTCGCACGAATGTATCCAGTCTAATTCATTCGTACGGTCCATTCTAATTCATTACAATGAATGTATCCATTTTAATTCATTCGTACGATCCATTCTAATTCCTTCGTACGAATGTATCCACTCTAATTCATTCGTACGATCCATTCTAATTCATTCGCACGATCCATTTTAATTCATTCATATGATCCATTCTAATTCATTCACACAATCTATTCTAATTCATTCGCACGAATGTATCCATTCTAATTCATTCATACAATCTATTCTAATTCATTCGTACGATCCATTCTAATTCATTCGTACAATCCATTCTATTTCATTCGTACGATCCATTCTTACTCATTCGTATGATCCATTCTAATTCATTCGCACGAATGTATCCATTCTAATTCATTCGTACAATCCATTCTTTTTCATTTGTACGATCCATTCTAATTCATTCATACTTTCCATTCTAATTCATTCGCACGAATGTATCCATTCTAATTAATTCGTACGATCCATTCTAATTCCTTCGTACGATCCATTCTAATTCCTTCGTACAATCCATTCCGTACGATCTATTCTATTTCATTCGTACGATCCATTCTTACTCAATCGTATGATCCATTCTAATTCATTCGAACGAATGTATCCATTCTAATTCTATCCATTCTAATTTATTCGCACGATCCATTCTAATTCATTCGCACGAATGTATCCATTCTAATTCCTTCGCACGATCCATTCTAATTCATTCATACGATCCAATCTAATTCATTCATACGATCCATTCTAATTCTTTCACACGAATGTATCCATTCTAATTCATTCGTACGATCCATTCTAATTCATTATCACGAAAAAACATGATCCACTCTAATTCATTCATACGATCCATTCTAATTCATTCATATAATCCATTCTAATTCTTTCACACGATCCATTCTAATTCATTCATACGATCCATTCTAATTCATTCGTATGATCCATTCTAATTCATTCGTACAATCCATTCTATTTCATTCGTACGATCCATTCTTACTCATTCGTACAATCCATTCTAATTCATTCGCATGAATGTATCCATTCTTATTCATTCATATGATCCATTCTAATTCATTCGTACGATCTATTCTAATTCCTTCGTACGATCCATTCTAATTCCTTCTTACGATCCATTCTAATTTCATTCGTATGATCCATTCTAAATCCTTCGTACGATCCATTCTTATTCATTCCCATGAATGTATCCATTCTAATTCATACGTATGATCCATTCTAATTCATTTATACGATCCAATCTAATTCAATCATACAATCCATTCTAATTCATTCGCACGACTGTACGATCCATTCTTACTTATTCGTACGTTCCATTCTAATTCATTCGCACGAATGTATCCATTCTAATTCATTCGTACGATCCATTCTAATTCATTCGCATGAATGTATCCATTCTAATTCATTCGTACGATCCATTCTAATTCATTCGCACAATCTATTCTATTTCATTCGTACGATCCATTCTAATTCATTCGTGCGATCCATTCTAATTCATTTGTATGATCCATTCTAATTCATTCGTACGATCCATTCTAATTCTTTCGAATTCACTCATATCCATTCTTATTCATGAATTAGAATGAATCGTACGAATGAATTATAATGGATCGTATGACGTGTGAAAGAATTAGAATGGATTGTATGAATGAATTAGAATCGTAGGAATAAATTGGAATGGATACATTCGTGCGAATGAATTAGAATAGATCGTATGAATGAATTAGATTGGATCGTATTAATGAATTAGAATGGATCGTGCGAATGAATTCGAATGGATCGTACGAATGAATTAGAATGGATACATTCGTGCGAATGAATTAGAATGGATCATACGATTGAGTAAGAATGGATCGTCCGAATGAAATAGAATGTAATTAGAATGGATCGTGCAAATGAATTAGAATGGATCATATGAATGAATTAGAATGGATCGTACTTATGAATTAGAATGGATCGTGCGAATGAATTAGAATGGGTCGTACGACTGAATTAGAATGGATCGCATGAATGAATTAGAATGGATCGGGCGAATGAATTAGAATGGATCGTATGAATGAAATAGAATGGATAGTGTGAAAGAATTAGAATGGATCGTATGAATGAATTAGAATGGATCGTATGAATGAATTAGAATGGATCGTGTATCCATTCTAATTCATTCATACGATCCATTCTAATTCATTCGTGTGATCCATTCTAATTCATTCGAATGAATCCATTCTAATTCATTCGTACAATCCATTCTATTTCATTTGTACAATCCATTCTTACTCATTCGTACGATCCATTCAAATTCATTCGCACGAATCTATCCATTCAAATTCATTCGTACGATCCATTCTAATTCATTCGCACAATCCATTCTAATTCATTCGTACGATCCATTCTAATTCATTCATACAATCTATTCTAATTCATTCGTACGATCCATTCTAATTCATTCGTACAATCCATTCTATTTCATTCGTACGATCCATTCTTACTCATTCGTATGATCCATTCTAATTCATTCGCACGAATGTATCCATTCTAATTCATTCGTACGATCCATTCTAATTCATTCGCACGATCCATTCTAATTCATTCGTACAATCTATTCTAATTCATTCTTTTGCAATATGGATCATACGAATGAATTAGAAAGGATCGTACGAATGAATTAGAATGGATCGTAATAATGGATCGTACGAATAAAATAGAATGGATCGTACGAATGAATTAGAATGGATCGTACGAAGGAATTAGAATGGATACATTCGTGCGAATGAATTAGAATGGATCGTACGAATGAGTAAGAATGGATCGTATTAATGAATTAGAATGAATTAGAATGGATACATTCGTGTGAATGAATTAGAATGGATCGTATGAATGAATTAGAATAGATTGTGCGAATGAATTAGAATGGATCGTACGAATGAATTAGAATGGATCGTACGAATGAATTAGAATGGATCGTACGAATGAGTAAGAACAATCTATTCTAATTCATTCGTACAATCCATTCTATTTCACTCATACGATCCATTCTAATTCCTTCGTACTATCCATTCTAATTCATTCGTACGATCCATTCTAATTCATTCGAACGATCCATTCTAATTCATTTGCACGAATATATCCATTCTAATTCATTCGTACGATCCATTCTAATTCCTTCGTACGATCCATTCTAATTCATTCACACGAATGTATCCATTCTAATTCATTCGTACGATCCATTCTAATTCATTCGTACAATCCATTCTAATTCATTAATACGATCCAATCTAATTCATTCATACGATACAATCTAATTCATTCTCGTACGAATGAATTAGAATGGATACATTTGTGCGAATGAATTAGAATGGATCGTACGAATGAGTAAGAATGGATCGTACGAATGAAATAGAATGGATTGTACGAAGGAATTAGAATGGATCACACGATTGAAATAGAATGGATCGTACGAAGGAATTAGAATGGATCGTACGAATGAATTAGAATGGATTGTACGAAAGAATTAGAATGGATCGTACGAAGGAATTAGAATGGATCATACTTATGAATTTGAATGGATCGTACGTGAGAATGAATTAGAATGGATTATACGAATGAAATAGAAAGGATCATACGAATGAAATAGAATGAATCGTACGAAGGAATTAGAACGGATCATATGAATGAATTAGAATGGATCGTACTTATGAATTAGAATGGATCGTACGTGCGAATGAATTAGAATGGATTATACGAATGAAATAGAATGGATCATACGAATGAAATAGAATGGATCGTACGAAGGAATTAAAATGGATCGTGCGAATGAATTAGAATGGATCGTACGAATTAATTAGAATAGATCGTACGAATGAATTAGAATGGATCGTATGTATGAATTAGAATGGATCGTATGAATGAATTAGATTGGCGATGCATTCTAATTCATTCGTACAATCCATTCTATTTCATTCGTACGATCCATTCTTACTCATTCGTACGAATGAATTCGCATGGATCGTGCTAATGAATTAGAATGGAACGTATGAATGAATTAGAATGGATCGTATGAATAAATTAGATTGGATCGTATGAATGAATTAGAATGGATCGTACGAATGAATTAGAATGGATCGTACGAATGAATTAGGATGGATCATACGAATGAATTAGCATGGATCGTGCGAATGAATTAGAATGGATCGTACGAATGAATTAGAATGGATCGTATGAATGAATTAGAACGGATTGTGCGAATGAATTAGAATATATCCATTCTAATTCATTCAAACGATCTATTCTAATTCTTTTGCACGAATGTATCCATTCTAATTCATTCGAATGGATCCATTCTAATTCATTAATATGATCCAATCCAATTCATTCATACGATCCATTCTAGTTCGTTCGTACGATCCATTCTAATTCTTTCACACGATCCATTCTATATCATTCGTACGATTCATTCTAATTCATTCGCACGATCCATTCTAATTCATTCGTACGATCCATTCTATTTCATTCGTACGATCCATTATTACGATCCATTCTAATTCATTCGCACGATCCAGTCTAATTCATTAATACGATCCATTCTAATTCATTCGTATGACGCACGATCCATTCTAATTCATTCATACGATCCAATCTAATTCATTCATACGATCCATTCTAACTCCTTCGTATGATCTATTCTAATTCATTCGTACGAACCATTCTAATTCATTCGCACGAATGTATCCATTCTAATTCATTCGTACGATCCATTCTAATTCATAAGTATGATCCATTCTAATTTATTTGCACGATCCATTCTAATTCATTCATACGATCCATTATAATTCATTCGTACGATCCATTCTAATTCATTCATACGATCCATTCTAATTCATTCGTATGATCTATTCTTACTCATTCATACGATCCATTCTAATTCATTCGCACGAATGTATCCATTCTAATTCATTCATACGATCCATTCTAATTTATTCGTACGATCCATTCTAGTTCACTCATACGATCCATTCTAATTCCTTCGTATGAATGTATCAATTCTAATTCATTCGTATGATCCATTCTATTTCATTCGTACGATCCATTCGTACTCATTCGTACGATCCATTCTAATTCATTCGTACGATCCATTCTAATTCATTCGCACGATCCATTCTAATTCATTCGCACGATCCATTCTAATTCATTCGCACGATCCATTCTAATTCATTCGTACGATCCATTCTAATTCATTCGTACAATCCATTCTTACTCATTCGTACAATCCATTGCGAATGAATTAGAATGGATCATACAAATGAATTAGAATGGATACATTCGTGCGAATGAATTAGAATGGATACATTCGTGCGAATGAATGAATTAGAATGGATCATACGAATGAATTAGAATGGATCGTGTGAAAGAATTAGAATGGATTGTATGAATGAATTAGAATGGATCGTATGAATGAATTAGAATGGATACATTCGTGCGAATGAATTAGAATGGATAGAATGGATCGTACGAATGTGTAAGAATGGATCGTACGAATGAAATATAATGGATCGTACGAATGAATTAGAATGGATATATTCATACAAATGAATTAGAACGGATCATACGAATGAGTAAGAATGGATTGTATGAATGAATTAGAATGGATCGTACGTATGATCCATTCTAATTCATTTGTATCCATTCTATTTCATTCGCACGATCCATTCTAATTCATTCGCATGATCCATTCTAATTCATTCACACGATCCATTCTAATTCATTCATACGATCCATTCTAATTCATTCGTACGATCCATTCTAATTCATTCGCACGATCCATTCTAATTCATTCATACGATCTATTCTAATTCATTCATACAATCCATTCTAATTCATTCGTACGATCCATTCTAATTCATTCGCATGATCCATTCTAATTCATTCACACGATCCATTCTAATTCATTCATACGATCCATTCTAATTCATTCGTACGATCCATTTTAATTCTACGAATGAAATAGAATGGATCGTACGAATGAATTAGAATGGATATATTCATGCAAATGAATTAGAACGGATCATACGAATGAGTAAGAATGGATTGTATGAATGAATTAGAATGGATCGTACGTATGATCCATTCTAATTCATTTGTATCCATTCTATTTCATTCGCACGATCCATTCTAATTCATTCGCATGATCCATTCTAATTCATTCACACGATCCATTCTAATTATTCATACGATCCATTCTAATTCATTCATACGATCCATTCTAATTCATTCGTACGATCCATTCTAATTCATTCGCACGATCCATTCTAATTCATTCATACGATCTATTCTAATTCATTCATACAATCCATTCTAATTCATTCGTACGATCCATTCTAATTCATTCGCATGATCCATTCTAATTCATTCACACGATCCATTCTAATTCATTCATACGATCCATTCTAATTCATTCGTACGATCCATTTTAATTCATTCGCACGATCAACTCATTCATACGATCTATTCTAATTCAGTCATACAATCCATTCTAATTCATTCGTACGATCCATTCTAATTCATTCGCACAATCTATTCTAATTCATTCGTACGATCCATTCTAATTCATTCTTACGATCCATTCTAATACATTCGTACGATCCATTCAAATTCATTCGTACCGAATTCACTCATATCGCACAATCTATTCTAATTTATTCATACGATCCATTCTAATTCATTCGCACGAATGTATCCATTCTAATTCATTCGTACGATCCATTCTAATTCATTCGTACGATCTATTCTAATTCCTTCGTACGATCCATTCTAATTCATTCGTACGATCCATTCTAATTCATTCGCACGATCCATTCTAATTCATTCATACAATCCATTCTAATTCTTTTGCATGATCCTTTCTAATTCATTCGTACGATCCATTCTAATTCATTCACGATCCATTCTAATTCCTTCGTACGATCCATTCTAATTCATTCGTACGATCCATTGTAATTCATTCGTATGGATACATTCGTGCGAATGAATTAGAATGGATCGTATGAATGAATTTCAATAGATTGTGCGTACGATCCATTCTAATTCATTCGCACGAATGTATCCATTCTAATTCATTCGTACGATCCTTTCTACTTCCTTCGTACGATCCATTCTAATTCCTTCGTACGATCCATTCTAATTCCTTTGTACGACCCATTATATTTCATTCGTATCGTACGATCTATTCTAATTCATTCGCACGATCCATTCTAATTCATTCATATGATCCATTCTAATTCATTCGTACGATCCATTCTAATTCATTCGCACGATCCATTCTAATTCACTAATACGATCCAATCTAATTCATTCATACGATCCATTCTAATTCATTCGCACGATCCATTCTTATTCATTCATACGATCCATTCGAATTCATTCATACGATCCATTCTAATTCATTCATACGATGCTAATTCATTCGTACGAATGAATTAGAATGGATCGTAAAAATGAATTAGAATGGATCGTGTGAAAGAATTAAAATGGATTATATGAATGAATTAGAATGGATCGTATGATTGAATTAGAATGGTTAAATTCATGCGAATGAATTAGAATGAATCATACGAATGAGTAAGAATGGATCGTACGAATGAAATAGAATGGATTGTATGAATGAATTAGAATAGATCGTACAAATGAATTAGAATAGATTGTATGAATGAATTAGAATGGATACATTCGTGCGAATGAATTAGAATAGATTGTACGAATGAATTAGAATAGATCATACGAATGAATTAGAATGGATCGTGCGAATGAATTAGAATAGATTGTGCAAATGAATTAGAATGGATCGTACGAATGAATTAGAATGGATACATTCGTGCGAATGAATTAGAATGGATACATTCGTGAATGGATCGTATGAATGAATTAGAATGGATCGTACGAATGAATTAGAATGGATCGTACGAATAAATTAGAATGGATCGTATGAATGAATTAGAATGGATCATATGAATGAGTAAGAATTAATTAGAATGGATCATACGAATGAATTAGAATGAATCGTACGAATGAATTAGAATAGATTGTGCGAATGAATTAGAATGGATCGAACGAGTGAATTAGAATGGATCGTACGAACAAAATTGGATGGATCGTACGAATGAATTAGAATGGATACATTCATGCGAATGAATTAGAATGGATCATATGAATGAATTAGAATGGATCGTACTTATGAATTAGAATGGATGGTACGAATGAATTAGAATGGATTGTATGAATGAATTAGAATGGATAAATTCATGCGAATGAATTAGAAGGGATCGTATGAATGAATTAGAATGGATCGTGCGAATGAATTAGAACAGATTGTGCGAATGAATTAGAATGGTGCTAATGAATTAGAATGGATCGTACGAAGGAATTAGAATGGATTGTACGAATGAATTAGAATGGATTCATTCGTGCGAATGAATTAGAACGGATCGTGCGAATGAATTAGAATGGATCGTACGAATGAATTAGAATGGATCGTACGAAGGAATTAGAATGGGTCGTATGAATGAATTAGAATGGATATATTCGTGCAAATGAATTAGAATGGATCATACGAATAAATTAGAATAGATCGTACGAATGAATTAGAATGGATTGTATGAATGAATTAGATTGGATCGTATAAATGAATTAGAATGGATCGTACGAATGAATTAGAATGGATCGTACGAATGAATTAGAATAGATTGTGTGAATGAATTAGAATGGATCATACGAATAAGTAAGAATGGATCGTACGAATGAAATAGAATGGATTGTACGAATGAATTAGAATAGATCGTACAAATGAAGTAGAATGGATACATTCGTGCGAATGAATTAGAATGGATCGTGCTAATGAATTAGAATTGATCGTATGAATGAATTAGAATGGATACATTCGTGCGAATGAATTAGAATGGATCGTACGAAGGAATTAGAATGGATCGTACGTACGAAGGAATTAGAATAGATTGTGCGAATGAATTAGAATGGATTGTACGAATGAATTAGAATGGATCATACGAAGGAATTAGAATGGATCGTACGAATGAATTAGAAAAGATTGTGCGAATGAGTTAGAATGGATACATTCGTGCGAATGAATTAGCATGGATCGTACGAATGAAATAGAATGGATCGTAATAATGGATCGTACGTATGAATTTGTACGTATGAATGAATTAGAATGGATCGAATTAGAATGGATCGTACGAAGGAATTAGAATGGATCGTATGAATGAATTAGACGTACGATCCATTCTAACTCATTCGTACGATCCATTCTTACTCATTCGTACGATCCATTCTAATTCATTCGCACAATCCATTCTAATTCATTCGCACGAATGAATCCATTCTAATTTATTCGTACAATCCATTCTAATTCATTCGTACGATTCATTCTAATTCATTAATATGATCCAATCTAATTCATTCATACGATCCATTCTAGTTCCTTCGTACGATCCATTCTAATTCATACGATCCATTCTATTTCATTCGTACGATCCATTCTAATTCATTCGTACGTTAGAATTGATCGTATGAATGAATTAGAATGGATCGTACGAACGAATTAGAATAGATCGCACGGATGAATTAGAATGGATGGTACGAACGTGAATTAGAATAGATTGTGTGAATGAATTAGAATGGATCGTATGAATGAATTAGAATGGATCGTACGAATGAAATAGAATGGATCGTACGTATTAATTAGAATGGATCGTGCGAATGAATTAGAATGGATCGTATGAATGAATTAGAATGAATCGTACGAATGAAATAGAATGGATCGTAGGAATGAATTAGAATGGATCGTATGAATGAATTAGAATGGATCGTACAAAAGAATTATAATGGATCATACGTTTAATTCATTCGTACGATCCATTCTAATTCATTTGTACGATCTATTCTAATTCATTCGTGCGATCCATTCTAATTCATTCATACGATCCATTCTAATTCATTCGTACGAACCATTCTAATTCATTCGTACGAATGTATCCATCCTTTGTACGATCCATTCTAATTTATTCATACGATCCATTCTAATTCATTCGTACGATCCATTCTAATTCATTCGCACAATCCATTCTTACTCATTCGTACGATCCATTCGAATTCATTCGTACGATCCATTCTAATTCATTCGTACGATCCATTCTTATTCATTCGCACGATCCATTCTAATTCATTCGTACGATCCATTCTAGTTCCTTCGTACGATCCATTCTAATTCATTCGTACGATCCATTCTAATTCATTCGCACAATCTATTCTAATTAATTCATACGATCCATTATAATTCATTCGCACGAATGTATCCATTCTAATTCATTCATACGATCCATTCTAATTCACTCATACGATCCATTCTAATTCATTCGCACGAATGTATCCATTCTAATTCCTTCGTACGATCCATTCTAATTCCATCGTACGATCTATTCTAATTCATTCGTACGATCCATTCTAATTCATTCATACAATCCAATCTAATTCATTCGAACGATCCATTCTAATTCATTCATTCGATCCATTCTAATTCACTCATACAATCCATTCTAATTCTATTGCACGAATGTATCCATTCTAATTCATTCGTACGATCCATTCTAATTCCTTCGTACGATCCATTCTAATTCATTCGTACAATCCATTCTATTTCATTCGTACGATCCATTCTAATTCATTCGTACGTTCCATTCTAATTCATTCGCACGAATGTATCCATTCTAATTCATTCGTACGATCCATTCTAATTCCTTCGTACGATCCATTCTAATTCCTTCGTATGATCCATTCCGTACGATCTATTCTATTTCATTCGTACGATCCATTCTTACTCAATCGTATGATCCATTCTAATTCATTCGCACGATCCATTCTAATTCATTCGCACGAATGTATCGATTCTAATTCCTTCGCACGATCCATTCTAATTCATTCATACGATCCAATCTAATTCATTCATACGATCCATTCTTATTCTTTCGCACGAATGTATCCATTCTAATTCATTCATACGATCCATTCTAATTCATTAGCACGAAAAAACACGATACACTCTAATTCATTCATACGATCCATTCTAATTCATTCATACAATCCATTCTAATTCTTTCACACGATCCATTCTAATTCATTCATACGATCCATTCTAATTCATTCGTATGATCCATTCTAATTCATTCGTACAATCCATTCTATTTCATTCGTACGATCCATTCTTACTCATTCGTACGATCCATTCTAATTCATTCGCATGAATGTATCCATTCTTATTCATTCATACGATCCATTCTAATTCATTCGTACGATCCATTCTAATTCCTTCGTATGATCCATTCTAATTCCTTCGTACGATCCATTCTAATTTCATTCGTATGATCCATTCTAATTCCTTCATACGATCCATTCTTATTCATTCCCATGAATGTATCCATTCTAATTCATACGTACGATCCATTCTAATTCATTTATACGATCCAATCTAATTCATTCATACAGTCCATTCTAATTCATTCGCACGAATGTACGATCCATTCTTACTCATTCATACGATCCATTCTAATTCATTCGCACGAATGTATTCATTCTAATTCATTCGTACGATCCATTCTAATTTATTCGCACGAATGTATCCATTCTAATTCATTCGTACGATCCATTCTAATTCATTCGTACGATCCATTCTAATTCATTCGTACGATCCATTCTAATTCATTCGCATGATCCATTCTAATTCATTCGAATTCACTCATATCCATTTTTATTCATGAATTAGAATGAATCGTACGAATGAATTAGAATGGATTCATTCGTATGATCCATTCATTCATACGATCCATTCTTACTCATTCGTATGATCCATTCTAATTCATTCATACAATCCATTCTATTTCATTCGTACGATCCATTCTTACTCATTCGTATGATCCATTCTAATTCATTCGTATAATCTATTCTAATTCATTCATACGATCCATTCTAATTCATTCGTACGATCCATTCTAATTCATTCGCACGATCAATTCTAATTCATTCATACGATCCAATCTAATTCATTCGTACGATCCATTCTAATTCATTCGCACGATCCATTCTAATTCATTCATACAATCCAATCTAATTCCTTCGTACGATCCATTCTTACTCATTCGCACAATCTAATCTATTCTAATTCATTCGTACGATCCATTCTAATTCATTCGTACGATCCATTCTAATTCACTCGTACGATCCATTCTAATTCATTCGCACGAATGTATCCATTCTAATTCATTCGTACGATCCATTCTAATTCATTCATACAATCCATTCTAATTCTTTCACACGATCCATTCTAATTCATTTGTACAATCCATTCTATTTCATTCGTATGATCCATTCTAAGTCATTCGTACGATCCATTCTAATTCATTCGCACGATCCATTCTAATTCATTCGTACGATCCATTCTAATTCATTCGCACGAATATATCCATTCTAATTCATTCGTACGATCCATTCTAATTCATTCGCACGAATGTATCCATTCTAATTCATTCATACGGATCCATTCTATTTCATTCGTATGATCCATTCTAATTCCTTCGTACGATCCATTCTTATTCATTGCCATGAATGTATCCATTCTAATTCATACGTACGATCCATTCTAATTCATTCATATGATCCATTCTAATTCATTCATACAATCCATTCTAATTCTTTCACACGATCCACTCTAATTCATTCGTACGATCCATTCTAATTCATTCGCACGAATGTATCCACTCTAATTCATTCGTACGATCCATTCGAATTCATTTGCATGATCTATTCTAATTCATTCATACGATCCATTCTAATTCATTCATTCTAATTCATTCGTACGATCCATTCTAATTCATTCATACGATCCATTCCAATTTATTCGCACGAATGTATCCATTCTAATTCATTCGTGCGAAAGAATTAGAATAGATCGTATGAATGAATTAGAATGGATCGTACGAATGAAATAGAATGGATTGTACGAATGAATTAGAATGGATCGTACGAATGAATTAGAATGGATTGTGCGAATGAATTAGAATGGATACATTCATGCGAATGAATTAGAATAGATCGTACGAATGAGTAAGAATGGATCGTACGAATGAAATAGAATGGATTGTACGAATGAATTAGAATGGATTCATTCGAATGAATTAGAATGGATCGTGTGAAAGAATTAGAATGGATTGTATGAATGAATTAGAATGGATCGTATGAATGAATTAGAATGAATACATTCATGGGAATGAATAAGAATGGATCGTACGAATAAATTAGAATGGATCGTACGAATGAATTAGAATGGATACATTCGTGCGAATGAATTAGAATGGATCATACGAATGAATTAGAATGGATCGTATGTATGAATTAACACGATCCATTCTAATTCATTCGCACGATCCATTCAAATTCAAACATACGATCCAATCTAATTCATTCATACGATCCATTCTAATTCATTCGTACAATCCATTCTAATTCATTCGCACGATCCATTCGAATTCACTCATACGATCCATTCTAATTCATTCGTATGATCCATTCCGAATGAATTAGAATGGATCGTGCTAATGAATTAGAATTAATCGTACGAATGAATTAGAATAGATTGTGCGAATGAATTAGAATGTATCGTACGAATGAATTAGAATGGATCATACGAATGAATTAGAATGGATATATTCATGCAAATTAATTAGAATGGATCGTATGAATGAATTAGAATGGATCGTACAAATGAATTAGAATGGATACATACGTGCGAATGAATTAGAACATACGATCCATTCTAATTCATTCGTAGGATCCATTCTAATTCATTCGCACGATCCATTCTAATTCATTCATACGATCCAATCTAATTCATTCATACGATCCATTCTAATTCATTCGCACGAATGTATCCATTCTAATTCATTCGCACGATCTATTCTAATTCATTCATACAATCACTTCTAATTCTTTTGCATGAATGTATCCATTCTAATTCATTCGTACGATCCATTCTAATTCATTCGTACGATCCATTCTAATTCATTCGCACAATCTATTCTAATTCATTCGTACGATCAATTCTAATTCATTAGCACGATCCATTCTAATTCAATCGTACGATCCATTCTAATTAATTAACACGATCCATTCTAATTCATTCATACAATCCATTCTAATTCTTTTGCACGAATCTATCCATTCTAATTTATTCGTACGATCCATTCTAATTCATTCGTACGATCCATTCTAATTCATTCGTACAATATTCTAATTCATTCATACGATCCATTCTAATTCATTCGTAGGATCCATTCTAATTCATTCGTATGATCCATTCTAATTCATTTGTACGATCCATTATAATTCATTCATACGATCCATTCTATTTCATTCACACAATCTATTCTAATTCATTCGTATGATCCATTCTAATTCATTCGCACGATCTATTCAAATTCATTCGCACGAATGTATCCATTCTAATTCATTCGTACGATCCATTCTAATTCCTTCGTATGATCCATTCTAATTCCTTCGTATGATCCATTCTAATTCCTTCGTACGATCCATTCTAATTCATTCCGACGATCCATTCTAATTCATTCGTACGATCCATTCTAATTCTTTCGTACGATCCATTCTAATTCATTCACGATCCATTCTAATTCCTTCCTACGATCCATTCTAATTCATTCGCACGATCCATTCTAATTCCTTCGTACGATCCATTCTAATTCATTCGCACGATCCATTCTAATTCATTCGCACGATCCATTCTAATTCATTCGCACGATACATTCTAATTCATTCGCATGATCCATTCTAATTCATTCATACGATCCAATCTAATTCATTCGTACGATCCATTCTAATTCATTCATACGATCCATTCTAGTTCCTTCGTATGATCCATTCTAATTCCTTCGTACGATCCATTCTAATTCAATCGTATGGTCCATTCTAATTCATTTGCACGAATATATCCATTCTAATTCATTCATACGATCCATTCTAATTCATTCATACGATCCATTCTAATTCATTCGTATGATCCATTCTATTTCATTCGTACGATCCATTCTAATTCTTTTGTTCTAATTCATTCATACGATCCATTCTAATTCATTGGTACGATTCATTCTAATTCAATCCATTCTAATTCATTCGTACGATCCATTCTAATTCATTTGCACGAATATATCCATTCTAATTCATTCGTACGATCCATTCTAATTCCTTCGTACGATCCATTCTAATTCCTTCGTACAATCCATTCTAATTCATTCGTACGATCCATTCTTAGAATGGATCGTGCGAATGAAGTAGAATGGATTATGCACGATCCATTCTAATTCATTCGTACGATCCAATCTAATTCCTTCGTACGATCCATTCTAATTGATTCATACGATCCATTCTAATTCATTCGTACAATCCATTCTAATTCATTTGTACGATCTATTCTAATTCATTCATACGATCCATTCTAATTCATTCGCACGATCCATTCTAATTCATTCATATGATCCATTCTAATTCATTCATACAATCCATTCTAATTCATTCGCACGAATGTATCCATTCTAATTCATTCGTACGATCTATTCTAATTCATTCGCACGAATGTATCTATTCTAATTCATTCGTATAATCTATTCTAATTCATTCATACGATCCATTCTAATTCATTCGCACGATCCATTCTAATTCATTCATACGATCCAATCTAATTAATTCATACGATCCATTCTAATTCATTAGTATGATCCATTCTAATTCATTCGTATGATCCATTCTAATTCATTTGTACGATCCATTCTAATTCGTTCGTACGATCCATTCTAATTCATTCGCACGGTCCATTCTAATTCATTCATACAATCCAATCTAATTCCTTCGTACGATCCATTCTTACTCATTCGCACAATTTATTCTAATTCATTCGTACGATCCATTCTAATTCATTCGCACGAATGTATCCATTCTAATTCATTCGTACGATCCATTCTAATTCATTCATACAATCCATTCTAATTCTTTCACACGGTCCATTCTAATTCATTCGAATGAATCCATTCTAATTTATTCGTACAATCCATTCTATTTCATTCGTACGATCCATTCTTACTCATTCGTACGATCCATTCTAATTCATTCGCACGAATGTATCCATTCTAATTCATTCGTACGATCCATTCTAATTCATTCGCACAATCTATTCTAATTCATTCATACGATCCATTCTAATTCATTCATACAATCCATTCTAATTCTTTCACACGATCCATTCTAATTCATTCGTACAATCCATTCTATTTCATTCGTACGATCCATTCTAAGTCATTCGTACTATCCATTCTAATTCATTCGCACGATCTATTCTAATTTATTCGTATGATCCATTCTAATTCATTCGCACGAATGTATCCATTCTAATTCATTCGTACGATCCATTCTAATTCATTCGCTCGAATGTATCCATTCTAATTCATTCGTACGGATCCATTCTATTTCATTCGTATGATCCATTCTAATTCCTTCGTAAGATCCATTCTTATTCATTCCCATGAATGTATCCATTCTAATTCATACGTACGATCCATTCTAATTCATTCATACGATCCATTCTAATTCATTCATACAATCCATTCTAATTCTTTCAGACGATCCACTCTAATTCATTCGTACGATCCATTCTAATTCATTCGCATGAATGTATCCATTCTAATTCATTCGTACGATCCATTCGAATTCATTCGCACGATCCATTCTAATTCAATCATACGATCCATTCTAATTCATTCTAATTCATTCATTCTAATTCATTCGTACGATCCATTCTAATTCATTCATAGGATCCATTCTAATTCATTCGCACGAATGTATCCATTCTAATTCATTCGTGCGAAAGAATTAGAATAGATCGTATGAATGAATTAGAATGGATCGTACGAATGAAATAGAATGGATTGTACGAATGAATTAGAATGGATCGTACGAATAAATTAGAATGGATTGTACGAATGAATTAGAATGGATCGTACGAATGAATTAGAATGGATACATTCGTGCGAATGAATTAGAATGGATCGTACGAATGAGTAAGAATGGATCATACGAATGAAATAGAATGGATTGTACGAATGAATTAGAATGGATTCATTCGAATGAATTAGAATGGATCGTGTGAAAGAATTAGAATGGATTGTATGAATGAATTAGAATGGATCGTATGAATGAATTAGAATGGATCATACGATTAAATAAGAATGGATCGTACGAATGAATTAGAATGGATCGTACGAATGAATTAGAATGGATCGTGTGAAAGAATTAGAATGGATTGTATGAATGAATTAGAATGGATCGTATGAATGAATTAGAATGGATCGTACGAAGGAATTAGAATGGATCGGACGAATGAATTAGAATAGATCTTATGAATGAATTAGAATGTATCGTGCGAATGAATTAGAATGGATCGTATGAATGAATTAGATTTGATCGTACGAATGAAATAGAATGGATCATACGAATGAATTAGAATGGATTCATACGTGCGAATGAATTAGAATGGATAGTGCGAATGAATTAGAATGGATCGTATGAATGAATTAGAATGGATTGTGCGAATGAATTAGAATGGATCGTATGAATGAATTAGAATGGATAAATTCGTGCGAATGAATTAGAATGAATTGTATGATACGATCCATTTTAATTCATTCGTACGATCCATTCTAATTCATTCATACGATCCATTCTAATTCATTCGTTCGATCCATTCTAATTCATTCATATGATCCAATCTAATTCATTCGTACGATCCATTCTAATTCATTCGTACGATCCATTCTAATTCATTCGTACGATCAATTTTAATTCATTAGCACGATCCATTCGTACGATCCATTCGTACGATCCATCCTTACTCATTCGTACGATCCATTCTAATTCATTCGCACGAATGTATCCATTCTAATTGCTTCGTACGATCCATTCAAATTCATTCGTACGATCCATTCTAATTTATTCGCACGAATGTATCCATTCTAATTCATTCGTACGATCCATTCTAATTCACTAATACGATCCAAGCTAATTCATTCATACGATCCATTCTAATTCATTCGTCTGTATCCATTCTATTTCATTCATACGATCCATTCTAATTCATTCGTACGATCCATTCTAATTCATTCGCACGATCCATTCTAATTCATTAATACGATCCATTCTAATTCATTCGTACAATCCATTCTAATTCATTAATTAGAATGGATCGTACGGATGAATTAGAATGGATCGTAACGAATGAATTAGAATAGATTGTGCGAATGAATTAGAATGGATCGTATGAATGAATTAGAATGGATCATACGAATGAATTAGAATGCATACGAATGAGTAAGAATGGATCGTACGAATGAGTAAGAATGGATCGTACGAATGAATTAGAATGGATCGTACGAATGAAATAGAATGGATTCGCACGAATGTATCCATTCTAATTCATTCGTACGATCCATTCTAATTCCTTCGTACAATCCATTCTAATTCCTTCGTACGATCCATTTTAATTCATTCCCATAAATGTATCCATTCTAATTGATACGTACGATCCATTCTATTTCATTTGTACGATCCATTCTTACTCATTCGTACGATCCATTCTAATTCATTCGCACGAATGTATCCACTCAAATTCATTTGTACGATCCATTCTAATTCCTTCGTACGATCTATTCTAATTCGATCCATTCTAATTCATTCATACGTACAAATTCATACATAAAATCCATTATTACGATCCATTCTAATTCCCTAGTACGATCCATTCTAATTCATTCGTACGCTCCATTCTAATTCATTCGTACGATCCATTCTAATTCATTCGTACGATCCATTCTAATTCATTCGTACGATCCATTCTAATTCCTTCGTACGAACCATTCTAATTCCTTCGTACGATCCATTCTAATTCCTTCACACGATCCATTCTAATTCCTTCGTACGATCCATTCTAATTCATTCGTACGATCCATTCTAATTCATTCGTACGATCCATTCTAATTCATTCGCACGATTCATTCTAATTCATTTATACGATCCATTCTAATTCATTCGCACGATCCATTCTAATTCATTCATATGATCCATTCTAATTCATTCGCACGAATGTATCTATTCTAATTCATTCGTACGATCCATTCTAATTTATTCGCACAATCTATTCTAATTCATTCGTACGCATACGATCCATTCTAATTCATTCATACGATCCATTCTAATTCATTCGTACAATCCATTCTATTTCATTCGTACGATCCATTCTTACTCATTCGTACGATCTATTCTAATTCATTCGCACGAATGTATCCATCTATTTCATTCGTATGATCCATTCTAATTCATTCGTACGATCCATTCTAATTCATTCGTACGATCCATTCTAATTCATTCGCACGATCCATTCTAATTCATTCATACGATCCAATCTAATTGATCCATACGATCCATTCTAATTCATTCGCACAATCTATTCTAATTCATTCGTACGATCCATTCTAATTCATTCGTACGATCCATTCTAATTCATTCGTACGATCCATTCTAATTCATTCATACGATCCATTCTAATTCATTCGTATGTATCCATTCTAATTCATTCATACGATCCATTCTAATCCATTCTATTTCATTCGTACGATCCATTCTTACTCATTCGTATGATCCATTCTAATTTATTCGCACGAATGTATCCATTCCAATTCATTTGTACGATCCATTCTAATTCATTCGTACGATCCATTCTAATTCATTAATACGATCCATTCTAATTCATTCATACAATCCATTCTAATTCTTTCACACGATCCATTCTAATTCATTTGTACGATCCATTCTAATTCATTCGCACGAATGTATCCATTCTAATTCATTCGTACATGTATGAATGAATTAGAATGGATCGTACGAATGATTTAGAGTGGATACATTCGTACGAATGAATTAGAATGGATCGTACGAATGAGTAAGAATGGATCGTACATTCGTGCGAATGAACTAGAATGGATTGTATGAATGAATTAGAATGGATCGTATGAATGCATTAGAATGGATCGTGCTAATGAATTAGAATGGATCATACGAATTGCGAATAAATTAGAATGGATACATTCGTACGAAGGAATTAGAATGGATCATACGAAGGAATTAGAATGGATCGTACGAATGAATTAGAATAGTTCGTACGAATGAATTAGAAAGGATACATTCGTGTGAATGAATTAGAATGGATCGTGCGAATGAATTAGAATGGATACATTCGTGCGAATGAATTAGAATGGATCATACGAAGGAATTAGAAAGGATCGTACGAATGAATTAGAATGGATACATTCGTGCGAATGAATTAGAATGGATCATACGAAGGAATTAGAATGGATCGTACGAATGAATTAGAATGGATCGTACGAATGAATTAGAATGGATACATTCGTGCGAATGAATTAGAATGGATAATACAAAGGAATTAGAATGGATCGTACGAAAGAATTAGAATGGATCGTACGAATGAATTAGAATGGATCGTACGAAGGAATTAGAATGGATACATTCATGCGAATGAATTAGAATGGATCTTACGAAGGAATTAGAATGGATCGTACGAATGGATTAGAATGGATCGTACGAATGAATTAGAATGGATCGTACGAATGAATTAGAATGGATCATATGAAGAAATTCGAATGGATCGTACGATCCATTCTAATTCCTTTGTACGACTCATTATATTTCATTCGTATGGATACATTCGTGCAAATGAATTAGAATGGATCGTATGAATGAATTAGAATAGATTGTGCGAATAAATTAGAATGGATCGTACGTATGAATTAGAATGGATACATTCGTGGGAATGAATTATAATGGATCGTATAAAGGATTTAGAATGGATCATACGAATGAAATATAATGGGTCGTACAAAGGATTTAGAATGGTCTAATTCCTTTGTACGACCCATTATATTTCATTCGTATGATCCATTCTAATTCCTTTGTATGATCCATTCTAATTCATTCCCATGAATGTAT
Organism: Chamaelirium japonicum; assembly: GCA_947650365.1. Lineage (NCBI taxonomy): Eukaryota > Viridiplantae > Streptophyta > Magnoliopsida > Liliales > Melanthiaceae > Chamaelirium > Chamaelirium japonicum. The sequence goes on from OX393550.1 coordinate 108,332,241, forward strand.
CCATTCTAATTCATACGCACGATCCATTCTAATTCATTCGCACAATCTATTCTAATTCATTCATACGATCCATTCTAATTCATTGGCACGAATGTATCCATACGAATGAAATATAATGGGTCGTACAAAGGAATTAGAATGGATCGTACGAAGGAATTAGAATGGATTGTATGAATGAATTAGAATGAATTCGTACGATCCATTCGAATTCAATCATACGATCCATTCTAATTCATTCGTACGATCCATTCGAATTCATTCATACGATCCATTCTAATTCATTCGTATGATCCATTCTAATTCATTCGTACAATCCATTCTATTTCATTCGTATGATCCCTTCTTACTCATTCGTATGACCCATTCTAATTCATTCGCACGAATGTATACATTCTAATTCATTCGCACGATCCACTCTAATTCATTCGTACGATCCATTCTAATTCATTCGCACAATCTATTCTAATTCATTCATACAATCCATTCTAATTCTTTCACACGATCCACTCTAATTCATTCATACGATCCATTCTAATTCATTCGTACGATCCATTCTAATTCATTCATACAATCAATTCTAATTCAATTGTACGATCCATTCTAATTCATTCGCACGATCCATTCTAATTCCTTCGTACGATCCATTCTTATTCATTCCCATGAATGTATCCCTTCTAATTCATACGTATGATCCATTCTAATTCATTAATACGATCCATTCTAATTCCTTCGTACGATCCATTCTAATTCATTCGTATGATCCATTCTAATTCATTCATACGATCCATTCTAATTCCTTCGTACGATCCATTCTAATTCCTTCGTATGATCCATTCTAATTCCTTTGTACGATCCATTCTAATTCCTTCGTACGATCCATTCTAATTCATTCGTACGATCCATTCTAATGAATTAGAATGGAACGTACGAATGAATTAAAATGGATCGTAGAATGGATCGTATGAATGAATTAGAATGGATTGTACGAATGAATTAGATTGGATCGTACGAATGAAATAGAATGGATTGTACGAATGAATTAGAATGGATCATACGAATGAATTAGAATGGATCGTACGAATAAATTAGAATGGATCATACGAATGAGTAAGAATGGATCGTATGAATGAATTAGATTGGATCGTATGAATGAATTAGAATGGATCGTGCGAATGAATTAGAATGGATCGTACCGTACGATCCATTCTAATTCATTCGTAAGATCCATTCTAATTCATTCGCACAATCTATTCTAATTCATTCGTATGATCCATTCTAATTCATTCATATGCGAATGAATTAGAATGGATCGTACGAATGAGTAAGAATGGATCGTACGAAGGAATTAGAATAGATTGTATGAATGAATTGGAATGGATCATACGTATTAATTAGAATGGATCGTATGAATGAATTAGATTGGATCGTATGAATGAATTAGAATGGATCATGCTAATGAATTAGAATGGATCGTGCGAATGAATTAGAATGGATTGTACGAAGGAATTAGAATGGATTGTACGAAGGAATTAGAATGGATCGTACGAATGAATTAGAATGGATATATTCATGCAAATGAATTAGAATGGATCGTATGAATGAATTAGAATGGATCGTACGAATGAATTAGAATGGATACATTCGTGCGAATGAATTAGAATGGATCGTACGAATGAGTAAGAATGGATCGTACGAATAAAATAGAATGGATTATACGAATAAATTAGAATGGATCGTACGAATGAATTTGAATGGATACATTCGTGTGAATAAATTAGAATAGATCATACAAATGAATTAGAATGGATACATTCGTGCGAATGAATTAGAATAGATCGTACGAATGAATTAGAATGGATCGTACGAATGAATTAGAATGGATCATACGAATGAATTAGAATGGATCGTACAAATGAATTAGAATGGATCGTACGAATAAATTAGAATGGATACATTCGTGCAAATGAATTAGAATGGATCGTACGAATGAGTAAGAATGGATCGTATGAATGAAATAGAATGGATTGTACGAATGAATTAGAATGGATCGTGCGAATGAATTAGAATGGATCATGCGAAAGAATTAGAATGGATCGTGCGAATGAATTAGAATGGATCGTGCGAATGAAATAGAATGGATCATACGAATGAATTAGAATGGATCATACGAATGAATTAGAATAGCTTGTGTGAATGAATTAGAATGGATCGTATGAATGAATTAGATTGGATCGTATGAATGAATTAGAATGGATCGTGCGAATGAATTAGAATGGATCGTACGAATGAATTAGAGTGGATTGTATGAATGAATTAGAATGGATCGTACAAAGGACGTACGGTCCATTCTAATTCATTCATACAATCCAATCTAATTGATTTATACAATCCATTCTAATTCATTCGCACGAATTTATCCATTCTAATTCATTCGTACAATCCATTCTATTTCATTCGTACGATCCATTCTTACTCATTCGTACGATCCATTCTGATTCATTTGCACGAATATATCCATTCTAATTCATTCGTACGATCCATTCTAATTCCTTCGTACGATCCATTCTAATTCATTCGCACGAATGTATCTATTCTAATTCATTTGTACGATACATTCTAATTCATTCGTACATGCGAATGAATTAGAATGGATCGTCACCAATGTATCCATTCTAATTGATACGTACAATCCATTCTATTTCATTCGTACGATCCATTCTTGCTCATTCGTACGATCCATTCTGATTCATTCGCACGAATGTATCCATTCTAATTCATTCGTACGATCCATTCTAATTCATTCATATGATCCATTCTAATTCATTCATACAATCCATTCTAATTCTTTCACACTATCCATTCTAATTCATTCGTACGATCCATTCTAATTCATTCGTACAATCCATTCTATTTCATTCGTACGATCCATTCTTACTCATTCGTATGATCCATTCTAATTCATTCGCACGATCCATTCTAATTTATTCGTACGATACATTCTAATTCATTCGCACAATCTATTCTAATTCATTCATATAATCCATTCTAATTCTTTCACACGAACCATTCTAATTCATTCGTACGATCAATTCTAATTCATTCGTACGATCCATTCTAATTCATTCGCACGATCCATTCTAATTCATTCGCACGATCCATTCTAATTCTTTCGCACGATCCATTCTAATTCATTAGTACGGTCCTTTCTAATTCATTCGTACGATCCATTCTAATTCCTTCGTACGATCCTTTCTAATTCCTTCGTACGATCCATTCTAATTTATTCGCATGATCCATTCAAATTCATTCGCACGATCCATTCTAATTCATTCATACGATCCAATCTAATTCATTCATACGATCCATTCTAATTCATTCGTATGATCCATTCTAATTCATTCGTACGATCCATTCAAATTCATTCATACGATCCATTCTAATTCATTCGCACAATCTATTCTAATTCATTCGTACGATCCATTCTAATTCATTCGTATGATCCATTCTAATTCATTCGTACGATCCATTCTATTTCATTCGTACGATCCATTCTAATTCATAAGTACGATCCATCTAATTCATTCATACAATCCATTCTAATTCATTCGCACGAATGTATCTATTCTAATTCATTCGTATGATCCATTCTAATTCATTCGCACGATCCATTCTAAGTCATTTATACGATCCATTCTAATTTTTTCGCACGAATGTATGCATTCTAATTCATTCGTATGATCCAATCTAATTCAATCACACAATCTATTCTAATTCATTCGTACGATCCATTCTAATTCATTAGCACGATCCATTCTAATTCATTCGTACGATCCATTCTATTTCATTCGTACGATCCATTCGAATTCACTCATACGATCCATTCTAATTCATTCATACGATCCATTCTAATTCATTCGCACGAATGTAACCATTCTAATTCATTCGTACGATCCATTCTAATTCATTCGCACGATCCATTCTAATTCATTAATAGGATCTAATCTAATTCATTCATACGATCCATTCTTACTCATTCGTACGATCCATTCTAATTCATTCGCACGATCTATTCTAATTCATTCATACGATCCATTCTAACTCATTCGTACGATTCATTCTAATTTATTCGCACGATCCACTCTAATTCATTCATACGATCCATTCTAATTCATTCGTACGATCCATTCTAATTCATTCGCACGAATGTATCCATCCTTTGTACGGTCCATTCTATTCTATTTCATTCTAATTCATTCATACGATCCATTCTAATTCATTCACACGAATGTATCCATCCTTTGTACGATCCATTCTAATTCATTCATACGATCCATTCAAATTTATTCGTACGATCCATTCTAATTCATTCGCACGATCCATTCTAATTCATTCATACGATCCAATCTAATTCATTCGTACGATCCATTCTAATTCATTCATACGATCCATTCTAATTCATTCATACAATCCATTCTAATTCATTCGCACGAATGTATCCACTCTAATTCATTCATACGATCCATTCTAATTCCTTCGTACGATCCATTCTATTTCATTCGTATGATCCATTCTATTTCTTTCGTATAATCCATTCTAATTCATTCGCACCATCCAGTCTAATTCATTCATACGATCCATTCTAATTCATTCGTACGATCCATTCTAATTCATTCGTACGATCCATTCTAATTCATTCGCACAATCTATTCTAATTCATTCGTATGATCCATTCTAATTTATTCGCACGATCCATTCTAATTCATTCGTACGATCCATTCTATTTCATTCGTACGATCCATTCTTACTCATTCGTACGATCCATTATAATTCATTCGCACGAATGTATCCAATCTAATTCATTCGTACGATCCATTCTAATTCATTCGCACGATCCATTCTAATTCATTAATACGATCCAATCTAATTCATTCATACGATCCATTCTAATTCATTCGCACGATCCATTCTAATTCATTCGTATGATCCATTCTAATTCATTAGCACGATCTATTCGAATTCACTCATACGATCCATTCTAATTCATTCATACGATCCATTCTAATTCATTCATACGATCCATTCTAATTCCTTAGCACGATCCATGCTTATTCATTCGTTCGATCCATTCTATTTCATTCGTACAATCCATTATTACGATCCATTCTAATTCATTCGTACGATCCATTCTAATTCATTCACACAATCTATTCTAATTCAGTCATACGATCCATTCTAATTCATTAGCACGATCCATTCTAATTCATTCATACAATCCATTCTAATTTATTCGTACGATCCATTCTAATTCATTCGTACGATCCATTCTAATTCATTCGTACAATCCATTCTAATTCCTTTGTACGATCCATTCTAATTCATTCATACAATCCATTCTAATTCATTCGCACGAATTTATCCATTATAATTCGTTCGTACGATCCATTCTAATTCATTCGCACAATCTATTCTAATTCATTCGCACGAATGAATGCATTTTAATTCATTCGTACATTCCATTCTATTTCATTCGTACGATCCATTCTTACTCATTCGTATGATCCATTCTAATTCATTCGCACGAATGTATCCATTCTAATTCATTCGTATGGATACATTCGCGCGAATGAATTAGAATGGATCGTATGAATGAATTAGAATAGATTGTGCGAATGAATTAGAATGGATCGTACGAATGAATTAGAATGGATACATTCGTGCGAATGAATTAGAATGGATCGTACGAATGAATTAGAATGGATCGTACGAATGAATTAGAATGGATCGTACGAATGAAATAGAATAGATTGTACGAATGAATTAGAATGGATCGTATGAATGTATTAGATTAGATCGTATGAATGAATTAGAATGGATCGTGCGAATGAATTAGAATGGATCGTGCGAATGAATTAGAATGGATTGTATGAAGGAATTAGAATTGATAGTACGAAGGAATTAGAATGGATCGTACGAATGAATTAGAATGGATATATTCGTGCAAATGAATTAGAATGGATTGTATAAATGAATTAGAATGGATCGTATGAATGAATTAGAATGGATCGTGCGAATGAATTAGAATGGATCGTACGAATGAATTAGAATGGATCGTTCGAATGAATTAGAATGGTTCGTACAGAGAATGGATACATTCGTGCGAATGAATTAGAATGGATCGTACGAATGAATGCGAATGGATCGTACGAATGAATTAGAATGGATCGTATGAATGAATTAGAATGGATCGTATGAATGAATTAGAATGGATCATACGAATGAGTAAGAATGGATCGTATGAATGAAATAGAATGGATTGTATGAATGAATTAGAATGGATCGTACGAATGAATTAGAATGGATACATTCGTGCGAATGAATTAGGATGGATCATACGATTGAGTAAGAATGGTTCGTACGAATGAAATAAAATAGATCGTACGAATGAATTAGAATGGATCGTGCTAATGAATTAGAATGGATCGTACTAATTACGAATAAATTAGAACGATCCATTCTAATTCTTTCGCACGATCAATTCTAATTCATTAGCACGAATGTATCCATTCTAATTCATTCGTACGATCCATTCTAATTCATTCGTACGATCCATTCTAATTCATTCGTATGATCCATTCTAATTCATTCGCACGAATATATCCACTCTAATTCATTCGTATGATCCATTCTAATTCATTCGCACGATCAATTCTAATTCATTCGTACGATCCATTCTAATTCATTCGTACGATCCATTCTATTTCATTCGCACGAATGTATCCATTCTAATTCATTCGTACGATCCATTCTAATTCATAAGTACGATCCATTCCATTCTAATTCATTCCAATCCATTCTAATTCCTTTATACGATCCATTCTAATTCATTCGCACGAATGTATCCATTCTAATTCATTCGCACGATCCATTCTAATTTATTCGCACGATCCATTCTATTTCCTTCGCACGATCCATTCTAATTCATTCGCACGAATGTATCCAGTATAATTCATTCGTACGATCTATTCTAATTCATTCGTACGATCCATTCTAATTCCTTCGTACGATCCATTCTAATTCGATCCATTCTAATTCATTCATACGTACAAATTCATACGTACGATACACTCTAATTCATTCGTATGATCCATTCTAATTCCTTCGTACGATACATTCTAATTCCTTCGTACGATCCATTCTAATTCCTTCGTACGATCCATTCTATTTCATTTGTATGATCCATTCTAATTCCTTCGTACGATCCATTCTTATTCATTCCCATGAATGTATCCATTCTAATTCATACGTACGATCCATTCTAATTCATTTATACGATCCAATCTAATTCATTCATACAATCCATTCTAATTCATTCGCACGAATTTATCCATTCTAATTCATTCGTACGATCCATTCGAATTCATTCGCACGAATGTATCCATTCTAATTCATTCATACGATCCATTCTAATTCCTTCGTACGAATGTATCCACTCTAATTCATTCGTACGAATGTATCCACTCTAATTCATTCGTACGATCCATTATAATTCCTTCGTACGATCCATTCTAATTCGATCCATTCTAATTCATTTATACGTACAAATTCATACGTACGATCCATTCTTACGATCCATTCTAATTCATTCGTACGATCCATTCTAATTCATTCGCACGATCCATTCTAATTCATTCATACGATCCATTCTAATTCATTCGCATGATCCATTTTAATTCATTCATACGAATGTATCCATTCTAATTCATTCGTACGATCCATTCTAATTCATTCGCACGAATTTATCCATTCTAATTCATTCGTATGATCCATTCTAATTCATTCGCACGAATGTATCAATTCTAATTCATTCGTACGATCCATTCTAATTCATTCGCACAATGTATTCTAATTCATTCGTACGATCCATTCTAATTCCTTCGTACGATCCATTCTAATTCCTTCGTACGATCCATTCTAATTCATTCGTACGATCCATTCTAATTCATTTGTACGATCCATTCTAATTCATTCGCACGATCCATTCTAATTCATTCGCACGAATGTATCCATTCTAATTCATTCGTACGATCTATTCTAATTCATTCGTACGATCCATTCTAATTCCTTCATACGATTCATTCTAATTCATTTATACGATCTATTCTAATTCATTCATACAATCCATTCTAATTCCTTCGTATAATCCATTCTAATTCATTTGTACGATCCATTCTAATTCATTCGTATGATTCTTTCTAATTCATTCGTACGATCCATTTTAATTCATTCGTCCAATCCATTCTTTTTCATTCATACGATCCATTCTTATTCCTTCATACGATCCATTCTAATTCCTTTGTACGACCCATTATATTTCATTCGTATGGATACATTTGTGCGAATGAATTAGAATGGATCGTATGAATGAATTAGAATAGATTGTGCGAATGAATTAGAATGGATCGTACGTATAAATTAGAATGGATACATTATTGGGAATGAAATAGAATGGATCGTACAAAGGAATTAGAATGGATCATACGAATGAAATATAATGGGTCGTACAAAGGAATTAGAATGGATCGTACGAAGGAATTAGAATGGATCGTACGAAGGATTTTGAATGAATCGTACGAATGATTTAGAATGGATACATTCGTGCAAATGAATTAGAATGGATCGTACGAATGAGTAAGAATGGATCGTACGAATGAAATAGAATGGATCGTACGAATGAATTAGAATGGATCGTGCGAATGAATTAGAATGGATCATACGAATGAATTAGAATAGATTGTGTGAATGAATTAGAATGGATCGTACGAATGAATTAGAAAGGATCGTACGAATGAATTAAAATGGATTGTATGAATGAATTAGAATGGATCGTACGAATGAATTAGAGTGGATATATTCGTGTGAATGAATTAGAATGGATCATACGAATGAATTATAATGGATCGTACGAATGAATTAGAATTGATCGTACGAATGAATTAGAATGGATACATTCATGCGAATGAATTAAAATGGATCGTACGAATGAATAAGAATAGATTGTGCGGTATAAGAGAATTCGAATGGATCGTGCGAATGAATTAGAATGGATTGTACGAATAAATTAGAATGGATCGTACGAATGAATTAGAATGGATTGTACGAATGAATTACAATGGATCGTTGGAATGAATTAGAATGGATCGTGCGAATGAATTAGAATGCATCGTACGAATGAATTAGAATGGATCGTATGAATGAATTAGAATGGATCGTGCGAATGAATTAGAATGGATCGTACAAATGAATTAGAATGGATCGTATGAATGAATTAGAATGGATCGTACGAATGAATTAGAATGGATCGTACGAATTAATTAGAATGGATCGTACGAATGAATTAGAATGGATCGTACGAATGAATTAGAATTGATAGTACGAATGAATTAGAATGGATACATTCGTGCGAAAGAATTAGAATGGATCATGCACGTGTACGAATGAATTAGAATGGATCGTACGAATAAATTAGAAAGGATCGTATGAAGGAATTAGAATGGATCGTACAAAGGAATTAGAATGGATCGTACGAATGAATTAGAATGGATACATTCGTGCGAATGAATTAGAATGGATCGTGCGAATAAATTAGAATGGATCGTACGAATAAATTAGAATGGATCGTACGAATGAATGAGAATGGATCGTACGAATGAATTAGAATGGATCGTACGAATGAATTAGAATGTTGTACGAATGAATTAGAATGGATCGTACGAATGAATTAGAATGGATCGTGCGAATGAATTAGAATGGATACATTCGTGCGATCCATTCTAATTCATTCGCACGAATGTATCCAGATCCATTCTAATTCATTCGCACGATCCATTCTAATTCATTCGCACGATCCATTCTAATTCATTCGTACAATCCATTCTTACTCATTCGTACGATCCATTCTAATTCATTCGCACGAATGTATCCATTCTAATTCATTCGTACGGTCCATTCGACTTCATTCATACGATCCATTCTAATTCATTCGTACGATCCATTCTAATTCATTCGTACGATCCATTTTAAGTCATTCGCACGATCCATTCTAATTCATTCATACGATCCATTCTAATTCATTCGTACAATCCTTTCTAATTAATTCGCACGATCCATTCGAATTCACTCATACGATCCATTCTAATTCATTCATACGATCAATTCTAATTCATTCGTACGATCCATTCTAATTCATTCGTACAATTCATTCTATTTCATTCGTACGATCCATTCTTACTCATTCGTACGATCCATTCTAATTCATTCGTACGATCGATTCTAATTCATTCGTATGATCCATTCTAATTCATTCGCACGAATGTATCCACTCTAATTCATTCATACGATCCATTCTAATTCATTCATACAATCCATTCTAATTCATTCGTACGATCCATTCTAATTCATTCGCACGATCCATTCTAATTCATTTATACGATCCGATCTAATTCATTTATACGATCCATTCTAATTCATTCGCACGAATGTATCCATTCTAATTCATTCGTACGATCCATTCTAATTCATTCGCACAATCTATTCTAATTCATTCGCACGATCCATTCTAATTTATTCGTACGATCCATTGTAATTCATTCGTACAATCCATTCTTACTCATTCGTACTATCCATTCAAATTCATTCGTACGAATGTATCCATTCCAATTCATTCGTACGATCTATTCTAATTCATTCGTACGATCCATTCTAATTCATTCGCACAATCCATTCTTATTCATTCGCACGATCCATTCTAATTCATTCATAAGATCCATTCTAATTCATTCATACAATCCATTCTAATTCTTTCGTATGATCCATTCTAATTCATTCGTACAATCCATTCTATTTCATTCGTACGATCCATTCTTACTCATTCATACGATCCATTCTAATTCATTCGAACGAATGTATCCATTCTAATTCATTCGTACGATCTATTCTAATTCATTCGTACGATCCATTCTAATTCCTTCGTACGACCCATTCTAATTCATTCATACGATCCAGACGATCCAATCTAATTCATTCATACGATCCATTCTAATTCATTCGCATGAATGTATCCATTCTAATTCATTCGTATGAGCCATTCTAATTCATTCGCACGAATGCATCCATTCTAATTCATTCCTATGATCCATTCTAATTCGTGCAAAAGAATTAGAATGGATTGTATGAATGAATTAGAATGGATCGGGCTAATGAATTAGAATGGATCGTACGAATGAATTAGAATAGATTGTACGAATGAATTAGAATGGATCGTACGAATGAATTAGAATGGATCGTAATAATGGATCGTACGAATGAAATAGAATGGATCATACGAATGAATTAGCATGGATCATGCTAATGAATTAGAATGGAACGTACGAATGAATTAGAATAGATTGTGTGAATGAATTAGAATGGATCGTACGAATGAATTAGAATGGATAAATTCATGCAAATGAATTAGAATGGATCATACGAATGAGTAAGAATGGATCGTACGAATGAATTAGAAATAGAATAGAACGTACGAATGAATTATAATCGATACATTCGTACGAAAGAATTAGAATGGATCGTACGAATGAATTAGAATGGATCGTACGAATGAGTAAGAATGGATCGTATGAATGAATTAGAATGGATTGAATTAGAATGAATCGTATGAATAAATTAGAATGGATCGTATGAATGAATTAGAATGGATCGAATGAATGAATTAGAATGGATCGTATGAATGAATTAGAATGGATCGTGCGAATGAATTAGAAGGGATCGTGCGAATGAATTAGAATGGATCGCGTATGAATAAATTAGAATGCATCGTACGAACGAATTAGAATGGATCGTATGAATGAATTAGAATGGATTGTGCGAATGAATTAGAATGGATCGTACGAATGAATTAGAATGGATAAATTCGTGCGAATGAATTAAAATGGATTGTATGAATGAATTAGATTGGATCGTATAAATGAATTAGAATGGATCGTACGTATGAATTAGAATGGATACATTCATAGGAATGAATAAGAATGGATCGTACGAATGAATTAGAATATATACATTCGTGCGAATGAATTAGAATGGATACATTCGTGCAAAAGAATTAGAATAGATCGTATGAATGAATTAGAATGGATCGTATGAATGAAATAGAATGGATTGTATGAATGAATTAGAATGGATCGTACGAATGAATTAGAATAGATCGTACGAATAAATTAGAATGGATACATTCATGCGAATGAATTAGAATGGATCGTACGAATGAGTAAGAATGGATTGTACGAATGAATTAGAATGGATATATTCGAGCAAATAAATTAGAATTGATCGTATGTACGAATGAATTAGAATGGATCGTACGAATGAATTAGAATGGATACATTCGTGCGAATGAATTAGAATGGATCGTACGAATGAATTAGAATGGATCGTAATAATGGATCGTACGAATGAAATAGAATGGAGTTAGAATGGATCGTGCAAATGAATTAGAATGGATCGTAAGAATGAATTAGAATGGATCATACTTATGAATTAGAATGGATCGTATGAATGAATTAGAATAGATACATTCGTGCGAATGAATTAGAATGGATCGTATGAATGAATTAGAATGGATCGTACGAATGAATTAGAATGGATACATTCGTGCGAATGAATTAGAATGGATCGTGCGAATGAATAAGAATGGGTCGTACGAAGGAATTAGAATGGATCGTACGAATGAATTAGAATGGATACATTCATGCGAAAGAATTAGAATGGAACGTACGAATGAATTAGAATGGATCGTAAGAATGAAATAGAACGGATTGTACGAATGAATTGGAATGGATACATTCGTGCAAATGAATTAGAATGGATCGTACGAATGAGTAAGAATGGATCGTACGAATAAAAAAGAATGGATTGTACGAAGGAATTAGAATGGATACATTCGTGCGAATAAATTAGAATGGATCGTACGAATGAGTAAGAATGGATCGTACGAATAAAATAGAATAGATCGTACGAATGAATTAGAATGGATCGTGCTAATGAATTAGAATTGATCGTACGAATGAATTAGAATAGATTGTGCGAAAGAATTAGAATGGATCGTATGAATGAATTAGATTGGATCGTACATTCTAATTCCTTCGTACGATCCATTCTAATTCCTTCGTACAAATTAGAATGGATCGTACGAAGGAATTAAAATGGATCGTACGAACGAATTAGAATGGATACATTCATGCGAATGAATTAGAATGGATCGTATGAATGAAATAGATTGGATCGTATGAATGAATTAGAATGGATCGTGCGAATGAATTAGATTGGATCGTATGAATGAATTAGATTGGATCGTATGAATGAATTAGAATGGATCTGCGAATGAATTAGAATGGATCGTGCGAATGAATTAGAATGGATCATACGAATGAATTAGAATGGATCATACGAATGAATTAGAATGGATACATTCGTGAGAATGAATTAGAGGGGATTGTGCGAATGAATTAGAATGGATCGTATGAAATAATTAGAATGGATTCATTCGTGCGAATGAATTAGAATGGATCGTGCGAATGAATTAGAATGGATCGTACGAATTAATTAGAATAGATCATACGAATGAATTAGAATGGAATTAGAATGGATCGTTCGAATGAATTAGAATGGATCGTACAAGGAATTAGAATGGATCATACGAATGAATTAGAATGGATATATTCGTGCAAATGAATTAGATTGGATCGTATGAATGAATTAGAATGGATCGTGCGAATGAATTAGAATAGATTGTGCGAATGAATTAGAATGGATCGTACAAATGAATTAGAATGGATCGTGTGAAAGAATTAGAATGGTTTGTATGAATGAATTAGAATGGATCGTATGAATGAATTAGAATGGATCATACGAATGAATTAGATTGGATCGTATGAATGAAATAGAATGGATCATGCGAATGAATTAGAATGGATCGTACGAATGAATTAGAATGGATCGTATGAATGAATTAGAATGGATCGTACAAAGGATAGATACATTCGTGCGAATGAATTAGAATGGATCGTACGAATGAATTAGAATGGATCGTATGAATGAATTAGATTGGATCGTATGAATGAATTAGAATGGATCGTGCGAATGAATTAGAATGGGATCGTACAAATGAATTAGAATGGATATATTCGTGCAAATGAATTAGAAGGGATCGTACAAATGAATTAGAATGGATCGTACGAATGAATTAGAATGGATCGTACGAATGAATTAGAATGGATCATACGAATAAGTAAGAATGAATTAGAATGGATCGTACGAATGAATTAGAATGGATCGTACGAATGAATTAGAATGGATCGTACGAATGAATTAGAATAGATTGTGCGAATGAATTAGAATGGATCGTACGAATGAATTAGAATGGATATATTTGTGCAAATGAATTAGAATGGATCGTATGAATGAATTAGAAAGGATCGTACGAATGAATTAGAATGGTCCGTATGAATGAGTAAGAATGGATCGTGCAAATGAATTAGAATGGATCATACGAATGAATTTGAATGGATCGTATGGATGAATTAGAATGGATCGTGCGAATGAACTAGAATGGATCGTATGAATGAATTAGAATGGATCGTGCGAATGAATTAGAATGGATCGTACGAATGAATTAGAATGGATCGTATGAATGAATTAGAATGGATACATACGAATGAATTAGAATGGATCGTATGAATGAATTAGATTGGATCGTATGAATGAATTAGAGACATTCGTGCATTCTAATTCATTCGTACGATCCATTTGAATTCCTTCGTACGATCCATTCTAATTCCTTTGTACGATCCATTCTATTTCATAAGCACGATCCATTCTAATTCATTCATACGATCCATTCTAATTCATTCTAATTCATTCGTACGATCCATTCGAATTCATTCATACGATCCATTCTTACTCATTCTTATAATCCATTCTAATTCATTCGCACGAATGTATCCATTCTAATTCATTCGTATGATCCATTCTAATTTATTTATACGATCCAATCTAATTCTTTCATACAATCCATTCTAATTCATTCGCACGAATTTATGTTCTAATTCATTCGTACGATCAATTCTAATTCATTCGCACAATCTATTCTAATTCATTTGTACGTTCCATTCTAATTCATTAGCACGATCCATGCTAATTCATTCGTACGATCCATTCTATTTCATTCGTACGATCCATTATTACGATCCATTCTAATTCATTCGTACGATCCATTCTAATTCATTCGCACAATCTATTCTAATTCATTCGTACGATCCATTCTAATTCATTAGCACGATCCATTCTAATTCATTCATACAATCAATTCTAATTCTTTCACACGATCCATTCGAATTCACTCATACGATCCATTCTAATTCATTCGTACGATCCATTCTTATTCATTCCCATGAATGTTTCCATTCTAATTCATTCGTACGAATGAATTAGAATGGATCGTATGAATGAATTAGAATGGATCGTACGAATGAATTAGAATGGATACATTCGCGCGAATGAATTAGAATGGATCATACGAATGAGTAAGAATGAATCGTATGAATTAATTAGAATGGATTGTACGAATGAATTAGAATGAATTAGAATGGATGGTACGAATGAATTAGAATGGATACATTCGTGCATTCTAATTCATTCGTATGATCCATTCTAATTCCTTCGATCCATTCTAATTCATTCGCACGGTCCATTCTAATTCTTTCATACGATCCAATCTAATTCATTCATACGATCCATTCTAATTCATTCGCTCGAATGTATCCATTCTAATTCATTCGCACGATCCATTCTAATTCATTCATACGATCCATTCTAATTCATTTGCACGAATATATCCATTCTAATTCATTCGTACGATCCATTCTAATTCATTCGTACGATCCATTCTAATTCATTCGCACAATCTATTCTAATTCATTCGTACGATCTATTCTAATTCATTAGCACGATCCATTCTAATTCATTCAGAATGGATCATACGAATGAATTAGAATGGATCGTCTGAGAGAATTCGAATGGATCGTGCGAATGAATTAGAATGGATTGTACGAATGAATTAGAATGGAACGTACGAATGAATTACAATAGATCGTACGAATGAATTAGAATGGATACATTCGTACGAATGAATTAGAATGGATCGTACGAATGAGTAAGAATGGATCGTACGAATGAATTAGAATAGATCGTACGAATGAATTAGAATGGATACATCCGTGGGAATGAATTAGAATGGATCGTATGAATGAATTAGAATGGATCGTGCGAATGAATTAGAATGGATCGTGCGAATGAATTAGAATTACGATCCAATCTAATTCATTCATACGATCCATTCTAATTCTTTCGCACGAATATATCCATTCTAATTCATTCGTACGTTCCATTCTAATTCATTCGCACAATCTATTAATCGATCGTGCGAATGAATTAGAATGGATCGTACAAATGAATTAGAATGGATCGTATGAATGAATAAGAATTGATCGTGCAAATGAATTAGAATGGATCGTACGAATGAATTAGAGTGGATACATTCGTGCGAATGAATTAGAATGGATCGTATTAATGAATTAGAATGGATCGTGCGAATGAATTAGAATGGATCGTAATATCCATTCTTTTTCATTCGTATTATCCATTCTAATTTCTTCGTACGATCCATTCTTATTCATTCCCATGAATGTATCCATTCTAATTCATATGTACGATCCATTCTAATTCATTTATACGATCCAATCTAATTCATTCATACAATCAGCACAAATGAATTAGAATGGATCCTATGAATGAATTAGAATGGGTACATTCGTGCGAATGAATTAGAATGGATCGTGCGAATGAATTAGAATGGATCATACGAATGAGTAAGACTGGATCGTATGAATGAAATAGAATGGATCGTATGAATTAGAATGGATCGTACGAAGGAATTAGAATGGATCGTATAAATGAATTAGATTGGATCGTGCAAATGAATTAGAATAGATCATACGAATGAATTAGAGTGGATCGTAATAATGGATCGTACGAATGAAATAGAATGGATTGTACGAATGAATTAGCATGGATCGTGCGAATGAATTAGAATGGATCATACAAATGAATTAGAATGAATCGTATGAATGAATTAGAATGGATTCTACGAATTAGTTAGAATGGATCGTACAATTGAATTAGAAAGGATCGTGCGAAAGAATTAGAATGGATTGTATGAATGAATTAGAATGGATCATGCGAATGAATTAGAATGGATCGTACGAATGAATTAGAATGGATCGTACGAATGAATTAAAATGGATACATTCGTGCGAATGAATTAAAATAGATTGTGGTGCGAATGAATTAGAATGGATCGTACGAATGAATTAGAATGGATCGTATGAATGAATTAGAATGGATCGTACGAATGAATTAGAATGGATCGTACGAATGAATTAGACTGGATCGTGTGAAAGAATTAGAATGGATTGTATGAATGAATTAGAATGGATCGTGCGAATGAATTAGAATGGATCGTGCGAATGAATTAGAATGTATACATTCATGCGAATGAATTAGAATGGATCATACGAATGAATTAGAATGAATTAGAATGGATCGTACGAATGAATTAGAATGGATTAGAATGGATCGTGCGAATGAATTAGAATGGATCGTACGAATGAATTAGAATGGATGGTACGAACGCGAATTAGAATAGATTATGCGAATGAATTAGAATGGATCGTATGAATGAATTAGAATGGATCGTACAAATGAAATAGAATAGATCGTACGAATGAATTAGAATGGATCGTATGAATGAATTTGAATGGATCGTGTGATAGAATTAGAATGGATTGTATGAATGAATTAGAATGGATCGTACGAATAAATTAGAATGGATCGTATGAATGAATTCGAGTGGATCGTATGAATTCATTCTAATTCATTCATACAATCTATTCTAATTCCTTCGTACGATCCATTCTAATTCCTTTGTACGACCCATTATATTTCATTCGTATGGATACATTCGTGCGAATGAATTAGAATTGTTTGGGGGATTTTTCACTGATCCTTGAGAGCCACCTGCAAGACAAAGAAAAGAGAACGTGAGAACGGCTGGCTCCCTTAGGAGCGCAGACCCTCCGACGCTCAAGTCAGTCACGGGTGCACAACGGCAAGCTGTTGTATACCAAAGTGGTATGGAAATGGGATTCGAACCTGTACTTTGGAGCCTGGGGGTGTGCATTTATAGACATTGGCGGCCTATGGTGGCCCGACACGTGGAGATTCTTCCGGCGCCTTCTAGACCCCCCCACGATCTGGCTCGCGTGGGCCTCTGACAGTCCTTGGTACTCGCACCCCTGACATTCTTTGTCATCGAGCCTGCCAGGCGGTTTTGAGTGGGAGAGCATCTTTCTTGTCGCTGCCAGGTGGCTATTCTAGAATGTTCAAGTCTGGGAGGTCTCTGGGAGAAAGCAAAGGCAAGCTCGCCCTGCACTGCTCCGCCCCTTCTTCCGTATTTATCAAGAGTCGGACCTCGCGGGAGCAACCTCTTCGATAAACAGGGGTCTGGGCGAGCTCCTGAGCGAGCATGGGCGAGCTCCTGCGAGCTAGACGAGCTTCTGAGCGAACAGGGGCGAGCTCCTGCGCGAGCTAGGCGAGCTCATGCGAGAGCAGGGGCGAGCTCCTGAGCGAGCTATGCGAGCTCATGCACGAGCTAGGCGAGCTCATGCGCGAGCTAGGCGAGCTCCTGAGCGAACATGGACGAGCTCCTGCGCGAGCTAGGCGAGCTCATGTGAGAGCATGGGTGAGCTCCTTAGCGAGCTCTTGGCCTTGGGCGAGCTCCTGTGCGAGCATGGGCGAGCTCCTTAGCGAGCTCTTGGCCTTGGGCCCCTTCAGCCCAATGTGGATCTCGCTCCACTGTCAAGATGATTTAGTGAGCACGGGGGCGGGAACTACTGTGGGGTCTGGGAGGGGCGAGCTGCACTCAGATACAAGGTGTCCATCCAGCTCCCTGTGGGGGCGAGCTTCTTGCGGGCTGGAAAGGGGGCACGCTAGGCTTCCGAGGGTTCCAACTCCTGGACGGGCTCCCTCGAGAACTCTATCTCAGGTGTGTTTGCAATGCTATCCAAGATGTGGTTTCTGACTACCCCCAACAAGAATGGATCGTATGAATGAATTAGAATAGATTGTGCGAATGAATTAGAATGGATCGTACGTATGAATTAGAATGGATACATTCATGGGAATGAATTAGAATGGATCGTACAAAGGAATTAGAATGGATCATACGAATGAAATATAATGGGTCGTATAATGGAATTAGATCCACGTGCGAATGAATTAGAATGGATCATACGAATGAGTAAGAATGGATCGTACGAATGAAATAGAATGGATTGTACGAATGAATTAGAATGGATTGTACGAATGAATTAGAATAGATTGTATGAATGAATTAGAAAGGATACATTCGTGCGAATGAATTAGAATGGATCGTACGAATGAATTTGAATAGATCGTACGAATGAATTAGAATGGATCATAGTAAAGAATTAGAATAGATTGTGCAAATGAATTAGAATGGATCGTATGAATGAATTAGATAACAATCCATTCTATTTCATTCGTATGATCCATTCTAATTCCTTCGTACAATCTAATTCATTCATACGATCCATTCTAATTCATTCGCACGAATGTATCCATTCTAATTCATTCGTACGATCCATTCTAATTCATTCGCACGATCCATTCTAATTCATTCGTACGATCCATTCTAATTCGTTTATACGATCCAATCTAATTCATTCATACAATCCATTCTAATTTATTCGCACGAATTTATCCATTCTAATTCATTCGTACGATCAATTCTAATTCATTCGCACAATCTATTCTAATTCATTCGTACGTTCCATTCTAATTCAGTCATACAATCCATTCTAATTCATTAATACGGATCATACAAAGGAATTAGAATGGATCATGCGAATGAATTAGAATGGATCGTACGAATGAATTAGAATGGCTACATTCGTGCGAATGAATTAGAATGGATCGTACGAATGAGTAAGAATGGATCTTACGAATGAAATAGAATGGATTGTATTAATGAATTAGAATGGATTGTACGAATGAATTAGAATGGATCGTGCGAATGAATTAGAATGGATCGTACAAATGAATTAGAATGGATACATTCGTGCGAATGAATTAGAATGGATCATACGAATGAGTAAAAATGGATCGTACGAATGAAATAGAATGGATTGTACGAATAAAATAGAATGGATTGTACGAATGAATTAGAATGGATCATTCGAATGAATTAGAATAGATTGTATGAATGAATTAGA
This sequence comes from Chamaelirium japonicum, assembly GCA_947650365.1. Classification (NCBI taxonomy): domain Eukaryota; kingdom Viridiplantae; phylum Streptophyta; class Magnoliopsida; order Liliales; family Melanthiaceae; genus Chamaelirium; species Chamaelirium japonicum. Next base: position 108,352,700 of record OX393550.1, read on the forward strand.
ATGGATATATTAGTGCGAATGAATTAGAATGGACCGTACGAATGAATTAGAATAGATCGTACGAATGAATTAGAATGGATCGTACGAATGAATTAGAATAGATTGTGCGAATGTATTAGAATGGATCGTATGAATGAATTAGATTACGATCCATTCTATTTCATTCGTATGATCCATTCTAATTCCTTCGTACAATCTAATTCATTCATACGATCCATTCTAATTCATTCGCACGAATGTATCCATTCTAATTCTTTCGTATGATCCATTCTAATTCATTTGCACGATTCATTTTAATTCATTCGTAGGATCCATTCTAATTCATTAATACGATCCATTCTAATTCATTCGCACGATCCATTCTAATTCATACGTACGATCCATTCTAATTCATTCGTACGATCCATTCTAATTCATTCGTATAATCCATTCTAATTCATTCATATGATCCATTCTTATTCATTCCCATGAATGTATCCATTCTAATTCATTCGTACGATCCATTCTAATTCATTCATACGATCCTTTCTAATTCCTTCGTACGATCCATTCTAATTCATTCGTACAATCCATTCTATTTCATTCGTACGATCCACTCTAATTCATTCGTACGATCCATTCAATTTCATTCGTACGGATCGTACGAATGAATTAGAATGGATCGTGCTAATGAATTAGAATGGCACGTACGAATGAATTAGAATAGATTGTGCGAATGAATTAGAATGGATCGTACGAATGAATTAGAATGGATAAATTCGTGCGAATGAATTAGAATGGCTTGTATGAATGAATTAGATTCGATCGTCTAAATGAATTAGAATGGATCATACGAATGAATTAGAATGGATCGTGCGAATGAATTAGAATGGATCGTACGAATGAATTAGAATGGATACATTCATGCGAATGATTTAGGATGGATCGTATGAATGAATTAGATTGTATGAAGGAATTAGAATGGATCATACGAATGAAATAGAATGGATCGTAATCTAATTCATTCATACGATCCATTCTAATTCATTCGCACAATCTATTCTAATTCATTCCTACGATCCATTTTACTTCATTCGTACGATCTATTCTAATTCATTCATACGATTCATTCTAATTCATTCGCACAAATGTATCCACTCTAATTCATTCATACAATCTATTCTAATTCATTCGTACGGTACGAATGAATTAGAATGGATCGTATGAATGAATTTGATTGGATCGTATGAATAAATTAGAATGGATCGTGCGAATGAATTAGAATGGATCGTACGAATGAATTAGAATGAATCGTACGAATGAAATAGAATGGATCGTACGAATGAATTAGAATGGATCGTGCGAATGAATTAGAATGGATCGTGCGAATGAAATAGAATGGATACAAATGAATTAGAATGGATCATACAAATAAATTAGAACGGATCGTATGTGTGAATTCGAATGGATTGTATGAATGAATTAGAATGGATCGTACGAATGAATTAGAATGGATACATTCGTGCGAATGAATTAGAATGGATCATACGAATGAGTAAGAATGGATCGTACGAATGAAATAGAATGGATTGCACGAATGAATTAGAATGGATCATACAAATGAATTAGAATGGATCATACGAATGAATTAGAATGGATCCTGCAAATGAATTAGAATGGATCGTGCGAATGAATTAGAATGTATCGTGTGAAAGAATTAGAATGGATCGTACGAATGAGTAAGAATGGATCGTACGAATGAAATAGAATGGATCGTACGAATGAATTAGAATGGATCGTGCGAATGAATTAGAATGGATCGTACGAAGGAATTAGAATGGATCGTACAAAAGAATTAGAATGGATCGTACGAATGGATATATTCGTGCAAAAGAATTAGAATGGATTGTATGAATGAATTAGAATGGATCGAATGAATGAATTAGAATGGATCGTACGAATGAATTAGATTGGACCATATGAATGAATTAGAATGGATCGTACGAATGAATTAGAATGGATCGTACGAATGAATTAGAATAGATTGTGCGAATGAATTAGAATGGCTCGTACGAATGAATTAGAATGGATCGTATGAATGAATTAGAATGGATCATACGAATAAATTAGAATGAATCGTATGAATGAATTAGAATGGATCGTACGAATGAATTAGAAAGGATCGTGCGAATGAATTATAATGGATCGTGCGAATGAATTAGAATGGATCGTATGAATGAATTAGAATGGATCGTGCGAATGAATTAGAATGGATCGTATGAATGAAAAAGAATGGATCGTATGAATTAGAATGGATCGTACGAAGGAATTAGAATGGATCGTATGAATGAATTAGATTGGATCGTATTAATGAATTAGAGTGGATCGTATGAATGAATTAGAATGGATCGTACGAAGGAGTAAGAATGGATCGTATTAATGAATTAGAATTGATCGTGCGCACGATCCATTCTAATTCATTCGTACCATCCATTCTAATTCATTCGCACGATCCATTCGAATTCACTCAAACGATCCATTCTAATTCATTCATACGATCCATTCTAATTTATTCGCACGATCCATTCTAATTCATTCATACAATCGATCCAATCTAATTCTTTCATACGATTCATTCTAATGGATCGTACGAATGAATTAGAATGGATTGTATGAATGAATTCGAATAGATCATACGAATGAATTAGAATGGATCGTACGAAGGAATTAGAATGGATCATACGAATGAATTAGGATGGATATATTTGTGCAAATGAATTAGAATGGATTGTATGAATGAATTAGAATGGATCGTATGAATGAATTAGAATGCTTCGTGCAAATGAATTAGAATGGATCGTATTAATGAATTAGAATGGATCATATGAATGAATTAGAATGGATCGTGAGAATGAATTAGAATGGATCGTATGAATAAATTAGAATAGATCGTATGAATGAATTAGAATGGATCGTGCGAATGAATTAGAATGGATCGTACGAATGAATTAGAATGGATCGTATGAATGAATTAGAATGGATCGTGCGAATGAATTAGAATGGATAAATTCGTGCAAATGAATTAGAATGGATCGTGCGAATGAAATAGAATGGATATATTCGTGCAAATGAATTAGAATGGATCGTACGAATGAGTAAGAATGGATCGTACGAATGAAATAGAATGGATCGTACGAATGAATTTGAATGGATAAATTCGTGCGAATGAATTAGATTGGATCGTACGAAGGAATTAGAATGGATCGTATGAATGAATTAGAATGGATCATACGAATGAATTAGAATGGATACATTCGTCGCACAATCTATTCTAATTCATTCATACGATCCATTCTAATTGATACGTATGATCGATTCTATTTCATTAGTACGATCCATTCTTACTCATTCGTACGATCCATTCTAATTCATTCATACGATCCATTCTAATTCTTTCGCACGAATGTATCCATTCTAATTCATTTGTACGTTCATTTCTAATTCATTCGCACGAATGTATCCATTCTAATTCATTCGTACGATCTATTCTAATTCATTCGCACAATCTATTCTAATTCATTCGCACGATCCATTCTAATTCATTCATACGATCCATTCTAATTCATTCGCGCGATCCATTCTAATTCTAATTCATTCGCACGAATGTATCCATTCAAATTCATTCGTACATGTATGAATTCATTCGTACGATCCATTCTAATTCATTCGTACGATCCATTCTTATTCATTCGTATGATCCATTCTTACTCATTCGTATGATCCATTCTAATTCATTCGCACGAATGTATCCATTCTAATTCATTCTAATTCATTCGTACGATCCATTCTAATTCATTAGCATGATCCATTCTAATAAATTCGTACGATCCATTCTATTTTATTCGTATGATCAATTCTAATTCATTCGTACGATCCATTCTAATTCCTTCATACGATCCATTCTAATTCATACAATCCATTCTATTTCATTCATACGATCCATTCTAATTCATGAATTAGAATGGATCGTACGAATGAATTAGAGTGGATCGTGCGAATGAATTAGAATGGATCGTACGAAGGAATTAGAATGGATCGTGCTAATGAATTAGAATGGATCGTACGAATGAATTAGAATGGATCGTATGAATGAATTAGAATGGATCGTGCGAATGAATTAGAATGGATCGTACGAATGAATTAGAATAGATTGTGCGAATTAGTAAAAATGGATCGTACGAAGGAATTAGAATGGATCGTATGAATGAATTAGAATGGATCATGCGAATAAATTAGAATGGATCGTACGAATGAGTTAGAATGGATCGTATGAATGAGTAAGAATTGATCGTACAAAGAAATTAGAATGGATCGTACGAATGAATTAGAATGGATCGTATGAATGAATTTGAATGGATCGTACGAAGGAATTAGAATGGATCGTACAAATGAATTAGAATGGATACATTCGTGCGAATGAATTAGAATGGATCGTACGAATGAGTAAGAATGGATCGTACGAATGAAATAGAATGGATTGTACGAAGGAATTAGAATGGACACATTCGTGTGAATGAATTAGAATGGATCGTACGAATGAATTAGAATGGATCGTGCGAATGAATTAGAATGGATCGTACGAATGAGTAAGAATGGATCGTGCGAATGAATTAGAATGGATCATACGAATGAATTAGAATGGATCGTATGAATGAATTAGAATGGATCGTGCGAATGAATTAGAATAGATCGTATGAATGAATTAGAATAGATTGTGTGAATGAATTAGAATGGATCGTACGAATGAATTAGAATGGATCGTACGAAGGAATTAGAATGGATCGTACGAAGGAATTAGAATGGATCGTACGAATGAATTAGAATGGATTATACGAATGAATTAGATTGGATCGTATGAGTATGAATGAATTAGAATGTGGATACATTCATGCGAATGAATTAGAATGGATCGTATGAATGAATTAGATTGGATCGATTGTATGAATGAATTAGAATGGATCGTGCGAATGAATTAGAATGGATCGTGCGAATGAATTAGAATGGATACATTCGTGCGAACGAATTAGAGTACGATCCATTCTTACTCATTCGTATGATCCATTCTAATTCATTAGAATGGATCATATGAATGAATTAGATTGGATCATATGAATGAATTAGAATGGATCGTACGTATGAATTAGAATGAATCGTATGAATGAATTAGAATGGATACATACGAATGAATTAGAATGGATTGTATGAATGAATTAGATTGGATCGTATGAATGAATTAGAATGGATCGTGCGAATGAATTAGAATGGATCGTGCGAATGAATTAGAATGGATCGTACGAATTAATTAGAATGGATACATTCGTGCAAAAGAATTAGAATGGATTGTATGAATGAATTAGAATGGATCGTGCTAATGAATTAGAATGGATCGTACGAATGAATTAGAATAGAATGGTTCGTGCACGTGTACGAATGAATTAGAATGGATCGTACGAATGAATTAGAATAGATCATACGAAGGAATTAGAATGGATCGTACGAAGGAATTTGAATGGATCGTACGAATGCATTTGAATAGATACATTCGTGCGAATGAATTAGAATGGATCGTACGAATGAATTATAATGGATCGTGCGAATGAATTAGAATGTATCGTATGAAGGAATTAGAATGGATCGTACGAATGAGTAAGAATGGATCGTACGAATGAAATAGAATGGATCTTACGAATGAATTAGAATGGATAAATTCGTCCGAATGAATTAGAATGGATCGTACGAATGAATTAGAATGGATACATTCGTGCGAATGAATTAGAATGGATCGTATGAATGAATTAGATTGGATCGTATGAATGAATTAGAATGGATCGTACGTATGAATTAGAATGGATACATTCATGGGAATGAATAAGAATGGATCGTACGAATGGATTAGAATGGATCATATGAATGAATTAGAATGGATCGTACGAATGAATTAGAATGGATCGTACGAATGAAATAGAATGGATCATACGAATGAAATGGATGGATACATTCGTGCGAATGAATTAGAATAGATCGTACGAATAAGTAAGAATGGATCGTACGAATGAAATAGAATGGATTGTACGAATGAATTAGAATGGATCGTACGAATAAATTAGAATGGATCATATGCGTATGAATGAATTAGAATAGATTGTGCGAATGAATTAGAATGGATCATACGAATAAATTAGAATGGATACATTCGTGCGAATGAATTAGAATGGATCGTATGAATGAATTAGAATGGATCGTGCGAATGAATTAGAATGGATCGAAGGAATGAATTAGAATGGATCATGCGAATTAATTAGAATGGATCGTACGAATGAATTAGAATGGATCGTACGAAGGAATTAGAATGGATCATGCGAATGAATTAGAATGGATCATACGAAGGAATTAGAATGGATCGTACGAAGGAATTAGAATTGATCGTAGGAATGAATTAGAATGGATCGTACGAATGAATTAGAATGACTCGTACGAAGGAATTAGAATGGATCGTACGAATGAATTAGAATGGATCGTAATAATGGATCGTACGTTTGAATTTGTACGTATGAATGAATTAGAATGGATCGAATTAGAATGGATCGTACGAAGGAATTAGAATGGATCGTACGAATGAATTAGAGGGGATACATTCGTGCGAATGAATTAGAATGGATCGTACGAATGAGTAAGAATGGATCGTACGAATGAAATAGAATAGATCGTACGTATCAATTAGAATGGATACATTCATGGGAATGAATTAGGATGGATCGTATAAAGGAATTAGAATGGATCGTACGAAGGAATTAGAATGGATCGTACGAATGAATTAGAATGGATCGTACAAATGAATTAGAATGGATACATTCGTGCGAATGAATTAGAATGGTTCATACGAATGAGTAAGAATGGATTGTACGAATGAAATAGAATGGATTGTACGAATAAATTAGAATGGATCGTACGAATAAATTAGAATGGATCGTGCGAATGAATTAGAATGGATCGTGCGAATGAATTAGAATGGATCGTACGAATGAATTAGAATGGATACATTCGTGCGAATGAATTAGAATGGATCGTACGAATGAATTAGAATGGATCGTACGATCGAATTAGAATGGATCGTATGAATGAATGAGATTGGATCGTATGAATGAATTAGAATGGATCGTGCGAATGAATTAGAATGGATCGTGCGAATGAATTAGAATGGATACATTCGTGCAAAAGAATTAGAATGGATTGTATGAATGAATTAGAATGGATCGTACGAATGAGTAAGAATGGATTGTACGAATGAATTAGAATGGATCGTGCGAATGAATTAGAATGGATCTGGATACATTCGTGCGAATGAATTAGAATGGATCTGGATACATTCGTGCGAATGAATTAGAATGGATCGTACGAATGAATTAGAATGGATTGTACGAATAAATTAGAATGGATCGTGTAAAAGAATTAGAATGGATAGTATGAATGAATTAGAATGGATGGTATGAATGAATTAGATTGGATCGTATTAATGAATTAGAATGGATCGTGCGAATGAATTAGAATGGATCGTACAAATGAATTAGAATGGATCGTACGAAGGAATTAGAATGGATCGTGCGAATGAATTAGAATGGATCGTATGAAGGAATTAGAATGGATCGTACAAAGGAATTAGAATGGATCGTACGAATGAATTAGAATGGATCGTACGAATGAATTAGAATGGATCGTATGAAGGAATTAGAATGGATCGTACGAATGAATTAGAATGGATCGTAATAATGGATCGTACGTATGAATTTGTACGTATGAATGAATTAGAATGGATCGAATTAGAGTGGATCGTACGAAGGATTTAGAATGGATCGTACGAATGAATTAGAGTGGATACATTCGTGCGAATGAATTAGAATGGATTGTACGAATGAGTAAGAATGGATCGTACATTCGTGCGAATGAATTAGAATGGATTCTATGAATGAATTAGATTGGATCGTATAAATGAATTAGAATGGATCGTACGTATGAATTAGAATGAATACATTCATGGGAATGAATAAGAATAGATTGTGCGAATGAATTAGAATAGATCGTACGAATGAATTAGATTGGATCTTATAAATTAATTAGAATGGATCGTGCGAATGAATTAGAATGGATCGTACGAATGAATTAGAATGGATTGTATGAATGAATTACAATGGATCAAACGAATGAATTAGAATGGATCGTGTATCCATTGTAATTCATTCGTACGATCCATCCTAATTCATTCGCACGATCCATTCTAATTCATTCATACGATCCATTCTAATTCATTCGCCCGAATGTACCCATTCTACTTCATTCGTACGATCCATTATAATTCATAAGTACGATCCATTCTACTTCATTCATACGATCCATTCTAATTCATTCGTACGATCCATTCTAATTCCTTCATACGAAGGAATTAGAATGGATCGTACGAATGAATTAGAATAGATCGTACGAATGAATTAGAATGGATACATTCGTGCGAATGAATTAGAATGGATCGTGCGAATGAATTAGAATGGATCGTGTGAATGAATTAGAATGGATCGTGCGAATGAATTAGAATGGATACATTCGTGCGAATGAATTAGAATGGATCGTATAAAGGAATTAGAATGGATGCGAATGAATTAGAATGGAATGGATCGTACTTATGAATTAGAATGGATCGTACGAATGAATTAGAATGGATACATTCGTGCGAATGAAATAGAATGGATCGTACGAATTAATTAGAATGGTTCGTACGAAAGAATTAGAATGGATACACGATCCATTCTAATTCATTCATGCGATCCATTCTAATTCATTCGTACGGCGAATGAATTAGAATGGACCGTGCGAATGGATTAGAATGGATCGTACGAATGAATTAGAATGGATCGTATGAATGAATTAGAATGGATCGTACGAATGAATTAGAATGGATACATTCGTGCGAATGAATTAGAATGGATCATACGAATGAGTAACAATGGATCGTACGGATCGTACGAATGAATTAGAATCATTCGGATGTGTACGAATGAATTAGAATAGATTGTGCGAATGAATTAGAATAGATCGTACGAATAAATTAGAATGGATACATTCATGCGAATGAATTAGAATGGATCGTATGAATGAATTAGAATGGATCGTGCGAATGAATTAGAATGGATCGTAAGAATGAATTAGAATGGATTGTGCGAATGAATTAGAATTGATCGTACGAATGAATTAGAATGGATCGTTCGAATGAATTAGAATGGATCGTACGAAGGAATTAGAATGAATCGTGCGAATGAATTAGAATGGATCGTACGAATGAATTAGAATGGACCGTACGAATGAAATAGAATGGATCGTATGAATGAAATAGAATGGATCGTACGTATGAATTAGAATGGATCGTGCGAATGAATTAGAATGGATCGTATGAATGAATTGAAATGGATCGTACGAATGAAATAGAATGGATCGTACGAATGAATTAGAATGGATCGTACGAATGAATTAGAATGGATCATACGCCTAATTCATTTGTACGATCCATTCTAATTCATTCGTACGATCTATTCTAATTCATTCGTACGATCCATTCTAATTCATTCATACGATCCATTCTAATGTACGAATGAATTAGAATGGATCGCACGAAGGAATTAGAATAGATCGTACGAAGGAATTAGAATGGATCGTACGAATGAATTAGAATGGATCATACTTATGAGTAAGAATGGATCGTGCGAATGAATTAGAATGGATCATACGAATGAATTAGATTGGATAAATGAATGAATTAGAATGGATCGTGCGAATGAATTAGAATGGATCGTATAAACGAATTAGAATAGATTGTGCGAATGAATTAGAATGGATCGTGCGAATGAATTAGAATGGATCGTACGAATGAATTAGAATGGATCGTATGAATGAATTAGAATGGATACATACGAATGAATTAGGATGGATCGTATGAATGAATTAGATTGGATCGTATGAATGAATTAGAATGGATCGTGCTTTGTACGAATGAATTAGAATGGATCGTATTAATGAATTAGAATGGATCGTGCGAATGAATTAGAATGGATCGTACGAATGAATTAGAATGGATCGTGTGAAAGAATTAGAATGGATTGTATGAATGAATTAGAACGGATCGTATGAATTAATTAGATTGGATCGTATTAATGAATTAGAATGGATCTTGCGAATGAATTAGAATGGATCATACGGATCCATTCTATTTCATTCGTATGATCCATTCTAATTCCTTCGTACGATCCATTCTTATTCATTCCCATGAATGTATCCATTCTAATTCATACGTGCGAATGAATTAGAATGGATCGTAGGAATGAATTAGAATGGATCGTACGAATGAATTAGAATGGATCGTATGAATGAATTAAAATGGATCGTACGAATGAATTAGAATGGATCGTACGAAGGAATTAGAATGGATCGTATGAATGAATTAGAATGGATACATTTGTGCGAATGACTTAGAATGGATCATACGAATGAGTAGGAATGGATCGTACGAATGAAATAGAATGGATCATATGAATGAATTAGAATAGATTGTGGAAATGAATTAGAATGGATCGTACGAATTAATTAGAATGGATCGTATGAATGAATTAGTATGGATCGTGCGAATGAATTAGAATGGATCGAATGAATGAATTAGATCGGATCGTGCGAATGAATTAGAATGGATCGTGCGAATGAATTAGAATGGATCGTACGAATGAATTAGAATAGATTGTGCGAATGAATTAGAATGGATCGTACGAATAAATTAGAATGGATACATTCGTGCGAATGGATTAGAATGGATCGAATTAATGAATTAGAATGGATCGTACGAATGAATTAGAATGGATCGCACGAATGAATTAGAATGGATCGTATGAATGAATTAGATTGGATCGTATGAATGAATTAGATTGGATCGTATAAATGAATTGGAATGGATCATATGTATGAATTAGAATGGATACATTTATAGGAATGAATTAGAATGGATCGTACGAATTAATTAGAATGGATACATTCGTGCGAATGAATTAGAATGGATTGTACGAATGGATCGTATGAATGAATTAGAATGGATCGTATGAATGAATTAGAATGGATCGTATGAGTGAATTCGAATGGATCGTACGAATGAGTAAGAATGGATCATGCGAATGAATTGGAATGGATCGTACGAATTAATTAGAATGGATCATATGAATCAATTAGAATGGATTGTACAAAGGATGGATACATTCGTGCGAATGAATTATAATGGATGTACGAATGAATTAGAATGGATCATATGAATGAATTAGATTGGATCATATGAATGAATTAGAATGGATCGTGCGAATGAATTAGAATGGATTGTACGAATGAATTAGAATGGATCGTACGAATGAAATAGAATGGATTGTATGAATGAATTAGAATGGATCGTGTGAAAGAATTAGAATGGATTGTATGAATAAATTAGAATGGATCGTATGAATGAATTAGATTGGATCGTTTTACTGAATTAGAATGGATCGTGCGAATGAATTAGAATGGATCGTACGAAGGAATTAGAATGGATCGTACGAAGGAATTAGAATGGATCGTATGAGTGAATTCGAATGGATCGTACGAATGAGTAAGAATGGATCATGCGAATGAATTAGAATGGATCGTACGAATGAATTAGAATGGATCGTATGAATGAATTAGAATGGATCGTACAAAGGATAGATACATTCGTGCGATTGAATTAGAATGGATCGTACGAATGAATTAGAATGGATCGTATGAATGAATTAGATTGGATCATATGAATGAATTAGAATGGATCGTGCGAATGAATTAGAATGGATCGTATGAATGAAATAGAATGGATCGTACGAATGAATTAGAATAGATCGTGTGAAAGAATTAGAATGGATTGTATGAATGAATTAGAATGGATCGTATGAATGAATTAGATTGGATCGTATTAGTGAATTAGAATGGATCGTGCGAATGAATTAGAATGGATCGCACGAATGAATTAGAATGGATCGTACGAAGGAATTAGAATGGATCGTATGAATGAATTAGAATGGATCGTATGAATGAATTCGAATGGATCATATGAGTGAATTCGAATGGATTGTACGAATGAGTAAGAATGGATCGTGCGAATGAATTAGAATGGATCGTACGAATGGATTTGAATGGATCGTATGAATGAATTAGAATGGATCGTACAAAGGATGGATACATTCATGCAAATGAATTAGAATGGATCATACGAATGAATTAGAATGGATCGTATGAGTGAATTAGATTTGATCGTATGAATGAATTAGAATGGATCGTGCAAATGAATTAGAATGGATCGTAAGAATTAATTAGAATGGATCGTACGAATAAAATAGAATGGATCGTACGAATGAATTAGAATGGATCATGTGAAAGAATTAGAATGGATTGTATGAATGAATTTGAATGGATCGTATGAATGAATGAGATTGGATTGTATTAGTGAATTAGAATGGATCGTGCGAATGAATTAGAATGGATAGTACGAATGAATTAAAATGGATCGTACGAAGGAATTAGAATGGATCGTATGAATGAATTAGAATGGTTCGTATGAATGAATTAGAATGGATCGTATGAGTGAATTCGAATGGATCGTACGAATGAGCAAGAATGGATCGTGCGAATGAATTAGAATGGATCGTACGAATGAATTAGAATGGATTGTATGAATGAATTAGATTGGATTGTACAAAGAATGGATACATTCGTGCGAATGAATTAGAATGGATCGTACGAATGAATTAGAATGGATCGTACGAATGAATTAGAATGGATACATTCGTGCGAATGAATTAGAATGGGTACATTCGTGCGAATGAATTAGAATGGATCGTACGAAGGAATTCGAATGGATCATACGAATGAATTAGAATGGATATATTCATGCAAATGAATTAGAATGGATCGTACGAATGAGTAAGAATGGATCGTACGAATGAAATAGAATGGATCGTACGAATGAATTAGAATAGATCATGCGAATGAATTAGAATGGATCGTACGAATGAATTAGAGTGGATACATTCGTACGAAGGAATTAGAATGGATCGTACGAAGGAATTAGAATGCATACATTCATGCGTACGATCCAATCTAATTCATTCATACGATCCATTCTAATTCCTTCGTACGATCCATTCTAATTCATTCGTACGATCCATTCTAATTCATTCGCACGATCCATTCTAATTCATTCATACGATCTATTCTAATTCATTCGTATGTATCCATTCTAATTCATTCATACGATCCATTCTAATTCATTCGTACGATCCATTCTAATTCATTCGCACAATCCATTCTAATTCATTAATACGATCCAATCTAATTCATTCATACGATCCATTCTAATTCATTCGTACAACGCACGATCAATTCTAATTCATTCATACGACCCAATCTAATTCAATCATACGATCCATTCTAATTCATTCGTATGTATCCATTCTAATTCATTTATACGATCCATTCTAATTCATTCGTACGATCCATTCTAATTCATTCGCACGATCCATTCTAATTCATTAATACGATCCAATCTAATTCATTCATACGATCCATTCTAATTCATTCGTACGACGCACGATCCATTCTAATTCATTCATACGATCCAATCTAATTCATTCATACGATCCATTCTAATTCATTTGTATGTATCCATTCTAATTAATTCATACGATCCATTCTAATTAATTCGTATGATCCATTCTAATTCATTAGCACGATCCATTCTAATTCATTAATACGATCAATCTAATTCATTCATACGATCCATTCCAATTCATTCGTACGATGCACGATCCATTCTAATTCATTTATACGATCCAATCTAATTCATTCATACGATCCATTCTAATTCATTCGTATGTATCCATTCTAATTCATTCATACGATCCATTCTAATTCATTCGTACGATCCATTCTAATTCATTCGCACGATCCACTCTAATTCATTAATACGATCCAATCTAATTCATTCATACGATCCATTCTAATTCATTCGTTCGATGCACGATCCATTCTAATTCATTCATACGATCCAATCTAATTCATTCATACGATCCATTCTAATTCATTCGTATGTGTCCATTCTAATTCATTGATATGATCCATTCTAATTCATTCGTATGATCCATTCTAATTCATTTGCACGATCCATTTTAATTCATTAATACGATCCAATCTAATTCATTCATACGATCCATTCTAATTCATTCGTACGACGCACGATCGATTCTATTTCATTCATACGATCCAATCTAATTCATTCATACGATCCATTCTAATTCATTCGTATGTATCCATTCTAATTCATTCGTACGATCCATTCTAATTCATTCGCATGATCCATTCTAATTCATTAATACGGTCCAATCTAATTCATTCCTACGATCCATTCTAATTCATTCGTACGACGCACGATCCATTCTAATTCATTCATACGATCTAATCTAATTCATTCATACGATCCATTCTAATTCATTCATATGTATCCATTCTAATTTATTCATACGATCCATTCTAATTCATTCGTACGATCCATTCTAATTCATTCGCACGATCCATTCTAATTCATTAATACGATCCAATCTAATTCATTCATATGATCCATTCTAATTCATTTGTACGACGCACGATCCATTCTAATTCATTCATATGATCCAATCTAATTCATTCATACGATCCATTCTAATTCATTCGTATGTATCCATTCTAATTCATTCATACGATCCATTCGAATTCATTCGTATGATCCATTCTAATTCATTCGCACGATCCATTCTAATTCATTAATACGATCCAATCTAATTCATTCATACGATCCATTCTAATTCATTCGTATGACACACGATCCATTCTAATTCATTCATACGATTCAATCTAATTAATTCATACGATCCATTCTAATTCATTCGCATGTATCCATTCTAATTCATTCATACGATCCATTCTAATTCTTTCGTACGATCCATTCTAATTCATTCGCACGATCCATTCTAATTCATTAATACGATCCAATCTAATTCATTCACACGATCCATTATAATTCATTCGTACGACGCACGATCCATTCTAATTCATTCATACGATCCAATCTAATTCATTCATACGATCCATTCCAAATCATTCGTATGTATCCATTCTAATTCATTTATACGATCCATTCTAATTCATTCGTACGATCCATTCTAATTCATTCGCACGATCCATTCTAATTCATTCGCACAATCTATTTTAATTCATTCGCACGATCCATTCTAATTCATTCATACGATCCATTCTAATTCATTTGCACAAATTTATACATTCAAATTCATTCGTACGATCCATTCTATTTCATTCGTACGATCCATTCTTACTCATTCGTACGATCCATTCTAATTCATTTGCACGAATATATCCATTCTAATTCATTCGAACGATCCATTCTAATTCCTTCATACGATCCATTCTAATTCATTCGCACAAATGTGTCCATTCTAATTCATTCGTACGGTCCATTCTAATTCATTCGTACGATCCATTCTTACTTATTCGTGCGATCTATTCTAATTCATTCGCACGAATGTATCCATTCTAATTCATTCATACGATCCATTCTAATTCGTTCATACGAACCATTCTAATTCATTTGCATGAATATATCCATTCTAATTCATTCGTACAATCCATTCTAATTCCTTCGTACGATCCATTCTAATTCATTAATATGATCCAATCTAATTCATTCATACGATCCAATCTAATTCATTCGCACGATCCATTCTAATTCATTCATACGATCCAATCTAATTCATTCATACGATCCATTCTAATTCATTCGCACGAATGTATCCATTCTAATTCATTTGTATGATCCATTCTAATTCCTTCGTAAGATCCATTCTAATTCGTACGAAGGAATTAGAATGGATCGTACGAAGGAATTAGAATGTACGATCCAATCTAATTCATTCGTACGATCCATTCTAATTCATTCGTACGATCCATTCTAATTCATTCGCACAATCTATTCTAATTCATTCGTACGATCAATTCTAATTCATTAGCACGATCCATTCTAAATCATCCGTACGATCTATTCTATTTCATTCGTACGATCCATTCTTACTCATTCGTATGATCCATTCTTATTCATTCGCACGAATGTATCCATTCTAATTCATTCGTACAATCCATTCTATTTCATTTGTACGATCCATTCTTACTCATTCGTACGATCCATTATAATTCATTCGCACGAATGTATCCATTCTAATTCATTCGTACAATCCATTCTATTTTATTCATACGATCCATTCTAATTCATTCGTACGTTCCATTCTAATTTATTCGAACGAATGTATCCATTCTAATTCATTCGTACGATCCATTCTAATTTCTTCGTACGATCCATTCTTATTCATTCGCACGATCCATTCTAATTCATTCGCACGAATGTATCCATTCTAATTCATTCGTACGATCCATTCTAATTCAATCGCACGATCCATTCTAATTTCTTCGTACGATCCATTCTTATTCATTCCCATGAATGTATCCATTCTAATTCATACGTACGATCCATTCTAATTCATTTATACGATCCATTCTAATTCTTTCGCATGAATGTATCTATTCTAATTCATTCGTACGATCCATTCTAATTCATTCGCACAATCTATTCAAATTCATTCGTACGATCCATTCTAATTCTAATTCGCACGATCCATTCTAATTCATTTGCACAATCTATTCTAATTCATTCGTACGATCTATTCTAATTCATTTGCACGATCCATTCTAATTCATTCGTACGATCCATTCTATTTCATTCATACGATCCATTCTTACTCATTCGCATGATCCATTCTAATTCATTCATAGGATCTGATCTAATTCATTCGTACAATCCATTCTAATTCATTCGTACGATCCATTCTAATTCATTCGTATGATCCATTCTAATTCATTCGCACGAATGTATCCATTCTAATTCATTCGTACGATCCATTCTAATTCATTCGTACGATCCATTCTAATTCATTCGCATGTATCCTTTCTAATTCATTCATACGATCCATTCTAATTCTTTCGTACGATCCATTCTCATTCATTGGCACGATCCATTCTAATTTATTAATACGATCTAATCTAATTCATTCATACGATCCATTCTAATTCATTCGTACGACACACGATCCATTCTAATTCATTCATACGATCCAATCTAATTCATTCATACAATCCATTCTAATTCATTCGTATGTATCCATTCTAATTCATTCGTACGATCCATTCTAATTCATTCGCACGATCCATTCTAATTCATTAATACGGTCCAATCTAATTCATTCCTACGATCCATTCTAATTCATTCGTACAACGCACGATCCATTCTAATTCATTCATACGATCCATTCTAATTCATTCGTACGATTCATTCTAATTCCTTCGTACGATCCATTCTAATTCATTCATACGATCCATTCTAATTCATTCACACGATCCATTCTAATTCTTTCTCACAATCCATTCTAATTCATTCGTACGATCCATTCTAATTCATTCGTATAATCCATTCTTATTTAATCGTATGATCCATTTTAATTTATACGTACGATCCATTCTAACTCATTCTAATATCCATTCTAATTCATTCGCACAATCTATTCTAATTCATTCATACGATCCATTCGAATTCATTCGCACGAATGTATCTATTCAAATTCATTCGTACGATCCATTCTAATTCATTCGTACGATCCATTCTAATTCATTCGCACGATCCATTCTAATTCATTCATACGATCCATTCTAATTCATTCATACAATCCATTCTAATTCTTTCGCACGAATGTATCCATTCTAATTCATTCGTACGATCCACCCTAATTCCTTCGTATGATCCATTATAATTCATTCGCACGAATGTATCCATTCTAAATCAATCGTACGATCCATTCGAATTCATTCATACGATCCATTCTAATTCATTCGCACGAATGTATCCATTCTAATTCATTCGTACGATCCATTCTAATTCATTCGCACGATCCATTCTAATTCATTTGCACGATCCATTCTAATTCATTCATACAATCCATTCTAATTGTTTTGCACGAATGTATCCTTTCTAATTCAGCCATACGATCCATTCTAATTCCTTCGAACGATCCATTCTAATTCTTTCAAATGATCCATTCTATTTCATTCGTATGATCCATTCTAATTCCTTCGTACGATCCATTCTAATTCATTCCCATGAATGTATCCATTCTAACTCATACGTACGATCTATTCTAATTCATTCATACGATCCAATCTAATTCATTCATATGATCCATTCTAATTCATTCGCACGAATGTATACATTCTAATTCATTCGTATGATCCATTCTAATTCAATCGCACTATCTATTCTAATTCATTTGTACGATCCATTCTAATTCATTTGTACGATCCATTCTAATTCATTCATTCGATCCATTCTAATTCATTCGTACGATCCATTCTTACTCATTCGTACGATCCATTCTAATTCATTCGCACGAATGTATCCATTCTAATTCATTCGTACGATCCATTCTAATTCATTCGCATGATCCATTCTAATTCAATCGTACGATCCATTCTAATTCATTCGTACGATCCATTCTAATTCATTCGCACGATCCATTCTAATTCATTCATACGATCCATTCTAATTCATTCATACAATCCATTCTAATTCTTTTGCATGAATGAATCCATTCTAATTCATTCGTACGATCCATTCTAATTCATTCGCACAATCTATTCTAATTCATTCGTACGATCAATTCTAATTCATTAGCATGATCCATTCTAATTCATTTGTACGATCCATTCTATTTCATTCATACGATCCATTCTAACTCATTCGTGCGATACATTCTAATTCATTCGCACAAATGTATCTATTCTAATTCATTCGTACGATCCATTCTAATTCATTCGCATGATCCATTCTAGTTTATTCATACGATCCATTCTAATTCATTCATACGATCCATTCTAATTCATTCGCACGATCCATTCTAATTCATTCATACAATCCATTCTAATTCATTCGCACGAATGTATCCATTCTAATTCATTCGTATGATCCATTCTAATTCATTCGCACGATCCATTCTAATTCATTCATACGATCCATTCTAATTCATTCGTACGATCCATTCTAAGTCATTCGTACGATCCATTCTAATTCATTCATACGATCCATTCTAATTCGTACTATCCATTCTAATTCATTTATACGTTCCATTCTATTTCATTCGTATGATCCATTCTAATTAATTCATACGATCCATTCTATTTCATTCGTACGATCCATTCTTACTCATTCGTACGATCCATTCTAATTCATTCGCACGATCCAATCAAATTCATTCGCACGATCCATTCTAATTCATTCGTACGATCCATTCCATTTCATTCGTACGATCCATTCTTACTCATTCGTACGATCCATTCTAATTCATTTGCCCAAAGGTATCTATCCTAATTCATTCGTACGATCCATTCTAATTCATTCGCACGATCCATTCTAATTTATTCATACGATCCATTCTAATTCATTCGTACGATCCATTCTAATTCATTCATACAATCCATTCTAATTCTTTCGCACGAATGTATCCATTCTAATTCATTCGTACGATCCATTCTAATTCGTTCGCACGATCCATTCTAATTCATTCATACGATCCATTCTAATTCATTCGTACGATCCATTCTAATTCATACGTACGATCCATTCGAATTCATTCATACGATCCATTCTAATTCATTCATACGATCCATTCTAATTCATTCGCACGAATGTATCCATTCTAATTCATTCGTACGATCCATTCTAATTCATTCGCACGATCCAATCTAATTTTTTCGCACGATCCATTCAAATTCATTCGTACGATCCATTCTATTTCATTCATATGATCCATTCTTACTCATTCGTACGATCCATTCTAATTCATTCGCACGAATGTATCCATTCTAACTCATTCGTACGATCCATTCTAATTTATTCGCACGATCCATTCTAATTCATTCATACGATCCATTCTAATTCATTCGTACGATCCATTCTAATTCATTCGCACAATCTATTCGGATTCATTCGTATGATCCATTCTAATTCATTAGCACGATCCATTCTAATTCATTCGCATGATCCATTCGTATGATCCATTCTAATTCCTTCGTACGATCCATTCTATTTCATTCGTAGGATCCATTCTATTTCATTCGTATGATCCATTCTAATTCTTTCGTTCGATCCATTCTAATTCATTCCCATGAATGTATCCATTCTAATTCATATGTACGATCCATTCTAATTCATTCATACGATCGAATCTAATTCATTCAAACGATCCATTCTAATTCATTCGCACGAATGTATCCATTCTAATTCATTCGTACGATCCATTCTTATTCATTCGCACAATCTATTCTAATTCATTCGTACGATCCATTCTAATTCATCAGCACGATCCATTCTAATTCATTCGTACGATCCATTCTATTTCATTCTTACTCATTCGTATGATCCATTCTAATTCATTCGCACGAATGTATCCATTCTAATTCATTCATACGATCCAATCTAATTCATTCATACAATCTATTCTAATTTATTCGCACGAATGTATCCATTCTAATTCATTCGTACGATTCATTCTAATTCATTCCCACAATCCATTCTTATTCAATCGTACGATCCATTCTAATTCATTAGCACGATCCATTCTAATTAATTCGTACGATCCATTCTATTTCATTCGTACGATCCATTCTTACTCATTCGTACGATCCATTCTAATTCATTCGCACGAATGTATCCATTCTAATTCATTCGCACGATCCATTCTAATTCATTCATACGATCCATTCTAATTCATTCGTATGATCCATTCTAATTCATTCGCACGATCCATTCTAATTCATTTGTATGATCAATTCTAATTCATTCATACAATCCATTCTAATTCTTTCGCATGAATGTATCCATTCTAAATCATTCGTACGATCCACCCTAATTCCTTCATATGATCCATTCTAATTTATTCGTACGATCCATTCTAATTCATTAGCACGATCCATTCTAATTTATTCGTACGATCCATTCTATTTCATTCTTATGATCCATTCTAATTCATTAGCACGATCCATACTAATTCATTCGTACGATCCATTCGAATTCATTCATACGATCCATTCTAATTCATTCGTACGATCCATTCTAATTCATCACACGATCCATTCTAATTCATTCGCACAATCTATTCTAATTCTTTCGCACGAATGTATCCATTCTAATTCATTCGTACGATCCACCCTAATTCCTTCGTATGATCTATTCTAATTCATTTGTACAAAGGAATTAGAATGGATTAGAATGGATCATATGAATTAGAATGGATCGTATGAATGAGTAAGAATGGATCGTGCGAATGAATTAGAATGGATCATGCTAATGAATAAGAATGGATCGTACAAATGAATTAGAATGGATCGTATGAATGAATTAAAATAGATCGTGCGAATGAATTAGAATGGATCGTACGAATGAATTAGAATGGATACATCCGTGCGAATGAATTAGAATGGATCGCACGAATGAGTAAGAATGGATCGTACGAACTAATGGATCGTACGAATGAATTAGAATGGATACATTCGTACGAATGAATTAGAATGGATCGTACGAATGAGTAAGAATGAATCATACGAATGAAATAGAATGGATCGTACGAATGAATTAGAATGGATCGTGCTAATGAATTAGAATGGATCGTACAAATAAATTAGAATAGATTGTATGAATGAATTAGATTGGATCGTATGAATGAATTAGAATGGATCGTACCTATGAATTAGAATGGATACATTCATGGGAATGAATTAGAATGGATCGTACGAAGGAATTAGAATGGATCATACGAATGAGTTAGAATAGATACATTTGTGCAAAAGAATTAGAATGGATTGTATGAATGAATTACAATGGATCGTGCAAATGAATTAGAATGGATCGTACGAAGGATTTAGAATGGATCGTACGAAGGAATTAGAATGGATCGTACGAATGAATTAGAATCAATCCATTCTAATTTATACGTACGATCCATTCTAATTCATTCTAATATCCATTCATTCGCACAATCTATTCTAATTCATTCATACGATCCATTCTAATTCATTCGCACGAATGTATCCATTCAAATTCATTCGTACGATCCATTCTATTTCATTCGTACGATCCATTCTAATTCATTCGCACGATCCATTCTAATTCATTCATACGATCCATTCTAATTCATTCATACAATCCATTCTAATTCTTTCGCACGAATGTATCCATTCTAATTCATTCGTACGATCCACCCTAATTCCTTCGCATGATCCATTCTAATTCATTCGCACGAATGTATCCATTCTAATTCATTCGTACGATCCATTCGAATTCATTCATACGATCCATTCTAATCCATTCGAACGAATGTATCCATTCTAATTCATTCGTACGATCCATTCTAATTCATTCGCACAATCTATCCTAATTCATTCGTACGAACCATTCTAATTCATTCGCACGATCCATTCTAATTCATTTGCACGATCCATTCTAATTCATTCATACAATCCATTCTAATTGTTTTGCACGAATGTATCCTTTCTAATTCAGTCATACGATTCATTCTAATTCCTTCGAACGATCCATTCTAATTCCTTCAAATGATCCATTCTATTTCATTCGTATGATCCATTCTAATTCCTTCGTACGATCCATTATAATTCATTCCCATGAATGTATCCATTCTAACTCATACGTACGATCCATTCTAATTCATTCATACGATCCAATCTAATTCATTCATATGATCCATTCTAATTCATTCGCACGAATGTATACATTCTAATTCATTCGTATGATCCATTCTAATTCATTCGCACTATCTATTCTAATTCATTTGTACGATCCATTCTAATTCATTTGTACGATCCATTCTAATTCATTCATTCGATCCATTCTAATTCATTCGTACGATCCATTCTTACTCATTCGTACGATCCATTCTAATTCATTCGCACGAATGTATCCATTCTAATTCATTTGTACGATCCATTCTAATTCGTTCGCACGATCCATTCTAATTCAATCGTACGATCCATTCTAATTCATTCGTACGATCCATTCTAATTCATTCGCACGATCCATTCTAATTCATTCATACGATCCATTCTAATTCATTCATACAATCCATTCTAATTCTTTTGCATGAATGTATCCATTCTAATTCATTCGTACGATCCATTCTAATTCATTCGCACAATCTATTCTAATTCATTCGTACGATCCATTCTAATTCATTAGCACGATCCATTCTAATTCATTTGTACGATCCATTCTATTTCATTCATACGATCCATTCTTACTCATTCGTACGATACATTCTAATTCATTCGCACAAATGTATCCATTCTAATTCATTCGTACGATCCATTCTAATTCATTCGCATGATCCATTCTAATTCATTCATACGATCCATTCTAATTCATTCGTGCGATCCATTCTAATTCATTCGCACGATCCATTTTAATCATTCATACGATCCATTCTAATTCTTTCATACAATCCATTCTAATTCATTCGCACGAATGTATCCATTCTAATTCATTCGTATGATCCATTCTAATTCATTCGCACGATCCATTCTAATTCATTCATACGATCCATTCTAAGTCATTCGTACGATCCATTCTAATTCATTCACACAATCTATTCTAATTCATTCGTACGATCCATTCTAATTCATTAGCACAATCCATTCTAATTCATTCGTACGATCCATTCTATTTCATTCGTACGATCCATTCTTACTCATTCGTACGATCCATTCTAATTCATTCGCACGATCCATTCTAATTCATTCATACGATCCATTCTAATTCATTCGTACGATCCATTCTAATTCATTCGCACAATCAATTCTAATTCATTCGTACGATCCATTCTAATTCATTAGCACGATCCATTCTAATTCATTCGTACGATCCATTATATTTCATTCGTATAATCCATTCTTACTCATTCGTACGATCCATTCTAATTCATTCACATGAATGTATCCATTTTAATTCATTCGTACGATCCATTCTAATTCATTCGCACGATCCATTCTAATTCATTCATACGATCCATTCTAATTTATTCATATAATCCATTCTAATTCTTTCGCACGAATGTATCCATTCTAATTCATTCGTACGATCCACCCTAATTCCTTCGTATGATCCATTCTAATTCATTCGCACGAATGTATCCATTCTAATTCATTCGTACGATCCATTCGAATTCATTCATCCGATCGATTCTATTTCATTCGTACGATCCATTCTAATTCATTCACACGAATGTATCCATTCTAATTCATTCGTACGATCCATTCTAATTCATTCGCATGATCCAATCTAGTTTATTCGCATGATCGATTCTAATTCATTCGTACGATCCATTCTATTTCATTAGTATGATCCATTCTTACTCTTTTGTACGATCCATTCTAATTCATTCGCACGAATGTATCCATTCTAATTCATTCGTACGATCCATTCTAATTCATTCATACGATCCATTCTAATTTATTCATACGATCCATTCTAATTCATTTGTACGATCCATTCTAATTTATTAGCACGATCCATTCTAATTCATTCATACGATCCATTCTAATTCATACGATCCATTCTAATTCATTCATACGTTCCATTCTATTTCATTCGTATGATCCATTCGAATTAATTCATACAATCCATTCTATTTCATTCATACGATCCATTCTTACTCATTCGTACGATCCATTCTAATTCATTCGCACGATCCAATCTAATTCATTCGCACGATCCATTCTAATTCATTCGTACGATCCATTCCATTTCATTCGTACGATCCATTCTTACTCATTCGTACGATCCATTCTAATTCATTTGCCCGAAGGTATTTATCCTAATTCATTCGTACGATCCATTCTAATTCATTCGCACGATCCATTCTAATTCATTCATACGATCCATTCTAATTCATTCGTACGATCCATTCTAATTCATTCATACAATCCATTCTAATTCTTTTGCACGAATGTATCCATTCTGATTCATTCGTACGATCCATTCTAATTCGTTCGCACGATCCATTCTAATTCATTCATACGATCCATTCTAATTCATTCGTACGATCCATTTTAATTCATACGTACGATCCATTCGAATTCATTCATAGGATCCATTCTAATTCATTCATACGATCCATTCTAATTCATTCGCACGAATGTATCCATTCTAATTCATTCGTACGATCCATTCTAATTCATTCGCACGATCCAATCTAATTTATTCGCACGATCCATTCAAATTCATTCGTACGATCCATTCTATTTCATTCATACGATCCATTCTTACTCATTCGTACGATCCATTCTAATTCATTCGCACGAATGTATCCATTCTAATTCATTCGTACGATCCATTCTAATTCATTCGCACGATCCATTCTAATTCATTCATATGATCCATTCTAATTCATTCGTACGATCCATTCTAATTCATTCGCACAATCTATTCTAATTCATTCGTATGATCCATTCTAATTCATTAGCACTATCCATTCTAATTCATTCGCACGATCCATTCTAATTCATTCGTGCAAAAGAATTACAATGGATTGCACGTATGTATCCATTCTAATTCATTCGTACGATCCATTCTAAGTCCTGCGTACGATCCTTTCTAATTCCTTCGTATGATCCATTCTATTTCATTCGTACGATCCATTCTATTTCATTCGTATGATCCATTCTAATTCCTTTGTTCGATCCATTCTAATTCATTCCCATGAATTTATCCATTCTAATTCATATGTACGATCCATTCTAATTCATTCATACGATCCAGTCTAACTCATTCAAACGATCCATTCTAATTCATTCGCACGAATGTATCCATTCTAATTCATTCGTACGATCCATTCTAATTCATTCGCACAATCTATTCTAATTCATTCGTACGATCCATTCTAATTCATCAGCACGATCCATTCTAATTCATTCGTACGATCCATTCTATTTCATTCTTACTCATTCGTACGATCCATTCTAATTCATTCGCACGAATGTATCCATTCTAATTCATTCATACGATCCATTCTAATTCATTCACACGATCCATTCTAATTCATTCATACGATCCATTCTAATTCATTCACATGAATGTATCCATTCTAATTCATTCGTACGATCCATTCTAATTCATTCGCACAATCTATTCTAATTAATTCGTACGATCCATTCTAATTCATTAGCACGATCCATTATAATTCATTCGTACAATCCATTCTTTTTCATTCGTACGATCCATTCTTACTCATTCGTACGATCCATTCTAATTCATTCGCACGAATGTATCCATTCTAATTCATTCGTACGATCCATTCTAATTCATTCGCACGATCCATTCTAATTCATTCATACGATCCATTCTAATTCATTCGTACGATCCATTCTAATTTATTCGCACGATCCATTCTAATTCATTCATACGATCCATTCTAATTCATTCATACAATCCATTCTAATTCATTCATACAATCCATTCTAATTCATTCATACGATCCATTCTAATTCATTCATACAATCCATTCTAATTCTTTCGCACGAATGTATCAATTCTAATTCATTCGTACGATCCACCCTAATTCCTTCGCATGATCCATTCTAATTCATTCGCACGAATGTATCCATTCTAATTCATTCGTACGATCCATTCGAATTCATTCATACGATCCATTCTAATCCATTCGCACGAATGTATCCATTCTAATTCATTCGTACGATCCATTCTAATTCATTCGCGCAATCTATCCTAATTCATTCGTACGAACCATTCTAATTCATTCGCACGATCCATTCTAATTCATTTGCACGATCTATTCTAATTCATTCATACAATCCATTATAATTGTTTTGCACGAATGTATCCTTTCTAATTCAGTCATACGATTCATTCTAATTCCTTCGAACGATCCATTCTAATTCCTTCAAATGATCCATTCTATTTCATTCGTATGATCCATTCTAATTCCTTCGTACGATCCATTCTAATTCATTCCCATGAATGTATCCATTCTAACTCATACGTACGATCCATTCTAATTCATTCATACGATCCAATCTAATTCATTCATATGATCTATTCTAATTCATTCGCACGAATGTATACATTCTAATTCATTCGTATAATCCATTCTAATTCATTCGCACTATCTATTCTAATTCATTTGTACGATCCATTCTAATTCATTTGTACGATCCATTCTAATTCATTCATTCGATCCATTCTAATTCATTCGTACGATCCATTCTTACTCATTCGTACGATCCATTCTAATTCATTCGCACGAATGTATCCATTCTAATTCATTCGTACGATCCATTCTAATTCGTTCGCACGATCCATTCTAATTCAATCGTACGATCCATTCTAATTCATTCGTACGATGCATTCTAATTCATTCGCACGATCCATTCTAATTCATTCATACGATCCATTCTAATTCATTCATACAATCCATTCTAATTCTTTTGCATGAATGTATCCATTCTAATTCATTCGTACGATCCATTCTAATTCATTCGCACAATCTATTCTAATTCATTCGTACGATCCATTCTAATTCATTAGCACGATCCATTCTAATTCATTTGTACGATCCATTCTATTTCATTCATACGATCCATTCTTACTCATTCGTACGATACATTCTAATTCATTCGCACAAATGTATCCATTCTAATTCATTCGTACGATCCATTCTAATTCATTCGCATGATCCATTCTAATTCATTCATACGATCCATTCTAATTCATTCGTACGATCCATTCTAATTCATTCGCACGATCCATTTTAATCATTCATACGATCCATTCTAATTCTTTCATTCAATCCATTCTAATTCATTCGCACGAATGTATCCATTCTAATTCATTCGTATGATCCATTCTAATTCATTCGCACGATCCATTCTAATTCATTCATACGATCCATTCTAATTCATTCGTACGATCCATTCTAATTCATTCGCACAATCTATTCTAATTCATTCGTACGATCCATTCTAATTCATTAGCACAATCCATTCTAATTCATTCGTACGATCCATTCTATTTCATTCGTACGATCCATTCTTACTCATTCGTACGATCCATTCTAATTCATTCGCACGATCCATTCTAATTCATTCGTACGATCCATTCTAATTCATTCGCACAATCTATTCTAATTTATTCGTACGATCCATTCTAATTCATTAGCACGATCCATTCTAATTCATTCGTACGATCCATTATATTTCATTCATATAATCCATTCTTACTTATTCGTATGATCCATTCTAATTCATTCGCATGAATGTATCCATTTTAATTCATTCGTACGATCCATTCTAATTCATTCGAACGATCCATTCTAATTCATTCATACGATCCATTCTAATTTATTCATATAATCCATTCTAATTCTTTCGCACGAATGTATCCATTCTAATTCATTCGTACGATCCACCCTAATTCCTTCGTATGATCCATTCTAATTCATTTCGCACGAATGTATCCATTCTAATTCATTCGTATGATCCATTCGAATTCATTCATCCGATCCATTCTATTTTATTCGTACGATCCATTCTAATTCATTCACACGAATGTATCCATTCTAATTCATTCGTACGATCTATTCTAATTCATTCGCATGATCCAATCTAGTTTATTCGCATGATCGATTCTAATTCATTCGTATGATCCATTCTATTTCATTAGTATGATCCATTCTTACTCTTTCGTACGATCCATTCTAATTCATTCGCACGAATGTATCCATTCTAATTCATTCGTACGATCCATTCTAATTCATTCATACGATCCATTCTAATTCATGCATACGATCCATTCTAATTCGTTTGTACGATCCATTCTAATTTATTAGCACGATCCATTCTAATTCATTCATACGATCCATTCTAATTCATACGATCCATTCTAATCCATTCATAGGTTCCATTCTATTTCATTCGTATGATCCATTCTAATTAATTCATACAATCCATTCTACTTCATTCATACGATCCATTCTTACTCATTCGTACGATCCATTCTAATTCATTCGCACGATCCAATCTAATTCATTCGCACGATCCATTCTAATTCATTCGTACGATCCATTCCATTTCATTCGTACGATCCATTCTTACTCATTCGTACGATCCATTCTAATTCATTTGCCCGAAGGTATTTATCCTAATTCATTCGTACGATCCATTCTAATTCATTCGCACGATCCATTCTAATTCATTCATACGATCCATTCTAATTCATTCGTACGATCCATTCTAATTCATTCATACAATCCATTCTAAATCTTTTGCACGAATGTATCCATTCTGATTCATTCGTACGATCCATTCTAATTCGTTCGCACGATCCATTCTAATTCATTCATACGATCCATTCTAATTCATTCGTACGATCCATTCTAATTCATACGTACGATCCATTCGAATTCATTCATAGGATCCATTCTAATTCATTCATACGATCCATTCTAATTCATTCGCACGAATGTATCCATTCTAATTCATTCGTACGATCCATTCTAATTCATTCGCACGATCCAATCTAATTTATTCGCACGATCCATTCAAATTCATTCGTACGATCCATTCTATTTCATTCATACGATCCATTCTTACTCATTCGTACGATCCATTCTGATTCATTCGCACGAATGTATCCATTCTAATTCATTCGTACGATCCATTCTAATTCATTCGCACGATCCATTCTAATTCATTCATATGATCCATTCTAATTCATTCGTACGATCCATTCTAATTCATTCGCACAATCTATTCTAATTCATTCGTATGATCCATTCTAATTCATTAGCACGATCCATTCTAATTCATTCGCACGATCCATTCTAATTCATTCGTGCAAAAGAATTAGAATGGATTGCACGTATGTATCCATTCTAATTCATTCGTACGATCCATTCTAAGTCCTGCGTACGATCCTTTCTAATTCCTTCGTACGATCCATTCTATTTCATTCGTACGATCCATTCTATTTCATTCGTATGATCCATTCTAATTCCTTTGTTCGATCCATTCTAATTCATTCCCATGAATTTATCCATTCTAATTCATATGTACGATCCATTCTAATTCATTCATACGATCCAATCTAATTCATTGAACCGATCCATTCTAATTCATTCGCACGAATGTATCCATTCTAATTCATTCGTACGATCCATTCTAATTCATTCGAAAAATCTATTCTAATTCATTCGTACGATCCATTCTAATTCATCAGCACGATCCATTCTAATTCATTCGTACGATCCATTCTATTTCATTCTTACTCATTCGTACGATCCATTCTAATTCATTCGCACGAATGTATCCATTCTAATTCATTCATACGATCCATTCTAATTCATTCACACGATCCATTCTAATTCATTCATACGATCCATTCTAATTCATTCCCATGAATGTATCCATTCTAATTCATTCGTACGATCCATTCTAATTCATTCGCACAATCTATTCTAATTCATTCGTACGAACCATTCTAATTCATTCGTACGATCCATTATAATTCATTCGTACAATCCATTCTTTTTCATTCGTACGATCCATTCTTACTCATTCGTACGATCCATTCTAATTCATTCGCACGAATGTATCCATTCTAATTCATTCGTACGATCCATTCTAATTCATTCGCACGATCCATTCTAATTCATTCATACGATCCATTCTAATTCATTCGTACGATCCATTCTAATTTATTCGCACGATCCATTCTAATTCATTCATACGATCCATTCTAATTCATTCATACAATCCATTCTAATTCTTCCGCACTAATGTATCCATTCTAATTCATTCGTACGATCCACCCTAATTCCTTCGTATGATCCATTCTAATTCATTCGCACGAATGTATCCATTCTAATTCATTCGTACAATCCATTCGAATTCATTCATACAATCCATTCTAATTCATTCATACGAACCATTTTAATTCATTCACACGAATGTATCCATTCTAATTTATTCGCACGATCCATTCTAATTCATTCGCACAATCTATTCTAATTGATTCGTACGATCCATTCTAATTCATTAGCACGATTAATTCTAATTCATTCGTACGATCCATTCTATTTCATTCGTACGATCCATTCTTACTCATTAGCACAATCCATTCTAATTCATTCGCACGATCCATTCTAATTCATTCATACGATCCATTCTAATTTATTCATACAATCCATTCTAATTCTTTCGCACGAATGTATCCATTCTAATTCATTCGTACGATCCACCCTAATTCCTTCGTATGATCCATTCTAATTCATTCGTACGATCCATTCTAATTCATTCATACGATCCATTCTAATTCATTCATACGATCCATTCTAATTCATTCGCACAAATGTATCCATTCTAATTCATTCGTACGATCCATTCTAATTCATTCGCATGATCTATTCTAATTCATTCGTACGATCCATTCTAATTCTTTAGCATGATCCATTCTAATTCATTCGTATGATCCATTCTATTTCATTCATACGATCCATTCTTACTCATTCGTACGATCCATTATAATTCATTCGCACGAATGTATCCATTCTAATTCATTCGTATGATCCATTCTAATTCATTCGCACGATCCATTCTAATTCATTCGTACGATCCATTCTAATTCATTCGCACGATACATTCTAATTCATTCCCACAATCTATTCTAATTCATTCGTAATTCATTCGCACGATCATTCAGGTGTTTAGGTTGCGGCCTCAGACTTTGTATTTGGTTGAATACAAACGTGCACCTTTGAACGTTAGTTGATCGTGGGGAGACCCTGTGTGATCCATTCTAATTCATTCAAAGGTGCACCTTTGTATTTAACCAAATACAAAGTCTGAGGCCACAACGTAAACTCTTGAATGATCATGCGAACGAATTACGAATGAATTAGAATGGATCGTGCGAATGAATTAGAATGGATCGTATGAATGAATTAGAATAGATCGTGCGAATGAATTAGAATGGATCATACGAATGAATTAGAATGGATCGTACGAATGAATGGATCGTACGAATGAATTAGAATGGATACATTCGTGTGAATGAATTAGAATGGCTCGTACGAATGTGTAAGAATGGATCGTACGACTGAAATAGAATGGATCATACGAATGAACTAGAATGGATCATGCGAATGAATTAGATTGGATCATGCGAATGAATTAGAATGGATTGTACGAATAAGTAAGAATGGATCGTACGAAAGAAATAGAATGGATCGTATGAAATGATTTAGAAATGGATCGTGCGAATAAGGATACATTCGTGCAATTGAATTAGAATAGATCGTATGAATGAGTAAGAATGGATCGTACGAATGAAATAGAATGGATCGTACGAATGAATTAGAATGGATCGTGCGAATGAATTAGATTGGATCGTGCGAATGAATTAGATTGGATTGTACGAATGAATTAGAATGGATACATTTGTGCGAATGAATTAGAATGGATCGTATGAATGAATTAGAACAGATCGTATGAATGAATTCGAATGGATCGTACGAATGAATTTGAATGGATACATTCGTGCGAATGAATTAGAATGGATCATACGAAGGAATTAGGGTGGATCATACGAATGAATTAGAATGGATACATTCGTGCAAAAGAATTAGAATGGATTGTATGAATGAATTAGAATGGATCGTATGAATGAATTAGAATGGATCGTGATAATGAATTAGAATGGATCGTACGATGAATTAGAATGGATCGTATGAATGAATTCGAATGGATCGTACGAATGAATTAGAATGGATACATTCGTGCGAATGAATTAGAATGGATCATACGAAGGAATTAGAATGGATAGTACGAATGAATTATAATGGATCCATTCTATTCTAATTCATTCGCACGATCCATTCTAATTCATTCATACGATCCATTCTAATTCATTCATACAATCCATTCTAATTCTTTTGCACGAATGTATCCATTCTAATTCATTCGTACGATCCACCCTAATTCCTTCGTATGATCCATTCTAATTCATTCGCACGAATGTATCCATTCTAATTCATACGTACGATCCATTCTAATTCATTCATACGATCCAATCTAATTCATTCATACGATCCATTCTAATTCATTAGCACGAATGTATCCATGGGAATGAATCCATTCTAATTCATTAGTACGATCCATTCTAATTCATTTGTAAGATCCATTCTAATTCATTTGCACGATTTATTCATACAATTCATTCTAATCCATTCGCACAATCCATTCTAATTCATTCGCACGATTCATTAGTATGATCCATTCTATTTCATTCACACGAATGGAATGAATTAGAATGGATACATTCGTGCAAATGAATTAGAATGGATCGTATGAATGAATTAGATTGGATCGGAATGGATCGTACGAATGAATTAGAATGGATACATTCGTGCGAATGAATTAGAATGGATCGTATGAATGAAATAGAATGGATCGTATGAAGGAATTAGAATGGATCGTACGTATGAATTAGAATGGATATATTCGTGGGAATGAACTAGAATGGATCGTATGAAGGAATTAGAATGGGTCATACGAATAAAATAGAATGGGTCACGCGAATGAATTAGAATGGATCGTACGAACGAATTAGAATGGATTGTATGAATGAATTAGAATGGATCGTACGAATGAATTAGAATGGATCGTGCGAATGAATTAGAATGGATCGTAAGAATGAATTAGAATGGATACATTTGTGCAAATGAATTAGAATGGATCGTATGAATGAGTAAGAATGGATCGTACGAATGAAATAGAATGGATCGTACGAATAAATTAGAATGGATCGTGCTAATGAATTAGAGTGGCTCGTACGAATGAATTAGAATAGATTGTGAGAATGAATTAGAATGGATCTTACAAATGAATTAGAATGGATACATTCGTGCGAATGAATTAGAATGGATCGTATGAATGAATTAGATAGGATCGTATGAATGAATTAGAATGGATCGTACGTATGAATTAGAATGCATACATTCATGGGAATGATCTGGAATGGATCGTACGAAGGAATTTGAATGGATCATACGAACAAAATAGAATGGATCGTACGAAGGAATTAGAATGGATCGTACGTTATGAATGAATTAGAATGGATCGAACATATAAATTAGAATGGATACCTTCATTGGAATGAATTAGAATGGATCGTACGAAGGAATTAGAAGGGATCCATTCTAATTCATTCTAATTCATTCGTACGATCCATTCAAATTCATTCATACGATCCATTCTAATTCATTCATACGATCCAATCTAATTCATTCATACGATCCATTCTAATTCGTTTGCACGAATGTATCCATTCTAATTCATTCGTGCAATCGATTCTAATTCATTCGCATGATCCAATCTAATTCATTCGCACGATCCATTCATCATTCGCACAATCCATTCTAATTCATTCGTACGATCCATTCTAATTCATTAGCACGATCCATTCTAATTCATTCGTATGATCCATTCTATTTCTTTCGTACGATCCATTCTTACTCATTCGTACGATCCATTCTAATCCATTCGCACGAATGTATCCATTCTAATTCATTCGTACGATCCATTCTCATTCATTCGCACGATCCATTCTAATTCATTCGCACGATCCATTATAATCCATTCATACTATCTATTCTAATTCATTCGTACGATCCATTCTTTAGAATGGATACATTCATGGGAATGAATTAGAATCGATCGTGCGAAGGAATTAGAATGGATCATACGAATGAATTAGAATGGATCGTATGAATGAATTCGAATGGAGTGTACGAATGAATTAAAATTGATTGTTCAAATGAATTAGAATGGATCGTGCGAATGAATTAGAATGGATCGTACGAATGACTTAGAATAGATTGTGCGAATAAATTAGAATGGATCGTACGAATGAATTAGAATGGATCGTATGAATGAATTAGAATGGATCGTATGAATGAATTCGAATGGATCGTGCGAATGAATTAGAATGGATACATTCGTGCGAATGAATTAGAATGTATCATACGAAGGAATTAGGGTGGATCGTACGAATGAATTAGAATGGATACATTCGTGTGAAAGAATTAGAATGGATTGTATGAATTAATTAGAATGGATCGTATGAATGAAATAGAATGGATCGTGCAAATGAATTAGAATACATCGTGCGAATGAACTAGAATGGATCGTACGAATGACTTAGAATAGATTGTGCGAATGAATTAGAATGGATCGTACGAATGAATTAGAATGGATACATTCGTGCGAATGAATTAGAATGGATCGTATGAATGAATTAGAATGGATCGTATGAATGAATTCGAATGGATCGTGCGAATGAATTAGAATGGATACATTCGTGCGAATGAATTACAATGGATCATACGAAGGAATTAGGGTGGATCGTACGAATTAATTAGAATGGATACATTCGTGTGAAAGAATTAGAATGGATTGTATGAATTAATTAGAATGGATCGTATGAATGAAATAGAATGGATCGTGCGAATGAATTAGAATGGATCGTACGAATGAATTAGAAAGGGTCGTCCGAATGAATTAGAATGGATCGTGTGAATGAATTAGAATGGATCGTACGAATGAATTAGAATGGATACATTTGTGTGAATTAATTAGAATGGATCGTACGAATGAGAAAGAATGGATCGTACGAATGAAATAGAATAGATCGTACGAATGAATTAGAATGGATCGTGCTAATAAATTAGAATGGATCGTACGAATGAATTAGAATAGATTGTGCGAATGAATTAGAATGGATCGTACGAATGAATTAGAATGGATCGTATGAATGAATTAGAATGGATCGTGCGAATGAATTAGAATGGATCATACGAATGAATTAGAATGGATACATTCGTGCGAATGAATTAGAATGGATCGTACGAATAAGTAAGAATGGATCGTACGAATGAAATAGAATGGATCGTTCGAATGAATTAGAGTGGATCATGCTAATGAATTAGAATTGATCGTACGAATGAATTAGAATAGATTGTGCGAATGAATACCTTCGTGCGAATGAATACATTCATGCGAATGAATACATTCGTGCGAATGAATTAGAATGGATCGTATGAATGAATTAGAATGGATCGTATGAATGAATTCGAATGTATCGTACAAATGAATTAGAATGGATACATTCGTGCGAATGAATTAGAATGGATCATACGAATGAAATAGAATGTATCCATTCTAATTCTAATTCATTCATAGAATGGATCGTACGAAGGAATTAGAATGGACCGTACAAATGAATTAGAATGGATCGTACGAATGAAGAAGAATGGATCGTGTGAATTAATTAGATTGGATCGTGCGAATGAATTAGAATGGATCGTACGAATAAATTAGAATGGATACATATGTGCGAATGAATTAGAATGGATCGTATGAATGAATTAGAATGGATCGTATGAATGAATTCAAATGGATTGTACGAATGAATTAGAATGGATCGTGCGAATGAATTAGAATGGATCGTACGAATGAATTAGAATGGATCGTACGAATGAATTCGAATGGATCGTACGAATGAATTAGAATGGATCGTACGAATGAATTAGAATGGATCGTAGGAATGAATTAGAATGGATCGTATGAATGAATTCGAATGGATTGTACGAATGAATTAGAATGTATACATTTGTGCGAATGAATTAGAATGGGTCATATGAAGGAATTAGGGTGGTTTATACGAATGAATTAGAAAGGATACATTCGTGCGAAAGAATTAGAATGGATTGTACGAATGAATTAGAATGGATCGTATGAATGAATTAGAATGGATCGTGCGAATGAATTAGAATGGATCGTACGAATGAATTAGAATGGATCATATGAATTAATTAGAATGGATCGTGCGAATGAATTAGAATGGATCGTACGAAAGAATTAGAATGGATACATTTGTGCGAATGAATTAGAATGGATCGTACGAATGAGTAAGAATG
Source organism: Chamaelirium japonicum (assembly GCA_947650365.1). Classification (NCBI taxonomy): domain Eukaryota; kingdom Viridiplantae; phylum Streptophyta; class Magnoliopsida; order Liliales; family Melanthiaceae; genus Chamaelirium; species Chamaelirium japonicum. The sequence continues at coordinate 108,390,022 of OX393550.1, forward strand.
GATCATACGAATGAAATAGAATGGATCATACGAATGAATTAGAATGGATCGTGCTAATGAATTAGAATGGATCGTACGAATGAATTAGAATAGATTATGCAATTGAATTAGAATGGATCATACGAATCAATTAGAATGGATACATTCGTGCGAATGAATTGGAATGGATCGTATGAATGAATTAGATTGGATCGTATGAATGAATTAGAATGGATCGTTCGAATGACTTAGAATGGATCATACGAATGAATTAGAATGCATACATTCGTGCGAATGAATTAGAATGGATCGTACGAATGAGTAAGAATGGATCGTACGAATGAAAAAGAATGGATCGTACGAAAGAATTAGAATGGATCGTGCTAATGAATTAGAATGGATCGTACAAATGAATTAAAATAGATTTTGCGAATGAATTAGAATAGATCATACGAATTAATTAGAATGGATAAATTCGTGCGAATGAATTAGAATGGATCGTATGAATGAATTAGATTGGATCGTATGAATGAATTAGAATGGATCGTACGTATGAATTAGAATGGATACATTCATGGGAATAAATTAAAATGGATCGTACGAAGGAATTAGAATGGATCATACGAATGAAATAGAATGGATCGTACGAAGGAATTAGAATGGATCGTACGAAGGAATTAGAATGGATACATTCGTGCAAAAGAATTAGAATGGATTGTATGAATGAATTAGAATGGATCGTGCAAATGAATTAGAATGGATCGTACGAAGGAATTAGAACGGATCATACAAAGCAATTAGAATGGATCGTACGAATAAAATAAAATGGATCGTACGAATAAATTAGAATGGATACATTCGTGTGAATGAATTAGAATGGATCGTATGAATGAATTAGAATGGATCGTATGAATGAATTCGAATGGATCATTCGAATGAATTAGAATGGATCGTACGAATGTATTAGAATGGCTCGTGTGAATGAATTAGAATGTATCGTGCGAATGAATTAGACTGGATCGTATGAATGAAATAGAATGGATCGTATGAAGGAATTAGAATGGATCATACGAAAGAATTAGAATGGATCGTACGAATGAATTAGAATGGATACATTCGTGCAAAAGAATTAGAATGGATTGTATGAATGAATTAGAATGGATCGTGCGAATGAATTAGAATTGATCGTACGAAGGAATTAGAATGGATCGTACGAAGGAATTAGAATGGATCGTATGAATGAATTAGAATGGATACATTCGTGCAAAATAATTAGAATGGATTATATAAATGAATTAGAATGGATCGTGCAAATGAATTAAAATGGATCGTGCGAATGAATTAGAATGGATCGTACAAATGAATTAGAATAGATTGTGCAAATAAATTAGAATGGATCGTACGAATTAATTAGAATGGATACATTCGTGCGAATGAATTAGAATGGATCATATGAATGAATTAGAATGGATCGTATGAATGAATTAGAATGAATCGTACGAATGAATTAGAATGGATCGTACGAATGAATTAGAATGGATCGTATGAAGGAATTAGAATGGATTGTATGAATGAATTAGAATGGATCGTGCGAATGAATTAGAATGGATCGTACGAAGGAATTAGAATGGATCGTACGAAGGAATTAGAATGGATACATTCATGGGAATCAATTAGAATGGATCGTACAAAAGAATTAGAATGGATCATACGTATGAAACAGAATGGATCTTACGAAGGAATTAGAATGGATCGTACGAATGAATTAGAATGGATCGCACGAATGAATTAGAATGGATCGTACCAATGAAATAGAATGGATCTTACGAATGAATTAGATTGGATCGTTTAAATAAATTAGAATGGATCATATGATTGAATTAGAATGGATAGTGCGAATGAATTAGAATGGATTGTACGAATGAATTAGAATGGATCGTACGATCTATTCTATTTCATTCGTATGATCCATTCTAATTCCTTCGTACGATCCAATCTAATCTATTCTAATTCATTCGTACGATCCATTCTAATTCATTCGCACAATCTAATTTATTCGTACGTATGAATTGGATCGTATGAATGAATTAAAATGGATCGTACGTATGAATTAGAATAGATACATTCATGGGAATGAATTAGAATGGATCGTACGAAGGAATTCGAATGGATCGTACGAAGGAATTAGAATGGATTGTACGAAGAAATTAGAATGGATCGTACGAATGAATTAGAATGGATACATTCGTGCAAAAGAATTAGAATAGATTGTATGAATGAATTAGAATGGATCGTACAAATGAATTAGAATGGATCGTACGAATGAATTAGAATGGATACATTCGTGCGAATAAATTAGAATGGATCGTATGAATGAATTAGAATGGATCGTATGAATGAATTTGAATGGATCGTACGAATGAATTAGAATGGATACATTCGTGCGAATCAATTAGAATAGATCGTACGAATGAATTAGAATGGATACATTCATACGAAAGAATTAGAATGGATCGTATGAATGAATTAGAATGGATCGTATGAATGAATTCGAATGGATCATATGAATGAATTAGAATGGATCGTGCGAATGAATTAGAATGGATCGTACGAATGAATTAGAATAGATTGTGCGAATGAATTAGAATTAATCGTACGAATGAATAAGAATGGATACATTCGTGCGAATGAATTAGAATGGATCGTATGAATGAATTAGAATGGATCGTATGAATGAATTCGAATGGATACATTCGTGCGAATGAATTAGAATGGATCTTATGAATGAATTAGAATGGGTCGTACGAATGAATTAGAATGGATCGTACGAATGAATTAGAATGGATCATACGAAGGAATTAGGGTGGATCGTACGAATGAATTAGAATGGATACATTCATGCGAAAGAATTAGAATGGATCGTGCGAATGAATTAGAATGGATCGTACGAATGAATTAGAATGGATTGTACAAAGAAATTAGAGTGAATTGTACGAATGAATTAGAATGGATACATTAGTGCGAAAGAATTAGAATGGATTGTATGAATGAATTAGATGGATCGTCTGAATGAATTAGAATGGATCGTGCGAATGAATTAGAATTGATCATATGAATGAATTAGAATGGATCGTATGAATGAATTCGAATGGATCGTACGAATGAATTAGAATGGATACATTCGTGCGAATGAATTAGAATGGTTCATGCGAAGGAATTAGAATGGATCATACGAATGAATTAGAATGGATCCATTCTATTCTAATTCATTCACATGATCCATTCTAATTCAATCATACGATCCATTCTAATTCATTCATAGAATCCATTCTAATTCTTTCGCACGAATGTATCCATTCTAATTCATTCATACGATCCACCCTAATTCCTTCGTATGATCCATTCTAATTCATTCGCACGAATGTATCTATTTTAATTCATACGTACGATCCATTCTAATTCATTCATACGATCCAATCTAATTCATTCATATGAAGGAATTAGGGTGGATCGTACGAATGAATTAGAAAGGATACATTCGGGCGAAAGAATTTGAATAAATTATATGAATGAATTAGAATGGATCGTATAAATGAAATAGAATGGATCGTACGAATGAATTAGAATGGATACATTCGTGCGAATGAATTAGAATGGATAGTACGAATGAGTAAGAATGGATCGTACGAATGGATTAGAATGGATCGTGCGAATGAATTAGAATTGATCGTATGAATGAATTAGAATGGATCATATGAATGAATTAGATTGGATCATACGTATGAATTAGAATGAATTGTGTGAATGAATTAGAATGGATAGTGCGAATGAATTAGAATGGATCGTACGAATGAATTAGAATGGATACATTCGTGCGAATGAATTAGAATGGATCATACGAATGAGTAAGAATGGATCGTACGAATGAAATAGAAGGGATCGTACGAATGAATTAGAATGGATCATGCTAATGAATTAGAATAGAGCATACGAATGAATTAGAATAGATTGTGCGAATAATGAATTAGAATGGATCGTGCGAATAAATTAGATTGGTTCGTGCGAATAAATTAGAATGGATCGTACGAATGAATTAGAATGGATCGTATGAATGAATTAGAATGGATCATATGAATGAATTCGAATGGATCGTACGAAGGAATTAGAATGGATCGTACGAATGGATTGTATGAAGGAATTAGAGTACGATCCACCCTAATTCCCTCGTATGATCCATTCTAATTCATTTGCACGAAGTATCCATTCTAATTCATTCGTACGATCCATTGGAATTCATTCATACGATCCATTCTAATTCATTCATACAATCCATTCTAATTTATTCGCACGAATGTATCCATTCTAATTCATTCGTACGATCCTTTCTAATTCATTTGCATAATCTCTTCTAATTCATTTGTACGATCCATTCTAATTCATTCACACGATCCATTCTAATTCATTTGCACGATCCATTCTAATTCATTTATACAATCTATTCTAATTCTTTTGCACGAATGTATCCATTCTAATTCATTCATACGGTCCATTCTAATTCCTTCGTACGATCCATTCTAATTCCTTCGTACAATCCATTCTAATTCCTTCGTATGATCTATTCTATTTCATTCATATGATCCATTCTAATTCCTTCGTACAATCCATTCTAATTCATTCCCATGAATGTATCCATTCTAATTCATACGTACGATCCATTCTAACTCATTCATACGATCCAATCTAATTCATTCATACGATCCATTCTAATTCATTCGCACGAATGTATCCATTCTAATTCATTCGTACGATCCATTCTAATTCATTCGCACAATCTATTATAATTCATTCATACGATCCATTCTAATTCATTAGCACGATCCATTCGAATTCATTCGTACGATCTATTCTATTTCATTCGTACGATCCATTCTTACTCATTCGTATGATCCATTCTATTTCATTCGTACGATCCATTCTTACTCATTCGTACGATCCATTCTAATTCATTCGCACGAATGTATCCATTCTAATTCATTCGTACGATCCATTCTAATTCATTCGCACGATCCATTCTAATTCATTCATACGATCCATTCTAATTCATTCGTACGATCCATTCTAATTCATTCGCACGATCCATTCTAATTCATTCATACGATCCATTCTAATTCATTCATACAATCCATTCTAATTCTTTCTCACGAATGTATCCATTCTAATTCATTCGTACGATCCACCCTAATTCTTTGATATGATCCATTCTAATTCATTTGCACGACTGTATCCATTCTAACTCATTCGTACGATCCGTTCGAATTCATTCATACGATCCATTCTAATTCATTCATACGATCCATTCTAATTCATTCATACGATCCATTCTATTTCATTCGTACGATCCATTCTTACTCATTCGTATGATCCATTCTAATTCATTCGCTCTAATTCCTTCGTACGATCCATTCTAATTCTTTCATATGATCCATTCTAATTCCTTCGTACGATCCATTCTATTTCATTCGTATGATCAATTCTAATTCCTTCGTACGATCCATTCTAATTCATTCCCATGAATGTATCCATTCTAATTCATATGTATGATCTATTCTAATTCATTCATACAATCCAATCTAATTCATTCATACAATCCATTCTAATTCATTCGCACGAATGTATCCATTCTAATTCATTCGTACGATCCATTCTAATTCATTCGCACAATGTATTCTTATTCATTCGTACGATCCATTATAATTCATTAGCACGATCCATTCTAATTAATTCGTACGATCCATTCTATTTCATTCGTACGATCCATTCTTACTCATTCATACGATCCATTCTAATTCATTCGCACGAATGTATCCATTCAAATTCATTCGCACGATCCATTCTAATTCATTCATACGATCCATTCTATTTCATTCGTAAGATCCATTCAAATTCATTCGCACGATCCATTCTAATTCATTTGTATGATCCATTCTAATTCATTCATACAATCTATTCTAATTCTTTCGCACGAATGTATCCATTCTAAATCATTCGTACGATCCACCCTAATTCCTTCATATGATCCATTCTAATTTATTCGTACGATCCATTCTAATTCATTAGCACGATCCATTCTAATTTATTCGTACGATCCATTCTATTTCATTCGTACGATCCATTCTAATTCATTAGCACGATCCATTCTAATTCATTCGTACGATCCATTCGAATTCATTCATACGATCCATTCTAATTCATTCGTACGATCCATTCTAATTCATCACACGATCCATTCTAATTCATTCACACAATCCATTCTAATTCTTTCGCACGAATGTATCCATTCTGATTCATTCGTACGATCCACCCTAATTCCTTCGTATGATCCATTCTAATTCATTCGTACAAAGGAATTATAATGGATTAGAATGGATCGTATGAATTAGAATGGATCGTATGAATGAGTAAGAATGGATCATGCGAATGAATTAGAATGGATCATGCTAATTAATTAGAATGGATCGTACGAATGAATTAGAATGGATCGTATGAATGAATTAGAATATATCGTGCGAATGAATTAGAATGGATCGTACGAATGAATTAGAATGGATACATTCGTACGAATGAATTAGAATGGATCGAACGAATGAGTAAGAATGGATCGTACGAATGAATGGATCGTACGAATGAATTAGAATGAATACATTCGTGTGAATGAATTAGAATGGATCGTACGAATGAGTAAGAATGGATCGTACGAATGAAATAGAATGGATCGTACGAATGAATTAGAATGGATCGTGCTAATGAATTAGAATGGTTCGTACAAATGAATTAGAATAGATTGTGCGATTGAATTAGAATGGATCGTACGAATGAATTAGAATGGATACATTCGTGCGAATGAATTAGAATGGATCGTATGAATGAATTAGATTGGATCGTATGAATGAATTAGAATGGATCGTACCTATGAATTAGAATGGATACATTCATGGGAATGAATTAGAATGGATCGTACGAAGGAATTAGAATGGATCATACGAATGAATTAGAATAGATACATTCGTGCAAAAGAATTAGAATGGATTGTATGAATGAATTAGAATGGATCATGTAAATTAATTAGAATGGATCGTACGAAGGATTTAGAATGGATCGTACGAAGGAATTAGAATGGATCGCATGAAGGAATTAGAATGGATCATACGAATGAATTAGAATCAATCCATTCTAATTTATATGTACGATCCATTCTAATTCATTCTAATATCCATTCTAATTCATTTGCACAATCTATTCTAATTCATTCATACGATCCATTCTAATTCATTCGCACGAATGTATCCATTCTAATTCATTCGTACGATCCATTCTAATTCATTCGTACGATATATTCTAATTCATTCGCACGATCCATTCTAATTCATTCATATGATCCATTCTAATTAATTCATACAATCATTTCTAATTCTTTCGCACGAATGTATCCATTCTAATTCATTCCTACGATCCACCCTTTTTCCTTCGTATGATCCATTCTAATTCATTCGCACGAATGTATCCATTCTAATTCATTCGTACGATCCATTCGAATTCATTCATACGATCCATTCTAATTCATTCATACGATCCATTCTAATTCATTCGCACGAATGTATCCATTCTAATTCATTCGTACGATCCATTCTAATTCTTTCGCACAATCTATTCTAATTCATCCGTACGATCCATTCTAATTCATTCGCACGATCCATTCTAATTCATTTGCACGATCCATTATAATTCATTCATACAATCCATTCAAATTCTTTTACACGAATGTATCCTTTCTAATTCAGTCGTACGATCCATTCTAATTCCTTCGAACGATCCATTCTAATTCCTTCAAACGATCCATTCTATTTCATTCGAAGATCCATCCTAATTCCTTTGTACGATCCATTCTAATTCATTCCCATGAATGAATCCATTCTAATTCATACGTACGATCCATTCTAATTCATTCATACGATCCAATCTAATTCATTCATACGATCCATTCTAATTCATTCGCACGAATGTATACATTCTAATTCATTCGTATGATCCATTCTAATTCATTCGCACTATCTATTCTAATTCATTCGTACGATCCATTCTAATTCATTTGTACGATCCATTCTAATTCATTCATTCGATCCATTCTAATTCATTCGTACGATCCATTCTTACTCATTCGTACGATCCATTCTAATTCATTCGCACGAATGTATCCATTCTAATTCATTCGTACGATCCATTCTAATTTATTCGCACGATCCATTCTAATTCAATCGTACGATCCATTCTAATTCATTCGTACAATCCATTCTAATTTATTCGCACGATCAATTCTAATTCATTCATACGATCCATTCAAATTCATTCATATAATCCATTCTAATTCTTTCGCATGAATGTATCCATTCTAATTCATTCGTACGATCCATTCTAATTCATTCGCACAATCTATTCTAATTCATTCGTACGATCCATTCTAATTCATTAGCACGATCCATTCTAATTCATTTGTACGATCCATTCTATTTCATTCATACGATCCATTCTTACTCATTCGTACGATCCATTCTAATTCATTCGCACAAATGTGTCCATTCTAATTCATTCGTACGATCCATTCTAATTCATTTGCACGATCCATTCTAATTCATTCGTACGATCCATTGTAATTCATTCGTACGATCCATTCTAATTCATTCGTATGATCCATTCTAATTCATTCATACGATCTATTCTAATTCATTCATACAATCCATTCTAATTCATTCGCACGAATGTATCCATTCTAATTCATTTGTATGATCAATTCTAATTTATTCGCACGATCCATTCTAATTCATTCATATGATCCATTCTAATTCATTCGTACGATCCATTCTAATTCATTCGCATAATCTATTCTAATTCATTCGTACGATCCATTCTAATTCATTAGCACGATCCATTCTAATTCATTCGTACGATCCATTCTATTTCATTCGTACGATCCATTCTTACTAATTCGTACGATCCATTCTAATTCATTCACACGAAAGTATCCATTCTAATTCATTCGTACGATCCATTCTAATTCATTCGCATGTTCCATTCTAATTCATTCATACGATCCATTCTAATTCATTCGTACGATCCATTCTAATTCATTCGCACGATCCATTCTAATTCATTAGCATGATCCATTCTAAATCATTCGTACGATCCATTCTATTTCATTCGTACAATCCATTCTTACTCATTCGTACGATCGATTCTAATTTATTCGCATGAATATATCTATTTTAATTCATTCGTACGATCCATTCTAATTCATTCGCACGATCCATTCTAATTCATTCATACGATCGATTCTAATTCATTCGTACGATCCATTCTAATTCATTCGCACGATCCATTCTAATTCATTCATACGATCTATTCTAATTTATTCATATAATCCATTTTAATTCTTTCGCACGAATGTATCCATTCTAATTCATTCGTACGATCCACCCTAATTCCTTCGTATGATCCATTCTAATTCATTCGCACGAATGTATCCATTCTAATTCATTCGTACGATCCATTCGAATTCATTCATACGATCCATTCTATTTCATTCATAAGATCCATTCTAATTCATTCGCACGAATGTATCCATTCTAATTCATTCGTACGATCCATTCTAATTCATTCGCATGATCCAATCTAGTTTATTCGCATGATCCATTCTAATTCATTCGTACGATCCATTCTATTTCATTCGTACGATCCATTCTAATTCATTCGCACGAACGTATCCATTCTAATTCATTCGTACGATCCATTCTAATTCATTCGCACGATCCATTCTAATTCATTCATACGATCTATTCTACTTCATACGATCCATTCTAATTCATTCATACGATCCATTCTATTTCATTCGTATGATCCATTCTAATTAATTCATACGATCCATTCTATTTCATTCGTACGAATCATTCTTACTCATTCGTACGATCCATTCTAATTCATTCGCACGATCCAATCTAATTCATTCGCACGATCCATTCTAATTCATTCGTACAATCCATTCTATTTCATTTGTACGATCCATTCTTACTCATTCGTACGATCCATTCTAATTCATTCGCACGAAGGTATCCATTCTAATTCATTCGCACGAAAGTATCCATTCTAATACATTCGTACGATACATTCTAATTCATTCATACAATCCATTCTAATTCTTTCGCACGAATGTATCCATTCTATTTCATTCGTACGATCCATTCTAATTCGTTCACACGATCCATTCTATTTCATTCATATGATCCATTCTAATTCATTCGTACGATCCATTCTAATTCATACGTACGATCCATTCGAATTCATTCATACGATCCATTCTAATTCATTCATACGATCTATTCTAATTCATTCGCACGAATGTATTCATTATAATTCATACGTACGATCCATTCTAATTCATTCGCACGATCCAATCTAATTAATTCGCACGATCCATTCAAATTCATTCGTACGATCCATTCTATTTCATTCATACGATCCATTCTTACTCATTCGTACGATCCATTCTAATTCATTCGCACAAATGTATCCATTCTAATTCATTCGTACGATCCATTCTAATTCATTCGCACGATCCATTCTAATTCGTTCATACGATCCATTCTAATTCATTCATACGATCCATTCTAATTCATTCGCACAATCTATACTAATTCATTCGTATGATCCATTCTAATTCATTAGCACGATCCATTCTAATTCATTCGCACGATCCATTCTAATTCATTCATGCAAAAGAATTAGAATGGATTGCACGAATGTATCCATTCTAATTCATTCGTACGATCTGTTCTAATTCCTTCGTACGATCCATTCTATTTCATTGGTACGATCCATTCTATTTCATTCGTATGATCTTTTCTAATTCCTTCGTTCGATCAATTCTAATTCATTCCCATGAATGTATCCATTCTAATTCACACGTACGATCCATTCTAATTCATTCATATGATCCAATCTAATTCATTCATACGATCCATTCTAATTCATTCGCACGAATGTATCCATTCTAATTCATTCGTACGATCCATTCTAATTCATTCACACAATGTATTCTAATTCATTCGTACGATCCATTCTAATTCATTACCAAGATCCATTCTAATTCATTCGTACGATCCATTCTATTTCTTTCTTACTCATTCGTACGATCCATCCTAATTCATGCGAACGAATGAATCCATTCTAACTCATTCGTACGATCCATTCTAACTCATTCGCACAATCTATTCTAATTCATTCGTACGATCCATTCTAATTCATTAGCACGATCCATTATAATTCTTTCGTACAGTCCATTCTTTTTCATTTGTACGATCCATTCTTACTCATTCGTACGATCCATTCTAATTCATTCGCACGAATGTATCCATTCTAATTCATTCGTACGATCCCTTCTAATTCATTCGCACGATCCATTCTAATTCATTCATACGATCCATTCTAATTCATTCGTACGATCCATTCTTGTTTATTCGCACGATCCATTCTAATTCATCCATACGATCCATTCTAATTCATTCATACAATCCATTCTAATTCTTTTGCACAATTGTATTCATTCTAATTCATTCGTACGATCCACCCTAATTCCTTCGTATGATCAATTCTAATTCATTCGCACGAATGTATCCATTCTAATTCATTCGTACGATCCATTCGAATTCATTCATACGATCCATTCTAATATATTCATTCATACAAACCATTCTAATTCATTCGCATGAATGTATCCATTCTAATTTATTCGCACGATCCATCCTAATTCATTCGCACAATCTAATCTAATTCATTCGTACGATCCATTCTAATTCATTAGCACTATCCATTCTAATTCATTCGTAGGATCCATTCTATTTCATTCGTACGATCCATTCTTACTCATTAGCACAATCCATTCTGATTCATTCGCACGATCCATTCTAATTCATTCATACGATCCATTCTAATTCATTCATACAATCCATTCTAATTCTTTCGCACGAATGTATCCATTCTAATTCATTCGTACAATCCACCCTAATTCCTTCGTATGATCCATTCTAATTCATTCGCACGAATGTATCCATTCTAATTCATTCGTACAATCTATTCGAATTCATTCATACGATCCATTCTAATTCATTCATACGATCCATTCAAATTCATTCGCACAAATGTATCCATTCTAATTCATTCGTACGATCCATTCTAATTCATTCGCACGATCTATTCTAATTCATTCGTACGATCCATTCTAATTCATTAGCTCGATCCATTCTAATTCATTCGTACGATCCATTCTATTTCATTCGTACGATCCATTCTTACTCATTCGTACATTCCATTATAATTCATTCGCACGAATGTATCCATTCTAATTCATTCGCACGATCCATTCTAATTCATTCGTACGATCCATTCTAATTCATTCGTACGATCCATTCTAATTCATTCGCACGATCCATTCTAATTCATTCGCACAATCTATTCTAATTCATTCGTAATTCATTTGCACGATCATTCAGGTGTTTAGGTTGCGGCCTCAGACTTTGTATTTGGTTGAATACAAAGGTGCACCTTTGAACGTTAGTTGATCGTGGGGGGACCCTGTGTGATCCATTCAAATTCATTCAAAGGTGCACCTTTGTATTCAACCAAATACAAAGTCTGAGGCCGCAACGTAAACTCCTGAATGATTGTGCGAACGAATTACGAATGAATTAGAATGGATCGCGCGAATGAATTAGAATGGATCGTACGAACGAATTAGAATGGATCGTATGAATGAATTAGAATGGATCGTGCGAATGAATTAGAATGGATCGTACGAATGAATTAGAATGGATCGTACGAATGAATTAGAATGGATACATTCGTGCGAATGAATTAGAATGGATCGTACGAATGAGTAAGAATGGATCGTACGAATGAAATAGAATGGATCATACGAATGAATTAGAATGGATCGTGCGAATGAATTAGATTGGATCATGCGAATGAATTAGAATAGATTGTACGAATGAGTAAGAATGGATCGTACGAAAGAAATAGAATGGATGGTATGAAATGATTTAGAAATGGATCGTGCGAATAAGGATACATTCGTGCGAATGAATTAGAATGGATCGTACGAATGAGTAAGAATGGATCGTACGAATGAAATAAAATGGATCGTACGAATGAATTAGAATGGATCGTGCGAATGAATTAGATTGGATCGTGCGACTGAATTAGATTGGATCGTATGAATGAATTAGAATGGATACATTCGTGCGAATAAATTAGAATGGAACGTATGAATGAATTAATCGTATGAATGAATTCGAATGGATCGTACGAATGAATTTGAATGGATACATTCGTGCGAATGAATTAGAATGGATCATACGAAGGAATTAGGGTGGATCGTACGAATGAATTAGAATGGATACATTCGTGCAAAAGAATTGGAATGGATTGTATGAATGAATTAGAATGGATCGTATGAATGAATTAGAATGGATCGAGCGAATGAATTAGAATGATCGTACGATAAATTAGAATGGATCGTATGAATGAATTCGAATGGATCGTACGAATGAATTAGAATGGATACATTCGTGCTAATGAATTAGAATGGATCATACGAAGGAATTAGAATGGATAGTATGAATGAATTAGAATGGATCCATTCTATTCTAATTCATTCGCACGATCCATTCTAATTCATTCATCCGATCCATTCTAATTCATTCATACAATCCATTCTAATTCTTTTGCACGAATGTATCCATTCTAATTCATTCGTACGATCCACCCTAATTCCGTCGTATGATCCATTCTAATTCATTCGCACGAATGTATCCATTCTAATTCATACGTACGATCCATTCTAATTTATTCATACGATCCAATCTAATTCATTCATACGATCCATTCTAATTCATTCGCACGAATGTATCCATGGGAATGAATCCATTTTAATTCATTCGTACGATTCATTCTAATTCATTCGCACAATCAATTCTAATTCATTCGCACGATTCATTCGTATGATCCTTTCTAATTCATTCGCACAATCCATTCTAATTCATTCGCATGATTCATTCGTATGATCCTTTCTAATTCATTCGCACGAATGGAATGAATTAGAATGGGTACTTTCGTGCGAATGAATTAGAATGGATCGTATGAATGAATTAGATTGGATTGAAATGGATCGTACGAATGAATTAGAATGGATACATTCGTGCGAATGAATTAGAATGGATCATATGAATGAATTAGAATGGATCGTATGAAGGAATTAGAATGGATCGTACGTATGAATTAGAATGGATACATTCATGGGAATGAACTAGAATGGATCGTATGAAGGAATTAGAATGGGTCATACGAATGAAATAGAATGGATCGTGCGAATGAATTAGAATGGATCGTACGAATGAATTAGAATGGATTATATGAATGAATTAGAATGGATCGTACGAATGAGTAAGAATGGATCGTACGAATGAAATAGAATGGATCGTACGAATGAATTAGAATGGATCGTGCTAATGAATTAGACTGGCTCGTACGAATGAATTAGAATAGATTGTGCGAATGAATTAGAATGGATCTTACAAATGAATTAGAATGGATACATTCGTGCGAATGAATTAGAATGGATCGTATGAATGAATTAGATTGGATCTTATGAATGAATTAGAATGGATTGTACGTATGAATTAGAATGGATACATTCATGGGAATGATCTAGAATGGATCGTACGAAAGAATTAGAACGGATCATACGAACAAAATAGAATGGATCGTACGAAGGAATTAGAATGGATCGTACGAAGGAATTAGAATGGATCGTACGTTATGAATGAATTAGAATGGATCGTACGTATGAATTTGAATGGATACATTGATGGGAATGAATTAGAATGCATCGTATGAAGGATTTAGAAGGGATCCATTCTAATTCATTCTAATTCATTCGTATGATCCATTGTAATTCATTCATACGATCCATTCTAATTCATTCATACGATCCAATCTAATTCATTCATACGATCCATTCTAATTCATTCGCACAAATGTACCCATTCTAATTCATTCGTACAATCGATTCTAATTCATTCGCTTGATCCAATCTAATTCATTCGCACGATCCATTCTAATTCATCATTCGCACAATCCATTCTAATTCATTCGTACGATCCATTCTAATTCATTAGCACGATCCATTCTAATTCATTCGTATGATCCATTCTATTTCTTTCGTACGATCCATTCTTTCATTCGTACGATCCATTCAAATCCATTCGCACGAATATATCCATTCTAATTCATTCGTACGATCCATTCTAATTCATTCGCACGATCCATTATAATCCATTCATACTATCTATTCTAATTCATTCGTACGATCCATTCTATAGAATGGATACATTCATGGGAATGAATTAGAATCGATCGTGCGAAGGAATTAGAATGGATCATACAAATGAATTAGAATGGTTCGTATGAATGAATTCGAATGGATCGTACGAATGAATTAGAATAGATTGTTCGAATGAATTAGAATGGATCGTACGAATGAATTAGAATGGATACATTCGAGCGAAAGAATTAGAATGGATTGTATGAATGAATTAGAATGGATCGTGCAAATGAATTAGAATGGATCGTGCGAATGAATTAGAATGGATCGTTCGAATGACTTAGAATAGATTGTGCGAATGAATTAGAATGGATCGTACGAATGAATTAGAATGGATACATTCGTGCGAATGAATTAGAATGGATCATATGAATGAATTAGAATGGATCGTATGAATGAATTCGAATGGATCGTGCGAATTAATTAGAATGGATACATTCATACGAATGAATTAGAATGGATCATACGAAGGAATTAGGTTGGATCGTACGAATGAATTAGAATGGATACATTCGTGCGAAAGAATTAGAATGGATTGTATGAATTAATTAGAATGGATCGTACGAATGAATTAGAATGGATCGTGCGAATGAATTAGAATGGATCGTGCTAATGAATTAGAATGGATCGTACGAATGAATTAGAATAGATTGTACGAATGAATTAGAATGGATCGTACGAATGAATTAGAATGGATCGTGCGAATGAATTAGAATGGATCGTACGAATGAATTAGAATGGATACATTCGTGCGAATGAATTAGAATGGATCGTACGAATAAGTAAGAATGGATCGTACGAATGAAATAGAATGGATCGTACGAATGAATTAGAATGGATCGTGCTAATGGATTACAATGGATCGTACGAATGAATTTGAATAGATTGTGCGAATGAATATATTCGTGCGAATGAATACATTTGTGTGAATGAATTAGAATGGATCGTATGAATGAATTAGGATGGTTAGTATGAATGCATTAGAATGGATCGTATGAATGAATTCGAATGGATCGTACGAATGAATTAGAATGGATACATTTGTGCGAATGAATTAGAATGGATCGTACGAATGAAATAGAATGTATCCATTCTAATTCTAATTCATTCATAGAATGGATCGTACGAAGGAATTAGAATGGACCGTATGAATGAATTAGAATGGATCGTACGAATGATATAGAATGGATCGTGTGAATGAATTAGATTGGATCGTGCGATTGAATTAGAATGGATCGTACAAATAAATTAGAATGGATACATTCGTGCGAATGAATTAGAATGGATTGTATGAATGAATTAGAATGGATCGTATGAATGAATTCGAATGGATCGTACGAATGAGTTAGAATGGATCGTGCGAATGAATTAGAATGGATCGTACGAATGAATTAGAATGGATCGTATAAATGGATTCGAATGGATCGTACGAATGAATTAGAATGGATCGTGCGAATGAATTAGAATGGATCGTAGGAATGAATTAGAATGGATCGTAGGAATGAATTTGAATGGATCGTATGAATGAATTCGAATGGATCGTACGAATGAATTAGAATGGATACATTTGTGCGAATGAATTAGAATGGATCATACAAAGGAATTAGGGTGGTTCATACGAATGAATTAGAATGGATACATTCGTGCGAAAGAATTAGAATGGATTGTATGAATGAATTAGAATGGATCGTATGAATGAATTAGAATGGATCGTGCGAATGAATTAGAATGGATCGTACAAATGAATTAGAATAGATCGTATGAATGAATTAGAATAGATCGTGCGAATGAATTAGAATGGATCGTACGAAAGAATTAGAATGGATACATTCGTGCGAATGAATTAGAATGTATCGTACGAATGAGTAAGAATGGATCGTACGAATGAAATAGAATGGATCGTACGAATGAATTAGAATGGATCGTGCTAATGAATTAGAATGGATCGTACGAATGAATTAGAATAGATTATGCGAATGAATTAGAATGGATCATACCAATGAATTAAAATGGATACATTCATGCGAATGAATTGGAATGGATCGTATGAATGAATTAGATTGGATCGTATGAATGAATTAGAATGGATTGTTCGAATGACTTAGAATGGATCGTACGAATGAATTAGAATGCATACATTCGTGCGAATGAATTAGAATGGATCGTACGAATGAGTAAGAATGGATCATACGAATGAAATAGAATGGATCTTACGAATGAATTAGAATGGATCGTGCTAATGAGTTAGAATGGATCGTACGAATGAATTAGAATAGATTGTGCGAATGAATTAGAATAGATCATACGAATGAATTAGAATAGATACATTTGTATGAATAAATTAGAATGGATCGTATGAATGAATTAGATTGGATCGTATGAATGAATTAGAATGGATCGTACGTATGAATTACAATGGATACGTTCATGGGAATGAATTAGAATGGATCGTACGAAGGAATTAGAATGGATCATACGAATGAAATATAATGGATCGTACGAAGGAATTAGAATGGATCGTACGAAGGAATTAGAATGGATCATACGAACAAAATAGAATGGATCGTACGAAGGAATTAGAATGGATCGTACGTTATGAATGAATTAGAATGGATCGTACATATGAATTAGAATGGATACATTCATGGGAATGAATTAGAATGTATCGTACGAAGGAATTAGAAGGGATCTATTCTAATCCATTCTAATTCATTCATACGATCCATTCTAATTCATTCATACGATCCAATCTAATTCATTCATACGATCCATTCTAATTCATTCGCACGAATGTATCCATTCTAATTCATTCGTACAATCGATTCTAATTCATTCTCAAGATCCAATCTAATTCATTCGCATGATCCATTCTAATTCATCATTCGCACAATCCATTCTAATTCATTCGTACGATCCATTCTAATTCATTAGCACGATCCACTCTAATTCATTCATATGATCCGTTCTATTTCTTTCGTACGATCCATTCATACTCATTCGTACGATCCATTCTAATCCATTCACACGAATGTATCCATTCTAATTCATTCGTACGATCCATTCTAATTCATTCGCACGATCCATTATAATCCATTCATACTATCTATTCTAATTCATTCGTACGATCCATTCTATAGAATGGATACATTCATGGGAATGAATTAGAATCGATCTTGCGAAGGAATTAGAATGGATCATACGAATGAATTAGAATGGATCGTATGAATGAATTCGAATGGATCGTACGAATAAATTGGAATAGATTGTTCGAATGAATTAGAATGGATCGTACGAATGAATTAGAATGGATACATTCATGCGAAAGAATTAGAATGGATTGTATGAATGAATTAGAATGGATCGTGCAAATGAATTAGAATGGATCGTCCGAATGAATTAGAATGGATCGTACGAATGACTTAGAATAGATTGTGCGAATGAATTAGAATGGATCGTACGAATGAATTAGAATGGATACATTCGTGCGAATGAATTAGAATGGATCGTATGAATGAATTAGAATGGATCGTATGAATGAATTCGAATGGATCGTGCGAATGAATTAGAATGGATACATTCGTGCGAATGAATTACAATGGATCCTACGAAGGAATTAGGGTGGATCGTACGAATAAATTAGAATGGATACATTAATGCGAAAGAATTAGAATGGATTGTATGAATTAATTAGAATGGATCGTATGAATGAATTAGAATGGATCGTGCGAATGAATTAGAATGGATCGTGCGAATGAATTAGAATGGATCGTACGAATGAATTAGAAAGGATCGTATGAATGAATTAGAATGGATCGTGTGAATGAATTAGAATGGATCGTACGAATGAATTAGAATGGATACATTCGTGCGAATTAATTAGAATGGATCGTACGAATGAGTAAGAATGGATCGTACGAATGAAATAGAATAGATCGTACGAATGAATTAGAATGGATCGTGCTAATGAATTAGAATGGATCGTACGAATGAATTAGAATAGATTGTGCGAATAAATTAGAATGGATCGTACGAATGAATTAGAATGGATCGTATGAATGAATTAGAATGGATTGTGCGAATAAATTAGAATGGATCATACGAATGAATTAGAATGGATACATTCGTGCGAATGAATTAGAATGGATCGTACGAATAAGTAAGAATGGATCGTACGAATGAAATAGAATGGATCGTACGAATGAATTAGAATGAATCGTGCTAATGAATTAGAATGGATCGTACGAATGAATTAGAATAGATTGTGCGAATGAATACATTCGTGTGAATGAATACATTCGTGCGAATGAATTAGAATGGATCGTATGAATGAATTAGAATGGATACTATGAATGAATTAGAATGGATCGTATGAATGAATTCGAATAGATCGTATGAATGAATTAGAATGGATACATTCGTGCGAATGAATTAGAATGGATTGTACGAATGAAATAGAATGTATCCATTCTAATTCTAATTCATTCATAGAATGGATCGTACGAAGGAATTAGAATGGACCGTACGAATGAATTAGAATGGATCATACGAATGAATTAGAATGGATCGTGTGAATGAATTAGATTGGATCGTGCGAATGAATTAGAATGTATCGTATGAATAAATTAGAATGGATATATTCGTGCGAATGAATTAGAATGGATCGTATGAATGAATTAGAATGGATCGTATGAATGAATTAGAATGGATCGTACGAATGAATTAGAATGGATCGTGCGAATAAATTAGAATGGATCGTACGAATGAATTAGAATGGATCGTATGAATGAATTTGAATGGATCGTACGAATGAATTCAAATGGATCGTGCGAATGAATTAGAATGGATCGTAGGAATGATCTAGGATGGATCGTAGGAATGAATTAGAATGGATCGTATGAATGAATTCGAATGGATCGTACGAATGAATTAGAATGGATACATTTGTGCGAATGAATTAGAATGGATCATACGAAGGAATTAGGGTGGTTCATACGAATGAATTGGATACATTCGTGCGAAAGAATTAGAATGGATTATATGAATGAATTAGAATGGATCGTATGAATGAATTAGAATGGATCGTGCGAATGACTTAGAACGGATCGTACAAATGAATTAGAATGGATCGTATGAATGAATTAGAATGGATCGTGCGAATGAATTAGAATGGATTGTACGAAAGAATTAGAATGGATACATTCGTGCGAATGAATTAGAATGGATCGTACAAATGAGTAAGAATGGATCGTACGAATGAAATAGAATGGATCGTACGAATGAATTAGAATGGATCGTGCTAATGAATTAGAATGGATCGTACGAATGAATTAGAATTGATTATGCAAATGAATTAGAATGGATCATACGAATGAATTAGAATGGATACATTCGTGCGAATGAATTGGATTGGATCGTATGAATGAATTAGATTGGATCGTATGAATGATTTAGAATGGATCGTTCGAATGACTTAGAATGGATCGTACGAATGAATTAGAATGCATACATTCGTACGAATGAATTAGAATGGATCGTACGAATGAGTAAGAATGGATCGTAAGAATGAAATAGAATGGATCGTACAAATGAATTAGAATGGATCGTGCTAATGAATTAGAATGGATCGTACGAATGAATTAGAATAGATTGTGCGAATGAATTAGAATAGATCATACGAATGAATTAGAATGGATACATTCATACAAATGAATTAGAATGGATCATATGAATGAATTAGATTGGATCGTATGAATGAATTAGAATGGATCGTACGTATGAATTAGAATGGATACATTCATGGGAATGAATTAGAATGGATCGTAGGAAGGAATTAGAATGGATCATACGAATGAAATAGAATGGATCGTACGAAGGAATTAGAATGGATCGTACGAAGGAATTAGAATGGATACATTCGTACAAAAGAATTAGAATGGATTGTATGAATGAATTAGAATGGATCGTGCAAATGAATTAGAATGGATCATGCGAATAAATTAGAATGGATCGTACGAATGAATTAGAATAGATTATGCGAGTAAATTAGAATGGATCGTACGAATGAAATAGAATGGATACATTCGTGCGAATGAATTAGAATGGATCGTATGAATGAATTGGAATGGATCGTATGAATGAATTTGAATGGATCGTTCGAATGAATTAGAATGGATCGTACGAATGTATTAGAATGGCTCGTGTGAATGAATTAGAATAGATCGTGTGAATGAATTATACTGGATTGTATGAATGAAATAGAATGGATCGTATGAATTAGAATGGATCATACGAAGGAATTAAAATGGATCATACGAATGAAATAGAATGGATCATACGAAGGAATTAGAATGGATCGTACGAAGGAATTAGAATGGATCATACGAATGAATTAGAATGGATACATTCGTGCAAAAGAATTAGAATGGATTATATGAATGAATTAGAATGGATCGTGCAAATGAATTAGAATGGATCGTACAAAGGAATTAGAATGGATCGTACGAAGGAATTCGAATGGATACATTCGTGCAAAAGAATAAGAATGGATTATATGAATGAATTAGAATGGATCGTGCAAATGAATTAGAATGGATCGTGCAAATGAATTAGAATGGATCATACAAATGAATTAGAATAGATTTCGCGAATGAATTAGAATGGATCGTACGAATGAATTAGAATGGATACATTCGTGCGAATGAATTAGTATGGATTGTATGAATGAATTAGATTGGATCATATGAATGAATTAGAATGGATCGTGCGAATGAATTAGAATGGATCATACGAATGAATTAGAATAGATCGTACGAATGAATTACAATGGATCGTGTGAATGAATTAGAATGGATCGTACGAATGAGTAAGAATGGATCGTAAGAATGAAATAGAATGGATCGTATGAATGAATTAGAATTGATCGTGCGAATGAATTAGAATGGATCGTACGAATGAGTAAGAATGGATCGTACGAATGAAATAGAATGGATTGTACGAATGAATTAGAATGGATCGTGCTAATGAATTAGAATGGATCTTACGAATGAATTAGAATAGATTGTGAGTGAATTAGAATGGATCGTACGAATGAATTAGAATGGATCGTATGAGTGAATTAGAATGGATCGTACGAATGAATTAGAATGGATCGTACGAATGAATTAGAGTGGATCGTATGAATGAATTAGAATGGATCGTATGAATGAATTAGAATGGATCGTGCTAATGAATTAGAATGGATCGTACGAATGAATTAGAATGGATACATTCGTGCGAATGAATTAGAATGAATCGTACGAATGAGTAAGAATGGATCGTACGAATGAAATAGAATGGATCGTACGAATGAATTAGAATGGATCGTGCTAATGAATTAGAATGGATCATACGAATGAATTAGAATGGATCGTGCTAATGAATCAGAATGGATCGTACGAATAAATTAGAATGGATCGTAGTACGAAGGAATTAGAATGGATTATATGAATGAAATAGAATGTATCGTACGAAGAAATTAGAATGGATCGTACGAAGGAATTAGAATGGATCCTACGAAGGAATTAGAATGGATCGTACGAATGAATTAGAATGGATACATTCGTGCAAAAGAATTAGAATGGATTGTATGAATGAATTAGAATGGATCGTGCAAATGAATTAGAATGGATCGTGCGAATGAATTAGAATGGATCGTACGAATGAATTAGAATAGATTCTGCGAATGAATTAGAATGGATCGTACGAATGAATTAGAATGGATATATTCGTGCGAATGAATTAGAATGGATCGTATGAATGAATTAGAATGGATCGTGCGAATGAATTAGAATGGATCGAACGAATGAATTAGAATGGATACGTTCGTGCGAATGAATTAGAATGGATCGTACGAATGAGTAAGAATGGATCATACGAATAAAATTGAATGGATCATACGAATGAATTAGAATGGATCATGCTAATGAATTAGAATGGATCATACTAATGAATTAGAATAGATTGTGCGAATGAATTAGATTGGATCGTACGAATGAATTAGAATGGATCGTATGAATGAATTAGAATGGATCATGCGAATGAATTAGAATGGATCGTACGAATGAATTAGAATGGATACATTCATGCGAATGAATTAGAATGGATCGTACGAATGAGTAAGAATGGATCGTACGAATGAAATAGAAAGGATCGTATGAATGAATTAGAATGGATCGTGCGAACGAATTTGAATGGATCGTACAAATGAGTAAGAATGGATCGTACGAATGAAATAGAATGGATCGTACGTACGATCCATTCTAATTCATTCATAAGATCCATTCTAATTCATTCGCATGAATGTATCCATTCTAATTCATTCGTACGATCCATTCTAATTTATTCGCACAATCTATTCTAATTCATTCGTATGATCCATTCTAATTCATTCGCACGATCCATTCTAATTCATTCATACGATCTATTCTAATTCATTCCCATGAATGTATCCATTCTAATTCATACGTACGATCCATTCTTACTCAGTCGTACGATCCATTCTAATTCATTCGCCCGATCCATTCTAATTCATTCGTATGATCCATTCTAATTCATTCGCACGAATGTATCCATTCTAATTCATTCGTACGATCCATTCTAATTCATTCGCATGATCCAATCTAATTCATTCGCACGATCTATTCTAATTCATTCGTACGATCCATTCTATTTCATTCGTATGATCCATTCTTACTTATTCGTACGATCCATTCTAATTCATTCGTACGATCCATTCTAATTCATTCGTACGATTCATTCTTACTCATTCATACGATCCATTCTAATTCATTCTAATTCGAATTCATTCATACCATCCATTCTAATTCATTCGCACGATCCATTCTAATTTATTCATACGATCCATTCTAATTCATTCGTACGATCCACTCTAATTCATTCGCACGATCCATTCTAATTCATTCATACGATCCATTCTAATTCATTTATACAATCTATTCTAATTCTTTTGCACGAATGTATCCATTCTAATTCATTCGTACAATCCACCCTAATTCCTTCGTATGATCCATTCTAATTCATTCGCACGAATGTATCCATTCTAATTCATTCGTACGATCCGTTCGAATTTATTCATGCGATCCATTCTAATTCAATCGCACGATCAATTCTAATTCATTCAAACGATCCATTCTAATTCATTCGTACGATCCATTCTAATTCATTCGCACGATCCACTCGAATTCATTCATACGATCCATTCTAATTCATTCATACGATCCATTCTAATTCATTCGCACGAATGTATCTATTCTAATTCATTCGTACGATCCATTCTAATTCATTCGTACGATCCATTCTAATTCATTCGCACAATCCATTCTAATTCATTTGCACGATCCATTCTAATTCATTCATACAATCCATTCTAATTCTTTTGCAATGTATCCATTCTAATTAATTCGTGCGATCTATTCTAATTCTTTCGTACGATCCATTCTAATTTCTTCGTACGATCCATTCTAATTCTTTCGTACGATCCATTCTATTTCATTCGTATGATCCATTCTAATTCCTTCGTACGATCCATTCTAATTCATTCCCATGAATGTATCCATTCTTATTCATACGTACGATCCATTCGAATTCATTCATACGATCCAATCTAATTCATTCATACGATCTATTCTAATTCATTCGCACGAATTTATCCATTCTAATTCATTCGTACGATCCAATCTAATTCATTTACACAATCTATTCTAATTCATTCGTACGATCCATTCTAATTCATTAGAATGATCTATTCTAATTCATTCGTACGATCCATTCTATTTCATTCGTACGATCCATTCTTACTCATTCGTACGATCCATTCTAATTCATTCGCACGAATGTATCGATTCTAATTCATTCGTATGATCCATTCTAATTCATTCGCACGATCCATTCTAATTCATTCATAAGATCCAATCTAATTCAGTCATACGATCCATTCTAATTCATTCGCACAATGAATTAGAATGGATACATTATTACGAATGAATTAGAATGGATCGTATGAATGAATTAGAATGGATCGTACGAATGAATTAGAATGGATCGATCCAACTAGTCTATTTCATTCGTACGATCCATTCTTACTCATTCGTACGATACATTCTATTTCATTTGCACGAATGTATTCATTCTAATTCATTCGTACGATCCATTCTAATTCATTCATACGATCAACCTTAATTCCTTCGTATGATCCATTCTAATTCATTCGCACGAATGTATCCATTCTAATTCATTCGTACGATCCATTTGAATTCATTCATACGATCCATTCTAATTCATTCGTACGATCCATTCTAATTCATTCGCACGATCCATTCTAATTCATTCATACGATCCGTTCTAATTCATTCTAATATCCATTCTAATTCATTCGCACAATCTATTCTAATTCATTCATACGATCCATTCTAATTCATTCGCACGAATGTATCCATTCTAATTCATTCGTACGATCCATTCTAATTCAATCGTACGATCCATTCTAATTCATTCGCACGATCCATTGTAATTCATTCGCACAATCCATTCTAATTCTTTCGTACGAATGTATCCATTCTAATTCATTCGTACGATCCACCCTAATTCCTTCATATGATCCATTCTAATTCATTCGCACGATCCATTCTAATTCATTCGCACAATCTATTCTAATTCTTTCGCACAAACGTATCCATTCTAATCAATTCGTACGATCCACCCTAATTCCTTCATATGATCCATTCTAATTCATTCGCACGAATGTATCCATTCTAATTCATTCGTACGATCCATTCGAATTCATTCATACGATCCATTCTAATTCATTCATATAATCCATTATAATTCATTCGCACGAATGTATCCATTCTAATTCATTCGTACGATCCATTCTAATTCATTCACACAATCTATTCTAATTCATTCGTACGATCCATTCTAATTCATTCGCACGATCTATTCTAATCCATTCATACAATCCATTCTAATTCTTTTGCACGAATGTATCCATTCTAATTTATTCGTACGATCCATTCTAATCCCTTCGTACGATCCATTCTAATTCCTTCGTACGATCCTTTCTAATTCCTTCGTACGATCTATTTTATTTCATTCGTATGATCCATTCTAATTCCTTCGTACGATCCATTCTAATTCATTCCCATGAATGTATCCATTCTAATTCATACGTACGATCCATTCTATTTCATTCGTACGATCCATTCTAATTCATTCATATGATTCATTCTAATTCATTCATATGTGTCCATTCTAATTCATTCGTACGAATGAGTAAGAATGGATTGTACGAATGAATCCATTCTAATTCATTCTAATTCATTCATACGATCCATTCTAATTCGTTCTCACGATCCATTCTAATTCATTCGCACGAATGTATCCATTCTAATTCATTCTAATTCCTTCGTATGATCCATTCGTATGATCCATTCTAATTTCTTCGCACGATCCATTCTAATTCATTCCCATGAATGTATCCATTCTATAGAATGGATCGTATGAATGAATTATAATGGATCGTACGACTGACTTAGAATAGATTGTGCGAATGAATTAGAATGGATCGTACGAATGAGTTAGAACGGATACATTCGTGCGAATGAATTAGAATGGATCGTATGAATGAATTAGAATGGATCGTATGAATGAATTCGAATGGATCGTGCGAATGAATTAGAATGGATACATTCGTGCGAATGAATTAGAATGGATCATACGAAGGAATTTGGGTGGATCGTACGAATAAATTAGAATGGATACATTCATGCGAAAGAATTAGAATGGATTGTATGAATTAATTAGAATGGATCGTATAAATGAATTAGAATGGATCGTGCGAATGAATTAGAATGGATCGTATGAATGAATTAGAAAGGATCGTATGAATGAATTAGAATGGATCGTGTGAATGAATTAGAATGGATCGTACGAATGAATTAGAATGGATACATTCGTGCGAATTAATTAGAATGGATCGTACGAATGAGTAAGAATGGATCGTACGAATGAAATAGAATAGATCGTACGAATGAATTAGAATGGATCGTGCTAATGAATTAGAATGGATCGTATGAATGAATTAGAATAGATTGTGCGAATAAATTAGAATGGATCGTACGAATGAATTAGAATGGATCGTATGAATGAATTAGAATGGATTGTGCAAATGAATTAGAATAGATCGTACGAATGAATTAGAATGGATACATTTGTGCGAATGAATTAGAATGGATCGTACGAATAAGTAAGAATGGATCGTACGAATAAAATAGAATGGATCGTACGAATGAATTAGAATGGATCGTGCTAATGAATTAGAATGGATCGTACGAATGAATTAGAATAGATTGTGCGAATGAATACATTCGTGTGAATGAATACATTCGTGCGAATGAATTAGAATGGATCGTATCAATGAATTAGAATGGATACTATGAATGAATTAGAATGGATCGTATGAATGAATTCGAATGGATCGTACGAATGAATTAGAATGGGTACATTCGTGCGAATGAATTATAATGGATCGTACGAATGAAATAGAATGTATCCATTCTAATTCTAATTCATTCATAGAATGGATCGTACGAAGGAATTAGAATGGACCGTGCGAATGAATTAGAATGGATCGTACGAATGAATTAGAATGGATCGTGTGAATGAATTAGATTGGATCGTGCGAATGAATTAGAATGTATCGTACGAATAAATTAGAATGGATACATTCGTGCGAATGAATTAGAATGGATCGTATGAATGAATTAGAATGGATCGTATGAATGAATTTGAATGGATCGTACGAATGAATTAGAATGGATCGTGTGAATGAATTAGAATGGATCGTGCGAATGAATTAGAATGGATCGTATGAATGAATTCGAATGTATCGTACGAATGAATTAGAATGGATCGTGCGAATGAATTAGAATCGATCGTAGGAATGAATTAGAATGGATCGTAGGAATGAATTAGAATGGATCGTATGAATTAATTCGAATGGATCGTACGAATGAATTAGAATGGATACATTTGTGCGAATGAATTAGAATGGATCATACGAAGGAGTTAGGGTGGTTCATACGAATGAATTAGAATGGATAGATTCGTGCGAAAGAATTAAAATGGATTGTATGAATGAATTAGAATGGATCGTATGAATGAATTAGAATGGATCATGCAAATGAATTAGAATGGATCGTACAAATGAATTAGAATGGATCGTATGAATGAATTAGAATGGATCGTGCGAATGAATTAGAATGGATCGTATGAAAGAATTAGAATGGATACATTCGTGCGAATGAATTAGAATGGATCGTACAAATGAGTAAGAATGGATCATACGAATGAAATAGAATGGATCGTACGAATGAATTAGAATGGATCGTGCTAATGAATTAGAATGGATCGTACGAATGAATTAGAATAGATTATGCGAATGAATTAGAATGGATCATACGAATGAATTAGAATGGATACATTCGTGCGAATGAATTGGAGTGGATCGTATGAATGACTTAGATTGGATCGTATGAATGATTTAGAATGGATACATTCGTGCAAAAGAATTAGAATGGATTGTATGAATGAATTAGAATGTATCGTGCGAATGAATTAGAATGGATCGTATGAAGGAATTAGAATGGATCGTACGAAGGAATTAGAATGGATCGTATGAATGAATTAGAATGGATACATTCGTGCAAAAGAATTAGAATGGATTATATGAATGAATTAGAATGGATCGTGCAAATGAATTAGAATGGATCGTGCGAATGAATTAGAATGGATCGTACAAATGAATTAGAATAGATTGTGCGAATGAATTAGAATAGATCGTACGAATGAATTAGAATGGATACATTCGTGCGAATGAATTAGAATGGATCGTATGAATGAATTAGATTGGATCGTATAAATGAATTAGAATGAATCGTGCGAATAAATTAGAATGGATCGTACGAATGAATTAGAATAGATCGTATGAATGAATTACAATGGATCGTGTGAATGTATTAGAATGGATCGTACGAATGAGTAAGAATGGATCATAAGAATGAAATAGAATGGATCGTATGAATGAATTAGAATTGACCGTGCGAATGAATTAGAATGGATCGTACGAATGAGTAAGATTGGATCGTACGAATGAAATAGAATGGATTGTACGAATGAATTAGAACGGATCGTGCTAATGAATTAGAATAGATCATACGAATGAATTAGAATAGATTGTGAGTGAATTAGAATGGATCGTACGAATGAATTAGAATGGATCGTACGAGTGAATTAGAATGGATCGTACGAATGAATTAGAATGGATCGTACGAATGAATTAGAATGGATCGTATGAATAAATTAGAATGGATCGTATGAATGAATTAGAATGGATCGCGCGAATGAATTAGAATAGATCGTACGAATGAATTAGAATGGATACATTCGTGCGAATGAATTAGAATGAATCGTACGAATGAGTAAGAATGGATCGTACGAATGAAATATAATGGATCGTACGAATGAATTAGAATGGATCATGCTAATGAATTAGAATGGATCGTACGAATGAATTAGAATGGATCGTGCTAATGAATTAGAATGGATCATACGAATGAATTAGAATGGATCGTAGTACGAAGGAATTAGAATGGATCATATGAATGAAATAGAATGGATCGTACGAAGAAATTAGAATGGATCGTACGAAGGAATTAGAATGGATCCTACGAAGGAATTAGAATGGATCGTACGAATGAATTAGAATGGATACATTCGTGCAAAAGAATTAGAATGGATTGTATGAATGAATTAGAATGGATCGTGCAAATGAATTTGAATGGATCGTGCGAATGAATTAGAATGGATCGTACGAATGAATTAGAATAGATTGTTCGAATGAATTAGAATGGATCGTACGAATGAATTAGAATGGAGATATTCGTGCGAATGAATTAGAATGGATCGTATGAATGAATTAGAATGGATCGTATGAATGAATTAGAATGGATCGTGCGAATGAATTAGAATGGATCGTACGAATGAATTAGAATGGATACGTTCGTGCGAATGAATTAGAACGGATCGTACGAATGAGTAAGAATGGATCGTACGAATAAAACTGAATGGATCGTACGAATAAATTAGAATGGATCGTGCTAATGAATTAGAATGGATCGTACTAATGAATTAGAATAGATTGTGCGAATGAATTAGATTGGATCGTACGAATGAATTATAATGGATCGTATGAATGAATTAGAATGGATCATGCAAATGAATTAGAATGGATCGTACGAATGAATTAGAATGGATACATTCGTGCGAATGAATTAGAATGGATCTTACGAATGAGTAAGAATGGATCGTACGAATGAAATAGAATGGATCGTATGAATGAATTAGAATGGATCGTGTGAATAAATTAGAATGGATCATACAAATGAGTAAGAATGGATCGTACGAATGAAATAGAATGGATCGTACATACGATCCATTCTAATTCATTCATACGATCTATTCTAATTCATTAGCATGGATGTATCCATTCTAATTCATTCGTACGATCCATTCTAATTCATTCGCACAATCTATTCTAATTCATTCATATGATCCATTCTAATTCATTCGCACGATCCATTCTAATTCATTCGTACGATCCATTCTAATTCATTCCCATGAATGTATCCATTGTAATTCATACGTACGATCCATCTTACTCATTCGTACGATCCATTCTAATTCATTCGCACGATCCATTCTTTTTCATTCGTACGATCCATTCTAATTCATTCGCACGAATATATCCATTCTAATTCATTCGTTCGATCTATTCTAATTCATTCGCATGATCCAATCTAATTCATTCGCACGATCTATTCTAATTCATTCGTACGATCCATTCTATTTCATTCGCATGATCCATTCTTACTTATTCGTACGATCCATTCTAATTCATTCGTACGATTCATTCTTACTCATTCATACGATCCATTCTAATTCATTCTAATTCGAATTCATTCATACCATCCATTCTAATTCATTCGCACGATCCATTCTAATTTATTCATACGATCCATTCTAATTCATTCGTACGATCCACTCTAATTTATTCGCACGATCCATTCTAATTCATTCATACGATCCATTCTAATTCATTCATACAATCTATTCTAATTCTTTCGCACGAATGTATCCATTCTAATTCATTCGTACAATCTACCCTAATTCCTTCGTATGATTCATTCTAATTCATTCGCACGAATGTATCCATTCTAATTCATTCGTACGATCCATTCGAATTCATTCATGCGATCCATTCTAATTCATTCGCACGATCCATTCTAATTCATTCATATGATCCATTCTAATTCATTCGTATGATCCATTCTAATTCATTCGCACGATCCACTCGAATTCATTCATACGATCCATTCTAATTCATTCATACGATCCATTCTAATTCATTCGCACGAATGTGTATTCTAATTCATTCGAACGATCCATTCTAATTCATTCGCACGATCCATTCTAATTCATTTGCACGATCCATTCTAATTTATTCATACAATCCATTCTAATTCTTTTGCAATGTATCCATTCTTTCGTGCGACCCATTCGAATTCATTCATACGATCTAATCTAATTCATTCATACGATCTATTCTAATTCATTCGCACGAATGTATCCATTCTAATTCATTCGTAGGATCCAATCTAATTCATTTACACAATCTATTCTAATACATTTGTACGATCCATTCTAATTCATTAGCACGATCCATTCTAATTCATTCATACGATCCATTCTATTTCATTCGTACGATCCATTCTTACTCATTCGTACGATCCATTCTAATTCATTCGCACGAATGTAACGATTCTAATTCATTCGTATGATCCATTATAATTCATTCGCACGATCCATTCTAATTCATTCATAAGATCCAATCTAATTCAGTCATACGATCCATTCTAATTAATTCGCACAACGAATTAGAATGGATACATTATTACGAATGAATTAGAATGGATCGTATGAATGAATTAGAATGGATCGTACGAATGAATTAGAATGGGTCGATCAAACTAGTCTATTTCATTCGTACGTTCCTTTCTTACTCATTCGTACGATACATTCTATTTCATTTGCACAAATGTATCCATTCTAATTCATTCGTACGATCCATTCTAATTCATTCTTACGATCCACCCTAATTCCTTCGTATGATCCATTCTAATTCATTCGCACGAATGTATCCATTCTAATTCATTCGTACGATCCATTTGAATTCATTCATATGATCCATTCTAATTCATTCATACGATCCATTCTAATTCATTCGCACGATCCATTCTAATTCATTCATACGATCCGTTCTAATTCATTCTAATATCCAGTCTAATTCATTCGCACAATCTATTCTTATTCATTCATACGATCCATTCTAATTCATTCGCACGAATGTATCCATTCTAATTCATTCGTACGATCCATTCTAATTCAATCGTACGATCCATTCTAATTCATTCGCACGATCCATTGTAATTCATTCGCACAATCCATTCTTATTCTTTCATACGAATGTATCCATTCTAATTCATTCGTACGATCCACCCTAATTCCTTCATATGATCCATTCTAATTCATTCGCACGATCCATTCTAATTCATTCGCACGATACATTCTATTTCATTTGCACGAATGTATCCATTCTAATTCATTCGTACGATCCATTCTAATTCATTCGTATGATCCACCCTAATTCCTTCGTATGATTCATTCTAATTCATTCGCACGAATGTATCAATTCTAATTCATTCTCACGATTCATTCGAATTCATTCATACGATCCATTCTAATGCATTCGTACGATCCATTCTAATTCATTCGCACGATCCATTCTAATTCATTCATACGATCCATTCTAATTCATTCTAATATCCATTCCAATTCATTCGCACAATCTATTCTAATTCATTCATACGATCCATTCTAATTCATTCGCACGAATGTATCCATTCTAATTCATTCGTACGATCCTCTAATTCAATCGTACGATCCATTCTAATTCATTCGCACGATCCATTGTAATTCATTCGCACAATCCATTCAGTTCTTTCGTACGAATGTATCCATTCTAATTCATTCGTACGATCCACCCAAATTTCTTCATATGATCCATTCTAATTCATTCGCACGATCCATTCTAATTCATTCGCACAATCTATTCTAATTCTTTCGCACGAATGTATCCATTCTAATTCATTCGTACGATCCACCCTATTCCTTCATATGATCCATTCTAATTCTTTCGCACGAATGTAACCATTCTAATTCATTCGTACGATCTATTCGAATTCATTCATACGATCCATTCTAATTCATTCATACAATCCATTCTAATTCATTCGCACGAATGTATCCATTCTAATTCATTCGTACGATCCATTCTAATTCATTCGCACAATCTATTCTAATTCATTCGTACGATCCATTCTAATTCATTCGCACGATCCATTCTAATTCATTCATACAATCCATTCTAATTCTTTTGCACGAATGTATCCATTCTAATTCATTCGTACGATCCATTCTAATTCCTTCGTACGATCCATTCTAATTCCTTCGTACGATCCTTTCTAATTCCTTCGTACGATCTATTTTATTTCATTCGTATGATCCTTTCTAATTCCTTTGTACGATCCATTCTAATTCATTCCCATGAATGTATCCATTCTAATTCATACGTACGATCCATTCTATTTCATTCGTACGATCCATTCTAATTCATTTGTACGATTCATTCTTACTCATTCATACGATCCATTCTAATTCATTCTAATTCGAATTCATTCATACCATCCATTCTAATTCATTCGCACGATCGATTCTAATTTATTCATACGATCCATTCTAATTCATTCGTACGATCCACTCTAATTCATTCGCACGATCCATTCTAATTCATTCATACGATCCATTCTAATTCATTCATACAATCTATTCTAATTCTTTCGCACGAATGTATCCATTCTAATTCATTCGTACAATCTACCCTAATTCCTTCGTATGATCCATTCTAATTCATTCGCACAAATGTATCCATTCTAATTCATTCGTACGATCCATTCGAATTCATTCATGCGATCCATTCTAATTCATTCGCACGATCCATTCTAATTCATTCATATGATCCATTCTAATTCATTCGTACGATCTATTCTAATTCATTCGCACGATCCACTCGAATTCATTCATACGATCCATTCTAATTCATTCATACGATCCATTCTAATTCATTCGCACGAATGTATCAATTCTAATTCATTCGTACGATTTCTAATTCATTCGTACGATCCATTCTAATTCATTCGCACGATCCATTCTAATTCATTTGCACGATCCATTCTAATTCATTCATACAATCCATTCTAATTCTTTTGCAATGTATCCATTCTAATTAATTCGTGCGATCCATTCGAATTAATTCATACGATCTAATCTAATTCATTCATACGATCTATTCTAATTCATTCGCACGAATGTATCCATTCTAATTCATTCGTAGGATCCAATCTAATTCATTTACACAATCTATTCTAATACATTTGTACGATCCATTCTAATTCATTAGCACGATCCATTCTAATTCATTCGTACGATCCATTCTATTTCATTCGTACGATCCATTCTTACTCATTCGTACGATCCATTCTAATTCATTCGCACGAATGTAACGATTCTAATTCATTCGTATGATCCATTATAATTCATTCGCACGATCCATTCTAATTCATTCATAAGATCCAATCTAATTCAGTCATACGATCCATTCTAATTCATTCGCACAATGAATTAGAATGGATACATTATTACGAATGAATTAGAATGGATCGTATGAATGAATTAGAATGGATCGTACGAATGAATTAGAATGGATCGATCCAACTAGTCTAATTCATTCGTACGATACATTCTATTTCATTTGCACGAATGTATCCATTCTAATTCATTCGTACGATCCATTCTAATTCATTCGTACGATCCACCCTAATTCCTTCGTATGATCCATTCTAATTCATTCGCACGAATGTATCCATTCTAATTCATTCGTACGATCCATTTGAATTCATTCATACGATCCATTCTAATTCATTCGTACGATCCATTCTAATTCATTCGCACGATCCATTCTAATTCATTCATACGATCCATTCTAATGCATTCGTACGATCCATTCTAATTCATTCGCACGATCCATTCTAATTCATTCATACGATCCATTCTAATTCATTCTAATATCCATTCCAATTCATTCGCACAATCTATTCTAATTCATTCATACGATCCATTCTAATTCATTCGCACGAATGTATCCATTCTAATTCATTCGTACGATCCTCTAATTCAATCGTACGATCCATTCTAATTCATTCGCACGATCCATTGTAATTCATTCGCACAATCCATTCAGTTCTTTCGTACGAATGTATCCATTCTAATTCATTCGTACGATCCACCCAAATTTCTTCATATGATCCATTCTAATTCATTCGCACGATCCATTCTAATTCATTCGCACAATCTATTCTAATTCTTTTGCACGAATGTATCCATTCTAATTCATTCGTACGATCCACCCTAATTCCTTCATATGATCCATTCTAATTCTTTCGCACGAATGTAACCATTCTAATTCATTCGTACGATCCATTCGAATTCATTCATACGATCCATTCTAATTCATTCATACAATCCATTCTAATTCATTCGCACGAATGTATCCATTCTAATTCATTCGTACGATCCATTCTAATTCATTCGCATAATCTATTCTAATTCATTCGTACGATCCATTCTAATTCATTCGCACGATCCATTGTAATTCATTCATACAATCCATTCTAATTCTTTTGCACGAATGTATCGATTCTAATTCATTCGTACGATCCATTCTAATTCCTTCGTACGATCCATTCTAATTCCTTCGTACGATCCTTTCTAATTCCTTCGTACGATCTATTTTATTTCATTCGTATGATCCTTTCTAATTCCTTCGTACGATCTATTCTAATTCATTCCCATGAATGTATCCATTCTAATTCATACGTACGATCCATTCTATTTCATTCGTACGATCCATTCTAATTCATTTGTACGATTCATTCTTACTCATTCATACGATCCATTCTAATTCATTCTAATTCGAATTCATTCATACCATCCATTCTAATTCATTTGCACGATCCATTCTAATTTATTCATATGATCCATTCTAATTCATTCGTACGATCCACTCTAATTCATTCGCACGATCCATTCTAATTCATTCATACGATCCATTCTAATTCATTCATAGAATCTATTCTAATTCTTTCGCACGAATGTATCCATTCTAATTCATTCGTACAATCTACCCTAATTCCTTCGTATGATCCATTCTAATTCATTCGCACGAATGTATCCATTCTAATTCATTCGTACGATCCATTCGAATTCATTCATGCGATCCATTCTAATTCATTCGCACGATCCACTCAAATTCATTCATATGATCCATTCTAATTCATTCGTACGATCTATTCTAATTCATTCGCACGATCCACTCGAATTCATTCATACGATCCATTCTAATTCATTCATACGATCTATTCTAATTCATTCGCACGAATGTATCTATTCTAATTCATTCGTACGATCCATTCTAATTCATTCATACGATCCATTCTAATTCATTCGCACGATCCATTCTAATTCATTTGCACGATCCATTCTAATTCATTCATACAATCCATTCTAATTCTTTTGCAATGTATCCATTCTAATTAATTCGTGCGATCCATTCGAATTCATTCATACGATCTAATCTAATTCATTCATACAATCTATTCTAATTCATTCGCACGAATGTATCCATTCTAATTCATTCGTAGGATCCAATCTAATTCATTTACACAATCTATTCTAATACATTTGTACGATCCATTCTAATTCATTAGCACGATCCATTCTAATTCATTCGTACGATCCATTCTATTTCATTCGTACGATCCATTCTTACTCATTCGTACGATCCATTCTAATTCATTCGCACGAATGTAACGATTCTAATTCATTCGTATGATCTATTATAATTCATTCGCACGATCCATTCTAATTCATTCATAAGATCCAATCTAATTCAGTCATACGATCCATTCTAATTCATTCGCACAATGAATTAGAATGGATACATTATTACGAATGAATTAGAATGGATCGTATGAATGAATTAGAATGGATCGTACGAATGAATTAGAATGGATCGATCCAACTAGTCTAATTCATTCGTACGATACATTCTATTTCATTTGCACGAATGTATCCATTCTAATTCATTCGTACGATCCATTCTAATTCATTCGTACGATCCACCCTAATTCCTTCGTATGATCCATTCTAATTCATTCGCACGAATGTATCCATTCTAATTCATTCGTACGATCCATTTGAATTCATTCATACGATCCATTCTAATTCATTCGTACGATCCATTCTAATTCATTCGCACGATCCATTCTAATTCATTCATACGATCCGTAATAATTCATTCTAATATCCAGTCTAATTCATTCGCACAATCTATTCTAATTCATTCATACGATCCATTCTAATTCATTTGCACGAATGTATCCATTCTAATTCATTCATACGATCCATTCTAATTCAATCGTACGATCCATTCTAACTCATTCGCACGATCCATTGTAATTCATTCGCACAATCCATTCTAATTCTTTCGTACGAATGTATCCATTCTAATTCATTCGTACGATCCACCCTAATTCCTTCATATGATCCATTCTAATTCATTTGCACGATCCATTCTAATTCATTCGCATGATACATTCTATTTCATTTGCACGAATGTATCCATTCTAATTCATTCGTACGATCCATTCTAATTCATTCGTATGATCCACCCTAATTCCTTCGTATGATTCATTCTAATTCATTCGCACGAATGTATCCATTCTAATTCATTCGTACGATCCATTCGAATTCATTCATACGATCCATTCTAATGCATTCGTACGATCCATTCTAATTCATTCGCACGATCCATTCTAATTCATTCATACGATCCATTCTAATTCATTCTAATATCCATTCCAATTCATTCGCACAATCTATTCTAATTCATTCATACGATCCATTCTAATTCATTCGCACGAATGTATCCATTCTAATTCATTCGTACGATCCTCTAATTTAATCGTACGATCCATTCTAATTCATTCGCACGATCCATTGTAATTCATTCGCACAATCCATTCAGTTCTTTCGTACGAATGTATCCATTCTAATTCATTCGTACGATCCACCCAAATTTCTTCATATGATCCATTCTAATTCATTCGCACGATCCATTCTAATTCATTCGCACAATCTATTCTAATTCTTTCGCACGAATGTATCCATTCTAATTCATTCGTACGATCCACCCTAATTCCTTCATATGATCCATTCTAATTCATTCGCACGAATGTAACCATTCTAATTCATTCGTACGATCCATTCGAATTCATTCATACGATCCATTCTAATACATTCATACAATCCATTCTAATTCATTCGCACGAATGTATCCATTCTAATTCATTCGTACGATCCATTCTAATTCATTCGCACAATCTATTCTAATTCATTCGTACGATCCAGTCTAATTCATTCGCACGATCCATTCTAATTCATTCATACAATCCATTCTAATTCTTTTGCACGAATGTATCCATTCTAATTCATTCGTACGATCCATTCTAATTCCTTCGTACGATCCATTCTAATTCCTTCGTACAATCCTTTCTAATTCCTTCGTACGATCTATTTTATTTCATTCGTATGATCCCTTCTAATTCCTTCGTACGATCCATTCTAATTCATTCCCATGAATGTATCCATTCTAATTCATACGTACGATCCATTCTATTTCATTCGTACGATCCATTCTAATTCATTCATACGATCCATTCTAATTCATTCATATGTGTCCATTCTAATTCATTCGTACGAATGAGTAAGAATGGATCGTACGAATGAATCCATTCTAATTCTTTCTAATTCATTCATACGATCCATTCTAATTCGTTCGCACGATCCATTCTAATTCATTCGCATGAATATATCCATTCTAATTCATTCTAATTCCTTCTTATGATCCATTCGTAAGATCCATTCTAATTTCTTCACACGAATATATCTATTCTAATTCATTCATACGATCCATTCTCATTCATTCGCACAATCTATTCTAATTCATTCGTACGATTCATTCTAATTCATTAGCACGATCCATTATAATTTATTCATACGATCCATTCTATTTCATTCGTACGATCCATTCTTACTCATTTGTAGAATCGATTCTAATTCATTCGCACGAATGTATCCATTCTAATTTATTCGTACGATCTATTCTAATTCAATAGCACGATCCATTCTAATTCATTCATACGATCCATTCTAATTCATTCATACGATCCATTCTAATTCATTAGCACAATCCATTCTAATTCATTCTAATTCATTCATATGATCCATTCTAATTCATTCGCACGAATGTAACCATTCTAATTCATTCGTACGATCCATTCTACTTCATTCACATGAATGTATCCATTCTAATTCATTCTAATTCCTTCGTACGATCCATTCTAATTCCTTCGCACGAAAATATCCATTCTAATTCATTCGTACGATCCATTCTAGTTCATTCTAATTCATTCGTATGATCCATTCGAATTCATTCATACGATCCAATGTGCGATCCATTCTAATTCATTCATACAATCCATTCTAATTCTTTCATACGATCCATTTAAATTCATTCGCACGAATGTATCCATTGTAATTCACTCGTACGATCCATTCTAATTCATTTGCACAATCTATTCTAATCCATTCGTACGATCCATTCTAATTCATTCGCACGATCCATTCTAATTCATTTGCACGATCCATTCTAATTCATTCATACAATCCATTATAATTCTTTTGCATGAATGTATCTATTCTAATTCATTCGTACGATCCATTCTAATTCCTTCGTACGATCCATTCTAATTCCTTCGTACGATCCATTCTATTTCATTCGTATGATCCATTCTAATTCCTTCGTATGATCCATTCTATTTCATTTCCATGAATGTATCCATTCTAATTCATACGTACGATCCATTCTAATTCATTCAAACGATCCAATCTAATTCATTCATACGATCCAGCCTAATTCATTCGCACGAATGTATCCATTCTAATTCATTCGTACGATCCAATCCAATTCATTTGCACAATCGATTCTAATTCATTCGTACGATCCATTCTAATTCATTAGCACGATCCATTCTAATTCATTCGTACGATCCATTCTATTTCATTCGTACGATCCATTCTTACTCATTCGTACGATCCATTCTAATTCATTCGCATTAATGTATCCATTCTAATTCATTCGTACGATCCATTCTAATTCATTCGCACGATCGATTCTAATTCATTCATACGATCCAATGAATTAGAATGGATCAATCCAACTAGCCTATTTCATTTGTACGATCCATTCTTACTTATTTGTACGATCCATTTTAATTCATTCACACGAATGTATCCATTCTAATTCATTCGTACAATCCATTCTAATTCATTCGTACGATCCACCCTAATTCCTTCGTATGATCCATTCTAATTCATTCGCACGAATGTACAATCCATTCTAATTTATTCGTACGATCCATTCTAATTCATTCGCATGATCCATTCTAATTCATTCATACGATCCATTCTAATTCATTCTAATATCCATTCTAATTCATTCGCACAATCTATTCTATTTCATTCATACGATCCATTCTAATTCATTCGCACGAATGTATCCATTCTAATTCATTCGTATGATCCATTCTAATTCATTCGTACGATCCATTCAAATTTATTCGCACGATCCATTCTAATTCATTCATACGATCCATTCTATTTCATTCTTAAAATCCATTCTAATTCTTTCGCACGAATGTATCCATTCTAATTCATTCGTACGATCCACCCAAATTCCTTCGTATGATCCATTC
This sequence comes from Chamaelirium japonicum, assembly GCA_947650365.1. Lineage (NCBI taxonomy): Eukaryota > Viridiplantae > Streptophyta > Magnoliopsida > Liliales > Melanthiaceae > Chamaelirium > Chamaelirium japonicum. The sequence goes on from OX393550.1 coordinate 108,431,647, forward strand.
TAATTCATTTGCACGAATGTATCCATTCTAATTCATTCGTACGATCCATTCGAATTCATTCATACGATCCATTCTAATTCATTCATACGATCCATTCTAATTCATTCGCACGAATGTATCCATTCTAATTCATTCGTACGATCCATTCTAATTCATTCGCACAATCTATTCTAATTCATTCGTACGATCCATTCTAATTCATTCGCACGATCCATTCTAATTCATTTGCACGATCCATTCTAATTCATTCATACAATCCATTCTAATTCTTTTGCACGAATGTATCCATTCTAATTCATTCGTACGATCATTCTAATTCCTTGGTACGATCCATTCTAATTCCTTCATACGATCCTTTCTAATTCCTTCGTACGATCCATTCTATTTCATTCGTATGATCCATTCTAATTCCTTCGTGTGATCTATTCTAATTCATTCCCAAGAATGTATCCATTCTAATTCATACGTACGATCCATTCCAATTCATTCGTACGATCCATTCTAATTCATTTATTTGATCCATTCTAATTCATTCTTATGTCCATTCTAATTCATTCGTACGAATGAGTAAGAATGAATCGTACGAATGAATCCATTCTAATTCATTCACACGATCCATTCTAATTCATTCGCATGATCCATTCTAATTCATTCGCACGAATGTATCCATTCTAATTCATTCTAATTCTTTCGTATGATCCATTCTAATTCCTTCGCACGAATGTATCCATTCTAATTCATTCGTACGATCCATTCTAATTCATTCGCACAATCTATTCCAATTCATTCGTACGATCCATTCTAATTCATTAGCACGATCCATTCTAATTTATTCGTATGATCCATTCTATTTCATATGTACGATCCATTCTTACTCATTCGTACGATCGATTCTAATTCATTCGCACGAATGTATCCATTCTAATTCATTCGTACGATCCATTCTCATTTATTCGCACGATCCAGTCTAATTCATTCATACGATCCATTCAAATTCATTCATACGATCCATTCTAATTCATTAGCACAATCCATTCTATTTCATTCTAATTCATTCATACAATCCATTCTAATTCATTCGAACGAATATATCCATTCTAATTCATTCGTAAGATCCATTCTAATTCATTCGCACGGATATATCCATTCTAATTCATTCTAATTCCTTCGTACGATCCATTCGTACGATCCATTCTAATTCCTTCACGCGAAAATATCCATTCTAATTCATTCTTACGATCTATTCTAATTCATTCTAATTCATTCGTATGATCCATTCGAATTCATTCATACGATCCATTGTGCGATCCATTCTAATTCATTCATACGATCAATCATACGATCCATTCTAATTCATTCATACGATCTATTCTAATTCATTCGCACGAACCATTCTTATTCATTTGTACGATCCATTCTAATTCATTCATACAATCCATTCTAATTCTTTTGCACGAATGTATCCATTCTAATTCATTCGTACGATCCATTCTATTTCATTCGCACGATCCATTCTAATTCATTCATAGGATCCATTCTAATTCATTCGTACGATCCATTGTAATTCATTCGCACATTCCATTCTAATTCCTTCGTACAATCCAATCTAATTCATTCGTACGATCCATTCTAATTCATTCGTACGTATGATCCATTCTAATTTATTAGAATGGATCGTGCGAATGAATTAGAATGGATCATATGAATGAATTAGAATGGATCGCATGAATGAATTAGAATGGATCGTGCGAATGAATTAGAATGGATCGTACGAATGAATTACAATGGATACATTCGTGTGAATGAATTAGAATGGATCATACGAATGAGGAAGAATGGATCGTACGAATAAAATAAAATGGACCGTACGAATGAATTAGAATGGATCGTGCGAATGAATTAGATTGGATCGTGCGAATGAATTAGAATAGATTGTGCGAATGAATTAGAATGGATCGTACGAATTAATTAGAATGGATACATTCGTGCGAATGAATTAGAATGGATCGTATGAATGAATTAGATTGGATTGTGTGAATGAATTAGAATGGATCGAACATATGAATTCGAATGGATACATTCATGCAAAAGAATTAGAATGGATTGTATGAATGAATTACAATGGATCGTGCGAATGAATTAGAATGTATACATTCGTGCGAATGAATTAAAATGGATACATTCGTCCGAATGAATTAGAATGGATAGTATGAATGAATTAGATTGGATCGTATGAATGAATTAGAATGGATCGTACGTATGAATTAGAATGGATACATTTATGGGAATGAATTAGAATGGATCGTACGAAGGAATTAGAATGTATCATACGAATGAAATAGAATAGATCGTACGAAGGAATTAGAATGGATCGTACGAAGGAATTAGAATGGATCGTACGAAGGAATTAGAATGGACCGTACGAATGAATTAGAATAGATTGTGCGAATGAATTAGAATGGATCGCACGAATGAATTAGAATGGATACATTCATGCGAAAGAATTAGAATGGATTGTATGAATGAATTAGAATAGATACATTCGTGCGAAAGAATTAGAATGGATTGTATGAATGAATTAGAATGGATCGTATGAATGAATTACAATGGATCGTGCGAATGAATTAGAATGGATCGTACGAATGAATTAGAATGGATCGTATGAATGAATTAGAATGGATCGTGCGAATGAATTAGAATGGTTCGTACGAATGAATTACAGTATCCATTCTAATTCATTCGTACGATCTATTCTAATTCATTCGCACGATCCATTCTAATTCATTCATACAATCCATTCTAATTCATTCGTACGATCCATTTTAATTCATTCATACAATCTATTCTAATTCTTTCGCACGAATGTATCCATTCTAATTCATTCGTACGATCCATTCTAATTCATTCGCACGATCCATTCTAATTCATTCATACGATCCATTCTAATTCATTCGTATGATCCATTCTAATTCCTTCGTACGATGCATTCTAATTCATTCGTACGATCCATTCTTACTCATTCGTACAGTCCATTCTAATTCATTCATACGATCCATTTTATTCCATTCGTACGATCCATTCTAATTCATTCATACGATCCATTCTAATTCATTCATACGATTCATTCTAATTCATTCGCACGAATGTATCCATTCTAATTCATTCGTACGATCCATTCTAATTCATTCGCACAATCTATTCTAATTCATTCGTACGATCGATTCTAATTCATTAGCACGATCCATTCTAATTCATTCGTACGATCCATTCTATTTCATTCGTACGATCCTTTCTTACTCATTCGTACGATCCATTCTAATTCATTCGCACGAATGTATCCATTCTAATTTATTCGTTTGATCCATTCTTATTTGTATGATACATTCGTGCGAAAGAATTAGAATGGATTGTATGAATGAATTAGAATGGATCATATGAATGAATTAGAATGAATCGTGCAAATGAATTAGAATGGATCGTACGAATAAATTAGAATGGATCATACGAAAGAATTAGGGTGGATCGTACGAATGAATTAGAATGGATCATATGAATGAATTAGAATGGATCGTATGAATGAATTCGAATGGATCGTACGAATGAATTAGAATGGATACATTCATGCGAATGAATTAGAATGGATCATACGATGGAATTAGGGTGGATCGTACGAATGAATTAGAATGGATACATTCGTGCGAATGAATTTGAATGGATCGTATGAATGAATTAGAATGGATCGTGCGAATGAATTAGAATGGATCGTACGAATGAATTAGAATGGATCGTACGAATGAATTAGAATAGATTGTGCGAATGAATTAGAATGGATCGTACGAATGAAATAGAATGGATCGTACGAATGAATTAGAATGGATCGTGCTAATGAATTAGAATGGATCGTACGAATGAATTAGAATGGATCATACAAAGGAATTAGGGTGGATCGTACAAATGAATTAGAATGGATACATTCGTGCGAAAGAATTTGAATGGATTGTATGAATGAATTAGAATAGAAAGTGCAAATGAATTAGAATGGATCGTGCGAATGAATTAGAATGGATCATACGAATGAATTAGAATAGATTGTGCGAATGAATTAGAATGGATCGTACGAATGAATTAGAATGGATCGTATGAATGAATTAGCACGATCCAATCTAATTCATTCGCACGAATGTATCCATTCTATTTCATTCGTACGATGCATTCTTACTCATTCGTACAATCCATTCTAATTCATTCAAACGATCCATTCTAATTCTTTTGCACAAATGTATCCATTCTAATTCATTCGTGCGATCCATTCTAATTCCTTCGTACGATCCATTCTAATTCATTCGTACGATCCATTCTAATTCCTTTGTACGATCCATTCTAATTCCTTTGTACGATCCATTCTATTTAGTACGACCCATTCTATATCGCACGAATGCATCCATTCTAATTCCTTCGTACGATCCATTCTAATTCCTTCGTACGATCCATTCTCTTCCGCACGATCCATTCTAAGTCATTCGTACGATCCATTCTAATTCATTCGCACGATCTATTCTTATTCATTCGTACGATCCACTCTAATTCATTCGCACGATCTATTCTAATTCATTCATACGAGCTATTCTAATTCATTCGTACGATCCATTCTAATTCATTCGTACGATCCTTTCTAATTCATTCGCACGATCCATTCTAATTCATTCATACGATCCATTCTAATTCATTCATACAATCCATTCTAATTCTTTCGCACAAATGGATCCATTCTAATTCATTCGTACGATCAATTCTGTTTCATTCGTACGATCCATTCTTACTCATTCATACGATCCATTCTAATTCATTCATACAATCCATTCTAATTCTTTCGCACAAATGGATCCATTCTAATTCATTCGTACGATCCATTCTTACTTATTCGTACGATCCATTCTAATTCATTCGCACGATCCATTCTAATTCATTCATATGATCCACTCTAATTCATTCGCACGATCTATTCTAATTCATTCGTACGATCCATTCTAATTTATTCGTACGATCTATTATAATTCATTCGCACGATCCATTCTAATTCATTCATACGATCCATTCTAATTCATTCATACAATCCATTCTAATTCTTTCGCACAAATGGATCCATTCTAATTCATTCGTACGATCCATTCTTACTTATTCGTATGATCCATTCTAATTCATTCGCACGATCCATTCAAATTCATTCATATGATCCACTCTAATTCATTCGCACGATCTATTCTAATTCATTCGTACGATCCATTCTAATTTATTCGTACGAAGGAATTAGAATGGATTGTGCGAATGAATTAGAATGGATCGTACGAATGAATTAGAATGGATACATTCGTGCGAAAGAATTAGAATGGATTTAAAGAATGAAATAGAATGGATCGTATGAATGAATTCGAATGGATCGTACGAATGAATTAGAATGGATACATTCGTGCAAATGAATTAGAATGGATCATACGAAGGAATTTGGGTGGATCGTACGAATGAATTAGAATGGATACATTCGTGCGAAAGAATTAGAATGGATTTTAAGAATGAAATAGAACGATCCATTGTTACTCATTCGTGTGAATTCATTCTAATTCATTCGAACGATCCATTCTAATTCATTCATACGATCCATTCTAATTCATTCGTACGAAGGAATTAGAATGGATTGTGCGAATGAATTAGAATGGATCGTACGAATAAATTAGAATGGATACATTCGTGCGAATGAATTAGAATGGATCGTATGAATGAATTAGATTGGATCGTATGAATGATTTAGAATGGATCGTACGTATGAATTAGAATGGATACATTCATGGGAATGAATTAGAATAGATTGTACGAAGGAATTAGAATGGATCGTACGAAGGAATTAGAATGGATTGTACGAATGAATTAGAATGGATACATTCGTGCAAAAGAATTAGAATGGATTGTATGAATGAATTAGAATGGATCGTACAAATGAATTAGAATGGATCGTGCGAATGAATTAGAATGGATCGTATGAATGAATTAGAATGGATCGTATGAATGAATTCGAATGGATCGTATGAATGAATTATAATGGATACATTCGTGCGAATGAATTAGAATGGATCGCACGAATGAGTAAGAATGGATCATACGAATGAATTAGAATGGATCGTATGAATGAATTAGAATGGATCATGTGAATGAATTAGAATGGATCGTACGAATGAATTAGAATGAATACATTCATACGAATGAATTAGAATGGATCGTACGATTGAGTAAGAATGGATCGTACGAATGAAATAAAATGGATCGTACGAATGAATTAGGATGCATCGTACGAATGAATTCGAATGGATCGTACGAATGAATTAGAATGTATTAGGAATTAGAATGGATCGTATGAATGAATTCGAATGGACCGTACGAATGAATTAGAATGGATACATTCGTGCAAATGAATTAGAATGGATCATACGAAGGAATTAGGGTGGATCGTACGAATGAATTAGAATGGATACGTTCGTGCGAATGAATTAGAATGGATTATATGAATGAATTAGAATAGATCGTATGAATGAATTAGAATGGATCGTATGAATGGATTAGAATGGATCGGATGAATGAATTAGAATGGATCGTATGAATGAGTAAGAATGGATCGTACGAATGAAATAGAATGGATCGTACGAATGAGTAAGAATGGATCGTACGAATGAAATAGAATGGATCGTACGAATGAATTAGAATGGATCGTGCTAATGAATTGGAATGGATCGTACGAATGAATTAGAATAGATTTTGTGAATGAATTAGAATGGATCGTACGAATGAATTAGAATGGATACATTCGTGCGAATGAAATAGAATGGATCGTATGAATGAATTAGATTGGGTCGTATGAATGAATTAGAATGGAACGTACCTATGAATTAGAATGGATACATTCATGGGAATGAATTAGATTGGATCGTACGAAGGAATTAGAATGGATCATATAAATGAAATAGAATGGATCGTATGAAGGAATTAGAATGGATCATACAAAGGAATTAGAATGGATCGTACAAAGGAATTAGAATGGATACATTCGTGCAAAAGAATTAGAATGGATTGTATGAATGAATAAGAATGGATCGTGCAAATGAATTAGAATGGATCGTGCGAATGAATTAGAATGGATCGTACAAACGGATTAGAAGAGATTGTGCGAATGAATTAGAATGGATCGTACGAATGAATTAGAATGGATACATTCGTGCGAATGAATTAGAATGGATCGTATGAATGAATTAGAATGGATCGTATGAATGAATTCGAATGGATCGTACGAATGAATTGGAATGGATACATTCGTGCAAATGAATTAGAATGGATCATACGAAGGAATTTGGGTGGATCGTACGAATGAATTAGAATGGATATATTCGTGCGAAAGAATTAGAATGGATTTTAAGAATGAAATAGAATGGATCGTATGAATGAATTCGAATGGATCGTACGAATGAATTAGAATGGATACATTCGTGCAAATGAATTAGAATGGATCATACGAAGGAATTTGGGTGGATCGTACGGATGAATTAGAATGGATACATTCGTGCGAAAGAATTAGAATGGATTTTAAGAATGAAATAGAACGATCCATTCTTACACATTCGTGTGAATTCATTCTAATTCATTCGAACGATCCATTCTAATTCATTCATACGATCCATTCTAATTCATTCGTACGAAGGAATTAGAATGGATTGTGCGAATGAATTAGAATGGATCGTACGAATGAATTAGAATGGATACATTCGTGCGAATGAATTAGAATGGATCGTATGAATGAATTAGATTGGATCGTATGAATGATTTAGAATGGATCGTACGTATGAATTAGAATGGATACATTCATGGGAATGAATTAGAATAGATTGTACGAAGGAATTAGAATGGATCGTACGAAGGAATTAGAATGGATTGTACAAATGAATTAGAATGGATACATTCGTGCAAAAGAATTAGAATGGATTGTATGAATGAATTAGACTGGATCGTACAAATGAATTAGAATGGATCGTGCGAATGAATTAGAATGGATCGTATGAATGAATTAGAATGGATCGTATGAATGAATTCGAATGGATCGTATTAATGAATTAGAATGGATACATTCGTGCGAATGAATTAGAATGGATCGCACGAATGAGTAAGAATGGATCGTACGAATGAATTAGAATGGATCGTATGAATGAATTAGAATGGATCATGTGAATGAATTAGAATGGATCGTACGAATGAATTAGAATGAATATATTCATGCGAATGAATTAGAATGGATCGTACGATTGAGTAAGAATGGATCGTACGAATGAAATAAAATGGATCGTACGAATGAATTAGAATGCATCGTACGAATGAATTCGAATGGATCGTACGAATGAATTAGAATGTATTAGGAATTAGAATGGATCGTATGAATGAATTCGTATGGATCGTACGAATGAATTAGAATGGATACATTCGTGCGAATGAATTAGAATGGATCATACGAAGGAATTAGGGTGGATCGTACGAATGAATTAGAATGGATACGTTCGTGTGAATGAATTAGAATGGATTATATGAATGAATTAGAATAGATCGTATGAATGAATTAGAATGGATCGTATGAATGGATTAGAATGGATCGTATGAATGAATTAGAATGGATCGTATGAATGAGTAAGAATGGATCGTACGAATGAAAAAGAATGGATCGTACGAATGAGTAAGTATGGATCGTACGAATGAAATAGAATGGATCGTACGAATGAATTAGAATGGATCGTGCTAATGAATTGGAATGGATCGTACGAATGAATTAGAATAGATTTTGTGAATGAATTAGAATTGATCGTACGAATGAATTAGAATGGATACATTCGTGCGAATGAAAAAGAATGGATCGTATGAATGAATTAGATTGGGTCGTATGAATGAATTAGAATGGAACGTACCTATGAATTAGAATGGATACATTCATGGGAATGAATTAGATTGGATCGTACGAAGGAATTAGAATGGATCATATAAATGAAATACAATGGATCGTATGAAGGAATTAGAATGGATCGTACAAAGGAATTAGAATGGATCGTACGAAGGAATTAGAATGGATACATTCATGCAAAAGAATTAGAATGGATTGTATGAATGAATTAGAATGGATCGTGCAAATGAATTAGAATGGATCGTGTGAATGAATTAGAATGGATCGTACAAATGGATTAGAAGAGATTGTGCGAATGAATTAGAATGGATCGTACGAATGAATTAGAATGGATACATTCGTGCGAATGAATTAGAATGGATCGTATGAATGAATTAGAATGGATCGTATGAATGAATTCGAATGGATTGTAGGAATGAATTAGAATGGATATATTCGTCCGAATGAATTATAATGGATCATACAAAAGAATTAGGGTGGATTGTACGAATGAATTAGAATGGATACATTCGTGCGAAAGAATTAGAATGGATTGCATGAATGAATTAGAATGGAACGTACGAATGACTTAGAATGGATCGTGCGAATGAATTAGAATGGATCGTGCGAATGAATTAGAATGGATACATTCGTGCGAATGAATTAGAATGGATCGTACGAATGAATTAGAATGGATCATATGAATGAATTAGAATGGATCGTATGAATGAATTCGAATGGATCGTACGAATGAATTAGAATGGATACATTCGTGCGAATGAATTAGAATAGATCATACGAAGGAATTAGGGTGGATCGTACGAATGAATTAGAATGGATACATTCGTGCGAATGAATTAGAATGGATCGTATGAATGAATTAGAATGGATCGTGCGAATGATTTAGAATGGATCGTACGAATGAATTAGAATGGATCGTACGAATGAATTAGAATAGATTGTGCGAATGAATTAGAATGGATCGTACGAATGAAATAGAATGGATCGTACGAATGAATTAGAATGGATCGTATGAATGAATTAGAATAGATCGTGCTAATGAATTAGAATGGATCGTACGAATGATTTAGAATGGATCATATGAAGGATTTAGGGTGGATCGTACAAATGAATTAGAATGGATACATTCGTGCGAAAGAATTTGAATGGATTGTATGAATGAATTAGAATAGAAAGTGCAAATGAATTAGAATGGATCGTGCGAATGAATTAGAATGGATCATACGAATGAATTAGAATAGATTGTGCGAATGAATTAGAATGGATCGTACGAATGAATTAGAATGGATCGTATGAATGAATTAGCACGATCCAATCTAATTCATTCGCACGAATGTATCCATTCTATTTCATTCGTACGATGCATTCTTACTCATTCGTACGATCCATTCTAATTCATTCGCACAATCCATTCTAATTCATTCAAACGATCCATTCTAATTCTTTTGCACAAATGTATCCATTCTAATTCATTCGTACGATCCATTCTAATTCCTTCGTACGATCCATTCTAATTCCTTTGTACGATTCATTCTATTTAGTACGACCCATTCTATATCGCACGAATGCATCCATTCTAATTCCTTTGTACGATCCATTCTAATTCCTTCGTACGATCCATTCTCTTCCGTACGATCCATTCTAAGTCATTCGTACGATCCATTCTAATTCATTCGCACGATCTATTCTTATTCATTCGTACGATCCACTCTAATTCATTCGCACGATCTATTCTAATTCATTCATACGAGCTATTCTAATTCATTCGTACGATCCATTCTAATTCATTCGTACGATCCTTTCTAATTCATTTGCACGATCCATTCTAATTCATTCATACGATCCATTCTAATTCATTCATACAATCCATTCTAATTCTTTCGCACAAATGGATCCATTCTAATTCATTCGTACGATCAATTCTATTTCATTCGTACGATCCATTCTAATTAATTCGCACGATCCATTCTAATTCATTCATATGTTCCATTCTATTTCATTCGTTCGATCCATTCTTACTCATTCGTGCGAATTCATTCTAATTCATTCGCACGATCCATTCTAATTCATTCGCACGATCCATTCTAATTCATTCATACGATCCATTCTAATTCATTCGTACGAAGGAATTAGAATGGATTGTGCGAATTAATTAGAATGGATCGTACATATGAATTAGAATCGATACATTCGTGCGAATGAATTAGAATGGATCGTTTGAATGAATTAGATTGGATCGTATGAATGATTTAGAATGGATCGTACGTATGAATTTGAATGGATACATTCTTGGGAATGAATTAGAATGGATCGTACGAAGGAATTAGAATGGATCGTACGAAGGAATTAGAATGGATCGTACGAATGAATTAGAATGGATACATTCGTGCAAAAGAATTAGAATGGATTGTATGAATGAATTAGAATGGATAGTACAAATGAATTAGAATGGATCGTGCGAATGAATTAGAATGGATCGTATGAATTGATTCGAATGAATCATATGAATGAATTCGAATAGATTGTATGAATGAATTAGAATGGATACATTCGTGCGAATGAATTAGAATGGATCGTACGAATGAGTAAGAATGGATCGTACGAATGAATTAGAATGGATCGTATGAATGAATTAGAATGGATCATGCGAATGAATTAGAATGGATCGTACGAATGAATTAGAATGGATACATTCGTGCGAATGAATTAGAATGGATCGTACGAATGAGTAAGAATGGATCGTACGAATGAAATAGAATGGATCGTACGAATGAATTAGAATGTATCGTACGAATGAATTCGAATGGATCGTACGAATGAATTAGAATATATTAGGAATTAGAATGGATCATATGAATGAATTCGAATGGATCGTACGAATGAATAAGAATGGATACATTCGTGCGAATGAATTAGAATGGATCATACGAAGGAATTAGGGTAGATTTTACGAATGCATTAGAATGGATACGTTCGTGCGAAAGAATTAGAATGGATTGTATGAATGAATTAGAATTGATCGTATGAATGGATTAGAATGGATCGTATGAATGGATTAGAATGGATCGTATGAATGGATTAGAATGGATCGTAGGAATGAGTAAGAATCGATCATACGAATGAAATAGAATGGATCGTACGAATGAGTAAGAATGGATCGTACGAATGAAATAGAATGGATTGTACGAATGAATTAGAATGGATCGTGCTAATGAATTGGAATGGATCATACGTATGAATTAGAATAGATTGTGTGAATGAATTAGAATGGATCGTACGAATGAATTAGACTGGATACAATCGTGCGAATGAATTAGACTGGATCGTACGAATGAATTAGATTGGATTGTATGAATGAATTAGAATGGATCGTACCTTTGAATTAGAATGGATACATTCATGGGAATGAATTAGAATGGATCGTATGAAGGAATTTGAATGGATCATACGAATGAAATAGAATAGATCGTACGAAGGAATTAGAATGGATCGTACGAAGGAATTAGAATGGATCGTACGAAGGAATTAGAATGGATACATTCGTGCAAAAGAATTAGACTGGATTGTAAGAATGAATTAGAATGGATCGTGCAAATGAATTAGAATGGATCGTGCGAATGAATTAGAATGGATCGTATGAATGAATTAGAATAGATTGTGCGAATGAATTAGAATGGATTGTACGAATGAATTAGAATGGATACATTCGTGTGAATGAATTAGAATGGATCGTATGAATGAAGTAGAATGGATCGTATGAATGAATTCGAATGGATCGTACGAATGAATTAGAATGGATACATTCGTGCGAATGAATTAGAATGGATCGTAAGAAGGAATTAGGGTGGATCGTACGAGTGAATTAGAATGGATACATTCGTGCAAAAGAATTAGAATGGATTGTATGAATGAATTAGAATGGATCGAATGAATGAATTAGAATGGATCGTGCGAATGAACTTGAATGGATCGTACAAATGAATTAGAATGGATCGTATGAATGAATTAGAATGGATCGTACGAATGAATTAGAATGGATCGTATGAATGAATTAGTATGTTCCATTCTAATTCATTCACACGAATGTATCCATTCTATTTCATTCGTACGATCCATTCTTACTCATTCGTACGATCCATTCAAATTCATTCGCACGAATGTATCCATTCTAATTCATTCGTACGATCCATTCTAATTCAATCGCACGATCCATTCTAATTCATTCAAACGATTCATTCTAATTCTTTTGCACGAATGTATCCATTCTAATTCATTCGTACGATCCATTCTAATTCCTTTGTACGATCCATTCTAATTCCTTCGTACGATCCATTCTATTTCGCACGATCCATTCTAATTCCTTTATACGATCCATTCTATTTTGTACGATCCATTCTATTTCGCACGAATGTATCCATTCTAATTCCTTCGTACGATCCATTCTAATTCCTTAGTACGATCCATTCTCTTTCGCACGATCCATTCTAAGTCATTCGTACGATCCATTTTAATTCATTCGCACGATCTATTCTTATTCATTCGTACGATCCACTCTAATTCATTCGCACGATCTATTCTAATTCATTCGTACGATCCATTGTAATTCATTCGTACGATCCATTATAATTCATTCGCACGATCCATTCTAATTCATTCATACGATCCATTCTAATTCATTCATACAATCCATTCTAATTCTTTCGCACAAATGGATCCATTCTAATTCATTCGAACGATCCATTCTTACTCATTCGTACGATCCATTCTAATTCATTCGCACGATCCATTCTAATTCATTCATATGATCCATTCTATTTCATTTGTACGATCCATTCTTACTCATTCGTGTGAATTCATTCTAATTCATTCGAACGATCCATTCTAATTCATTCATACGATCCATTCTAATTCATTCGTACGAAGGAATTAGAATGGATTGTGCGAATGAATTAGAATGGATCGTACGAATGAATTAGAATGGATACATTCGTGCGAATGAATTAGAATGGATCGTATGAATGAATTAGATTGGATCGTATGAATGATTTAGAATGGATCGTACGTATGAATTAGAATGGATACATTCATGGGAATGAATTAGAATAGATTGTACGAAGGAATTAGAATGGATCGTACGAAGGAATTAGAATGGATTATACGAATGAATTAGAATGGATACATTCGTGCAAAAGAATTAGAATGGATTGTATGAATGAATTAGAATGGATCATACAAATGAATTAGAATGGATCGTGCGAATGAATTAGAATGGATCGTATGAATGAATTCGAATGGATTCATTCGTGCGAATGAATTAGAATGGATTCATTCGTGCGAATGAATTAGAATGGATCGCACGAATGAGTAAGAATGGATCGTACGAATGAATTAGAATGGATCATATGAATGAATTAGAATGGATCATGTGAATGAATTAAAATGGATCGTACGAATGAATTAGAATAGATACATTCGTGCGAATGAATTAGAATGGATCGTACGATTGAGTAAGAATGGATCGTACGAATGAAATAGAATGGATCGTAAGAATGAATTAGAATGCATCGTACGAATGAATTCGAATGGATCGTACGAATGAATTAGAATGTATTAGGAATTAGAATGGATCGGATGAATGAATTCGAATGGATCGTACGAATGAATTAGAATGGATACATTCGTGCGAATGAATTAGAATGGATCATACAAAGGAATTAGGGTGGATCGTACGAATGAATTAGAATGGATACGTTCGTGCGAATGAATTAGAATGGATTATATGAATGAATTAGAATGGATCGTATGAATGAATTAGAATGGATCGTATGAATGGATTAGAATGGATCGTATGAATGAATTAGAATGGATCGTATGAATGAGTAAGAATGGATCGTACGAATGAAATAGAATGGATCGTATGAATGAGTAAGAATGGATCGTACGAATGAAATAGAATGGATCGTACGAATGAATTAGAATGGATCGTGCTAATGAATTGGAATGGATCGTACGAATGAATTAGAATAGATTTTGTGAATGAATTGGAATGAATTAGATTGGATCGTACGAAGGAATTAGAATGGATCATACGAATGAAATAGAATGGATCGTATGAAGGAATTAGAATGGATCGTACGAAGGAATTAGAATCGATCGTACGAAGGAATTAAAATGGATACATTCGTGCAAAAGAATTAGAATAGATTGTATGAATGAATTAGAATGGATCGTGCAAATGAATTAGAATGGATCGTGCGAATGAATTAGAATGGATCGTACAAATGGATTAGAAGAGATTATGCGAATGAATTAGAATGGATCGTACGAATGAATTAGAATGGATACATTCGTGCGAATGAATTAGAATGGATCGTATGAATGAATTAGAATGGATCGTATGAATGAATTCGAATGGATCGTACGAATGAATTAGAATGGATATATTCGTGCGAATTAATGGATCATACGAAGGAATTAGGGTGGATTGTACAAATGAATTAGAATGGATACATTCGTGCGAAAGAATAAGAATGGATTGTATGAATGAATTAGAATGGATCGTATGAATGAATTAGAATGGATCGTGCGAATGAATTTGAATGGATCGTACGCATGAATTAGAATGGTATGAATGAATTAGAATAGATCGTACGAATGAATTAGAATGGATCGTACGAATGAATTACAATGGATACATTCGTGCGAATGAATTAGAATGGATCGTATGAATGAGTAAAAATGGATCGTACGAATGAAATAGAATGGATCGTACGAATGAATTAGAATGGATCATGCTAATGAATTAGAATAGATTGTACGAATGAATTAGAATGGTTCGTATGAACAAATTAGAATGGATCGTATGAATGAATTAGAATGGATCGTCGAATGAATTAGAATGGATCGTACGAATGAATTAGAATGGATACATTCGTGCAAATAAAATTAGAATGGATCGTACGAATGAGTAAGAATGGATCTTACGAATAAAATAGAATGGATCGTACGAATGAATTAGAATGGATCGTACTAGTGAATTAGAATGGATCATACGAATGAATTAGTATGGATTGTGCGAAAGAATTACAATGGATCGTACGAATGAATTAGAATGGATCGTATGAATGAATTAGAATGGATCATGCGAATGAATTAGAATGGATCGTACGAATGAATTAGAATGGATACATTCGTGCGAATGAATTAGAATGGATTGTATAAATGAATTAGAATGGATCGTACGAATGAATTAGAATGGATCATGCGAATGAATTAGAATGGATCGTACGAATGAATTAGAATGGATCGTACGAATAAATTAGAATGGATCGTGCGAATGAATTAGAATAGATCGTACGAATGAATTAGAATGGATACATTCTTGCGAATGAATTAGAATGGATCGTATGAAGTAGTTAGAATAGATCATACGAATGAAATTAAATTGATCATACGAAGGAATTAGAATAGATCGTACGAAGGAATTAGAATGGATCGTACGAATGAATTAGAATGGATACATTCATGCAAAAGAATTAGAATGGATTGTATGAATGAATTAGAATGGATCGTATGAATGAATTAGAATGGATCGTGCGAATGAATTAGAATGGATCGTACGAATGAATTAGAATGGATACATTCGTGCGAATGAATTAGAATGGATCGTACAAATGAGTAAGAATGGATCGTACGAATGAAATAGAATGGATCGTACGAATGAATTAAAATTGATAGTGCGATTGAATTAGATTGGGTCATGCGAATGAATTAGAATGGATCGTACGAATGAATTAGAATGGATACATTCGTGCGAATGAATTAGAATTGATCGTATGAATGAATTAGAATGGATCGTATGAATGAATTAGAACGGATCGTACAAATGAATTAGAATGGATCGTACGAATGAATTAGAATAAATCGTATGAATGAATAAGAATGGATCGTGCGAATGAATTAGAATAGATCGTATGAATGAATTAGAATGGATACATTCGTGCGAAAGAATTAGATTGGATTGTATGAATGAATTAGAATGGATCGTACGAATGAATTAGAATGGATCGTATGAATGAATTAGAATGGATCATGCTAATGAATTAGAATGGATCGTATGAATGAATTAGAATGGATACATTCATGTGAATGAATTAGAATGGATCGTACGAATGAGTAAGAATGGATCGTACGAATGAAATAGAATGGCTCGTACGAATGAATTAGAATGGATCGTGCGAATGAATTAGATTAGATCGTACGAATGAATTAGAATGGATGGTATGAATGAATTAGAATGGATCGTGCGAATGAATTAGAATGGATACATTCGTGTGAATGAATTAGAATGGATTCATTCATGCGAATGAATTAGAATGGATCGTACGAAAGATTTAGAATGAATCGTATGAATGAACTAGAATGGATCGTATGAATGAATTCGAATGGATCGTATGAATGAATTATGATGGATACATTCCTACGAATGAATTAGAATGGATCATACGAAGGAATTTGGGTGGATCGTACGAATGAATTAGAATGGATACATTCGTGCGAAAGAATTAGAATAGATTGTATGAATGAATTAGAAATGGATTGTATGAATGAATTAGAAATGATCGTGCAAATGAATTAGAATGGATCGTGCGAATGAATTAGAATGGATTGTACGAATGAATTAGAACAGATTGTGCGAATGAATTAGAATGGATCGTACGAATGAATTAGAATGGATCGTATGAATGAATTAGCACGATCCATTCTAATTCATTCGCACGAATGTATCCATTCTATTTAATTCGTATGATCCATTCTTACTCATTCGTACGATCCATTCTAAATCATTTGCACAAATGTATCCATTCTAATTTATTCGTACGATCCATTCTTATTCATTCGCACGATCCATTCTAATTCCTTCATACGATCCATTCTAATTCCTTCATACGATCCATTCTAATTCATTCATACAATCCATTCTAATTCTTTCGCACGATCCATTCTAATTCATTCGCACAATCTATTCTTATTCATTCGTACGATCCACCCTAATTCATTCGCACGATCTATTCTAATTCATTCGTACGAGCTATTCTAATTCATTTGTACGATCCATTCTAATTCATTCGTACGATCCTTTCTAATTCATTTGCACGATCCATTCTAATTCATTTATACGATCCATTCGAATTCATTCATACAATCCATTCTAATTCTTTCACACGAATGGATCCATTCTAATTCATTCGTACGATCCATTCTATTTCATTCGTACGATCCATTCTTACTCATTCGTACGATCCATTCTAATTCATTCGCACGATCCATTCTAATTCATTCATACGATCATTTTATTTCATTCATACGATCCATTCTTACGCATTCGAGCGAATTCATTCTAATTCATTCGCACGATCCATTCTAATTCATTCGCACGATCCATTCTAATTGATTCATACGATCCATTCTAATTTATTCATACGAAGGAATTAGAATGGATTGTGCGAATGAATTAGAATGGATCGTAAAAATGAATTAGAATGGATACATTCGTGCGAATGAATTAGAATGAATCGTAAGAATGAATTAGATTGGATTGTATGAATGAATTAGAATGGATCGTACGTATGAATTAAAATGGATACATTCATGGGAATGAATTAGAATAGATCGTATGAAGGAATTAGAATGGATCGTACGAAGGATTTAGAAAGGATCGTACGAATGAATTAGAATGGATACATTTGTGCAAAAGAATTAGAATGGATTGTATGAATGAATTAGAATGGATCATACAAATGAATTAGAATGGATCGTGCGAATGAATTAGAATAGATCGTACGAATGAATTAGAATCGATTGTGCGAATGAATTAGAATGGATCGTACGAATGAATTAGAATGGATACATTCATGCAAATGAATTAGAATGGATCGTATGAATGAATTAGAATGGATCGTATGAATGAATTCGAATGGATCGTACGAATGAATTAGAATGGATACATTCGTGCGAATGAATTAGAATGGATCATACGAATGAGTAAGAATGGATCGTACGAATGAATTAGAATGGATCGTATGAATGAATTAGAATGGATCGTGCGAATGAATTAGAATAGATCGTATGAATGAATTAGAATGGATACATTCGTGCGAATGAATTAGAATGGATCGTATGAATGAGTAAGAATGGATCGTACGAATAAAATAAAATGGATCGTACGAATGAATTTGAATGCATCATACGAATGAATTCGAATGGATCGTATGAATGAATTAGAATGTATTAGGAATTAGAATGGATCGTATGAATGAATTCGAATGGATCGTACGAATGAATTAGAATGGATACATTCGTGCGAATGAATTAGAATGGATCATACGAAGGAATTATGGTGGATCGTACGAATGAATTAGAATGGATACATTCGTGCGAAAGAATTAGAATGGATTGTATGAATGAATTAGAATGGATCGTATGAATGGATTAGAATGGTTCGTATGAATGAATTAGATTGGATCGTACGAATGAGTAAGAATGGATCGTACGAATGAAATAGAATGGATCGTACGAATGAGTAAGAATGGATCGTACGAATGTAATAGAATGGATCGTACTAATGAATTAGAATGGATCGTGCTAATGAATTAGAATGGATCGTACGAATGAATTAGAATAGGTTGTGCAAATGAATTAGAATGGATCGTACGAATGAATTAGAATAGATACATTCGTGCGAATAAATTAGAATGGATCGTATGAATGAATTAGATTGGATCGTATGAATGAATTAGAATGGATCGTACGTATGAATTAGAATGGATACATTCATGGGAATGAATTAGAATGGATCGTACGAAGGAATTAGAATGGATCGTACGAATGAAATAGCATGGATCGTACGAAGGAATTAGAATGGATCGTACGAATGAATTAGAATGGATACATTCATGCAAAAGAATTAGAATGGATTGTATGAATGAATTAAAATGGATTGTGCAAATGAATTAGAATGGATCGTGCGAATGTATTAGAATGGATCGTACGAATGAATTAGAATAGATTGTGCGAATGAATTAGAATGGATCGTACGCATGAATTAGAATGGATACATTCGTGCGAATGAATTAGAATGGATCGTATGAATGAATTAGAATGGATCGTATGAATGAATTCTAATGGATCGTACGAATGAATTAGAATGGATACGTTCGTGTGAATGAATTAGAATAGATCATACGAAGGAATTAGGGTGGATCGTATGAATGAATTAGAATGGATACATTCGTGCGAAAGAATTAGAATGGATTGTATGAATGAATTAGAATGGATCGTATGAATGAATTAGAATGGATCGTGCGAATGAATTAGAATGGATCATACGAATGAATTAGATTGGATACATTCAAGCGAATGAATTAGAATGGATGATACGAATGAGTAAGAATGGATACATTCGTGCGAATGAATTAGAATGGATCGTACGAATGAGTAAGAATGGATCGTACGAATGAGTAAGAATGGATCGTATGAATGAATTAGAATGGATCGTACGAATGAATTAGAATAGATCGTGCGAATGAATTAGAATGGATCGTACGAATGAATTAGAATGGATCGTACGAAGGAATTATAATGGATCGTACGAATTAATTAGAATAGATTGTATTAATGAATTGGAATGGATCGTATGAATGAATTAGAAAGGATCGTGCGAATGAATTAGAATGGACCGTACGAATGAATTAGAATGGATACATTCATGCAAATGAATTAGAATGGATCGTACGAATGAGTAAGAATGGATCGTACGAATAAATTATAATGGATCGTACGAATGAATTAGAATGGATCGTATGAATGAATTAGAATGAATCGTGCTAATGAATTAGATTGGATCGTACGAATGAATTAGAATAGATTGTGCGAATGAATTATAATGGATTGTACGAATAAATTAGAATGGATCGTATGAATGAATTAGAATGGATCGTGCGA
Organism: Chamaelirium japonicum; assembly: GCA_947650365.1. Classification (NCBI taxonomy): domain Eukaryota; kingdom Viridiplantae; phylum Streptophyta; class Magnoliopsida; order Liliales; family Melanthiaceae; genus Chamaelirium; species Chamaelirium japonicum. The sequence continues at coordinate 108,452,633 of OX393550.1, forward strand.
ATGAATTAGAATGGATCGTACGAATGAATTAGAATGGATATATTCGTGCGAATGGACTAGAATAGATCGTACGAATGAGTAAGAATGGATCGTACGAATGAATTAGAATGGATTGTATGAATTAATTAGGACGGATACATTCGTGCAAAAGAAATAGAATGGATTGTACGAATGAGTTAGAATAGATCCATTCTAATTCATTCGCACGATCCATTCTAACTCATTCGCACGTATGTATCCATTCTAATTCATTCGCAAGTATGTATCCATTCTAATTCATTCATACGATCCATTCTAATTTATTCGTACAATCCATTCTAATTCATTTGCACGATCCATTCTAATTCTTTCGCACGAATGTATCCATTCTAATTCATTCGTACGATCCATTTTAATTCATTCGCACGATCCAATCTTATTCATTCACACGATCCATTCTAATTCATTCGTACGATCCATTCTATTTCATTCGTATGATCCATTCTATTTCATTTGTGCGAATGAATTAGAATGTATCGTATGAATGAATTAGAATGGATCGTATGAATGAATTAGAATGGATCGTATGAATGAATTCGAACGGATTGTACGAATGAATTAGAATGGATACATTCGTGCGAATGAATTAGAATGGATCATAAGAAGGAATTAGGGTGGATCGTACGAATGAATTAGAATGGATACATTCGTGCGAAAGAATTTGAATGGATTATACGAATGAATTAGAATGGATCGTATGAATGAATTAAAATGGATCGTGCGAATGAATTATAATGGATCGTACGAATGAATTAGAATGTATTGTATGAATGAATTAGAATGGATCGTGCGAATGAATTAAAAAGGATCGTACGAATGAATTAGAATGGATACATTCGTGCGAATGAATTAGAATGGATCGTACGAATGAGTAAGAATGGATCGTACGAATGAAATAGAATGGATCGTACGAATAAATTAGAATGGATCGTGCTAATGAATTAGAATGGATCGTACGAATGAATTAGATAAGATTGTGCGAATGAATTAGAATGGATCGTACGAATGAATTAAAATGGATACATTCTTGCGAAGGAATTAGAATAGATCGTACGAATGGATCGTACGAAGGAATTAGAATGAATTAGAATGGATACATTCGTGCGAATGAATTAGAATAGATCGTATGAATGAATTAGAATGGATCTTGCTAATGAATTAGAATCGATACATTCGTGCGAATGAATTAGAATGGATCGTATGAATGAATTAGATTGGATCGTATGAATGAATTAGAATGGATCGTATGGATGAATTAGAATGGATCGTACGAATGAATTAGAATGAATTAGAATGGATCCATTCTACTTCCTCCGTACGATCCATTCTAATTCATTCCCATGAATGTTTCCATTCTAATTCATACGTACGATCCATTCTAATTCATTCATAACGTACGATCCATTCTAATTCCTTCGTATTATCCATTCTATTTCATTCATACGATCCATTCTAATTCATTCATACGATCCAATCTAATTAGAATGGATCGTACGTATGAATTAGAATGGATTAGAATGGATCATATGAATGAATAAGAATGAAGGAATTAGAATGGATCGTACGAATGAATTAGAATAGATTGTGTGTATGAATTATAATGGATCGTACGAATGAATGGATCGTACGAATGAATTAGAATGGATACATTCGTGCGAATGAATTAGAATGGATCGTACGAATGAGAAAGAATGGATCGTACGAATGAAATAGAATGGATCATACGAATGAATTAGAATGGTTCGTGGTAATGAATTAGAATGGATCGTACGAATGAATTAGAATAGATTGTGCGAATGAATTAGAATGGATCGTACGAATGAATTAGAATGGATACATTCGTGCGAATAAATTAGGATGGATCATATGAATGAATTAGATTGGATCGTATGAATGAATTAGAATGGATCGTACTTATGAATTAGAATGGATACATTCATGGGAATGAATTAGAATGGATCATACGAAGGAATTATAATAGATCATACGAATGAATTAGAATGGATACATTCGTTCAAAAGAATTAGAATGGATTGTATGAATGAATTAGAATGGATCATGCAAATGAATTAGAATGGATCGTACGAAGGAATTAGAATGGATCATACGAAGGAATTAGAATTGATCGTACGAATGAATTAGAATGGATACATTCGTGCAAATGAATTAGAATGGATCGTATAAATGAATTAGAATGGATCGTATGAATGAATTCGAATGGATCGTACGAATGAATTAGAATGGATACATTCGTGCGAATGAATTAGAATGGATCATAAGAAGGAATTAGGGTGGATCGTACGAATGAATTATAATGGATACATTCGTGTGAAAGAATTAGAATGGATTGTATGAATGAATTAGAATGGATCGTATGAATGAATTAGAATGGATCGTATGAATGGATTAGAATGGATCGTATGAATGAATTAGATTGGATCGTACGAATGAGTAACAATGGATCGTACGAATGAAATAGAATGGATCGTACGAATGAGTAAGAATGGATCGTACGAATGAAATAGAATGGATCGTACGAATGAATTAGAATGGATCGTGCTAATGAATTAGAATGGATCGTACGAATGAATTAGAATAGGTTGTGCGAATGAATTAGAATGGATCGTACGAATGAATTAGAATAGATACATTCGTGCGAATGAATTAGAATGGATCGTATGAATGAATTAGATTGGATCGAATGAATGAATTAGAATGAATCGTACGTATGAATTAGAATGGATTCATTCATGGGAATGAATTAGAATGGATCGTACGAAGGAATTAGAATGGATCGTACGAATGAAATAGAATGGATCATACGAAGGAATTAGAATGGATCGTACGAATGAATTAGAATGGATACATTCGTGCAAAAGAATTAGAATGGATTGTATGAATGAATTAGAATGGATCGTGCAAATGAATTAGAATAGATCGTGCGAATGAATTAGAATGGATCGTACGAATGAATTAGAATAGATTGTGCGAATGAATTAGAATGGATCATACGAATAAATTAGAATGGATACATTCGTGCGAATGAATTAGAATGGATCGTATGAATGAATTAGAATGGATCGTATGAATGAATTCGAATAGATCGTACGAATGAATTAGAATGGATACATTCGTTCGAATGAATTAGAATAGATAATACGAAGGAATTAGGGTGGATCGTATGAATGAATTAGAATGGATACATTCGTGCGAAAAAATTAGAATGGATTGTATGAATGAATTAGAATGGATCAAATGAATAAATTAGAATGGATCGGGCAAATGAATTAGAATGGATCGTACGAATGAATTAGAATTGATCGTATGAATGAATTAGAATGGATCGTGCGAATGAATTAGAATGGATCATACGAATGAATTAGAATGGATACATTCAAGCGAATGAATTAGAATGGATCAAACGAATGAGTAAGAATAGATACATTCGTGCGAATGAATTAGAATGGATCGTACGAATGAGTAAGACTGGATCGTACGAATGAATTTGAACGGATCGTACGAATGAATTAGAATGGATCGTGCGAATGAATTAGAATGGATCGTACGAATGAATTAGAATGGATTGTGCAAATGAATTAGAATGGATCGTACAAAGGAATTAGAATGGATCGTACGAATTAATTAGAATAGATTGTATGAATGAATTAGAATGGATCATATGAATGAATTAGAATAGATCGTGCGAATGAATTAGAATGGATCGTACGAATGAATTAGAATGGATACATTCGTGCGAATGAATTAGAATGGATCGTACGAATGAGTAAGAATGGATCGTACGAATGAATTAGAATGGATCGTACGAATGAATTAGAATGGATCGTATGAATGAATTAGAATGGATCGTGCAAATGAATTAGATTAGATCGTACGAATTAATTAGAATGGATCGTACGAATGAATTAGAATGGATTGTATGAATGAATTAGAATGGATCATGCGAATGAATTAGAATGGATCGTTTAAATGAATTAGAATGGATACATTCATGCGAAAGAATTAGAATGGATCGTACGAATGAGTAAGAATGGATCGTACGAATGAATTAGAATGGATCGTACGAATTAATTAGAATGGATACATTCGTGCAAAAGAATAAGAATGGATTGTACGAATGAGTTAGAATGGATCCATTCTAATTCATTCGCACGATCCATTCTAATTCATTCGCATGTATGTATCCATTCTAATTCATTTGTACGATCCATTCTAATTCATTCATACGATCCATTCTAATTTATTCGTACGATCCATTCTAATTCATTCGCACGAATGTATCCATTCTAATTCATTCGCACGAATGTATCCATTCTAATTCATTCGTACGATCCATTCTAATTCATTCGCACGATCCAATCTAATTCATTCGTACGATCCATTCTAATTCATTCGTACGATCCATTCTATTTTCATTCGTACGATCCATTCTATTTCATTTGTCCGAATGAATTAGAATGTATCGTATGAATGAATTACAATGGATCGTATGAATGAATTAGAATGGATCGTATGAATGAATTCGAATGGATCGTATGAATGAATAAGAATTGATACATTTGTGCGAATGAATTAGAATGGATCATAAGAAGGAATTAGGGTAGATCGTACGAATGAATTAGAATGGATACATTCGTCCGAAAGAATTAGAATGGATTATATGAATGAATTAGAATGGATCGTATGAATGAATTAAAATGGATCTTGCGAATGAATTAGAATGGATCATACGAATGAATTAGATTGGATCGTATGAATGAATTAGAATGGATCATGCGAATGAATTAGAATGGATCGTACGAATGAATTAGAATGGATATATTTGTGCGAATGAATTAGAATGGATCGTACGAATGAGTAAGAATGGATCGTACGAATAAAATAGAATGGATCGTACGAATGAATTAGAATGGATCGTGCTAATGAATTAGAATGGATCGTATGAATGAATTAGAAAAGATTGTGCGAATGAATTAGAATGGATCGTACGAATGAATTAAAATGGATACATTCTTGCGAAGGAATTAGAATGGATCATACGAATGGATCATACGAAGGAATTAGAATGAATTAGAATGGATACATTCGTGCGAATGAATTAGAATGGATCGTATGAATGAATTGAATGGATCGTGCTAATGAATTAGAATGGATACATTCGTGCGAATGAATTAGAATGGATCGTATGAATGAATTAGATTGGATCGTATGAATGAATCAGAATGGATCGTTTGAATGAATTAGAATGGATCATACGAATGAATTAGAATGAATTAGAATGGATCCATTCTAATTCCTTCGTACGATCCATTCTAATTCATTCCCATGAATGTTTCCATTCTAATTCATACGTACGATCCATTCTAATTCATTCATAACATACGATCCATTCTAATTCCTTCGTACGATCCATTCTATTTCAATCGTATGATCCATTCTAATTCCTTCGTATGATCCATTCTTATTTATTCCCATGAATGTATCCATTCTAATTCTTACGTACGATCCATTTTAATTCATTCATATGATCCAATCTAATTCATTTATACGATCCATTCTAATTCATTCGCACGAATGTATCCATTCTAATTCATTCGTACGATCCATTCTAATTCATTCGCACAATCTATTCTAATTCATTCGTACGATTGCATGAATGAATTAGAATGGATCGTACGAATGAATTAGAATAGATTGTGCGAATGAATTAGAATGGATCGTACGAATGAATAAGAATGAAGGAATTAGAATGGATCGTACGAATGAATTAGAATAGATTGTGCGTAAGAATTATAATGTATCGTACGAATGAATGGATCGTACGAATGAAATAGAATCGATCGTACGAATGAATTAGAATGGATCGTGGTAATGAATTAGAATGGATCGTACGAATGAATTAGAATAGATTGTGCAAATGAATTCGAATGGATCGTACGAATGAATTAGAATGGATACATTCATGCGAATGAATTAGAATGGATCGTATGAATGAATTAGATTGGATCGTATGAATGAATTAGAATGGATACATTCATGGGAATGAATTAGAATGGATCGTACGAAGGAATTATAATAGATCATACGAATGAATTAGAATGGATACATTCGTGCAAAAGAATTAGAATGGATTGTATGAATGAATTAGAATGGATCATGCAAATAAATTAGAAAGGATCGTACGAAAGAATTAGAATGGATCATACGAAGGAACTAGAATGGATCGTACGAATGAATTAGAATGGATACATTCGTGCGAATGAATTACAATGGATCGTATAAATGAATTACAATGGATCGTATGAATTAATTCGAATGGATCGTACGAATGAATTAGAATAGATACATTCGTGCGAATGAATTAGAATGGATCGTATGAAGGAATTAGAATGGATTATACGAAGGAATTAGAATGGATCGTACGAATGAATTAGAATGGGTCGTACAAAGGAATTAGAATGGATCGTACGAATAAATTAGAATGGATACATTCGTGCCAATGAATTAGAATGGATCGTATGAATGAATTCGAATGGATCGTACGAATGAATTAGAATGGATACATTCGTGCAAATGAATTAGAATGGATCGTACGAAGGAATTAGAATGGATTGTACGAAGGAATTAGAATGGATACATTTATGCAAAAGAATTAGAATGGATTGTATGAATGAATTAGAATGGATTGTGCAAATGAATTAGAATGGATCGTACGAATGAAATAGAATGGATCGTACAAATGAATTAGAATGGATCGTGGGAATGAATTAGATTGGATGATGCGAATGAATTAGAACGGATCGTATGCACGAATGAATGAATTAGAATGGATCGTATGTATAAATTCTATTAATTAGAATGGATCTATTCTAATTCATTTGCACGATCCATTCAAATTCATTCGTACGATCCATTCTAATTCATTCGCACGAATGTATCCATTCTAATTAATTCGTACGATCCATTCGTATTCATTCATACGGTCCATTCTAATTCATTCATACCATCCATTCTAATTCATTCGCATGAATGTATCCATTCTAATTCATTCGTACGATCCATTCTAATTCCTTCGTACTATCCATTCTAATTCATTTGCACGATCCATTCTAATTCATTCGCACAATCTATTCTAATTCATTCGTACGATCCATTCTAATTCATTAGCACGATCCATTCTAATTCATTCGTACGATCCATTCTATTTCATTCGTACGATCCATTCTTACTCATTCGTACGATCCATTCTAATTCATTCACACGAATGTATCCATTCTAATTCATTCGTATGATCCATTCATTCGTACGATCCATTCTAATTCATTCGCACAATTTATTCTAATTCATTCGTACGAACCATTCGAATTCCTTCATTCTTATTCGTTCGTACGATCCATTCTAATTCATTTGCACAATCTACTCTAATTTATTCGTACGATCCATTCTAATTCATTCATACAATCGTGCGAATGAATTGGAAAGTATTAGAATAGATCACACGAATGAATTAGAATAGATTGTGTGAATGAATTAGAATGGATCGTACGAATGAATTAGAATGGATACATTCATGCGAATGAATTAGAATGGATCGTATGAATGAATTAGATTAGATCGTATGAATGTATTTGAATGGATCGTATGTATGAATTAGAATGGATACATTCATGGGAATGAATTAGATTGGATCGTACGAAGGAATTAGAATGGATCATACGAATGAAATAGAATGGATCCTACGAAGGAATTAGAATGGATCGTACGTTATGAATGAATTAGAATGGATCGTACATATGAATTAGAATGGATACATTCATGGGAATGAATTAGAATAGATCGTACGAAGGAATTAGAATGGATCCATTCTAATTCATTCGTACGATACATTCTAATTCATTCATACGATCCAATCTAATTTATTCATATGATCCATTCTAATTTATTCGCACGAATGTATCCATTCTAATTCATTTGCACGATCCATTCTAATCCATTCGTACGATCCATTCTAATTCATTCGCACGAATGTATCCATTCTAATTCATTCTAATTCCTTCGTACGATCCATTCATATGAACCATTCTAATTCCTTCTCACGAATGTATCCATTCTAATTCATTCGTATGATCCATTCTAATTCATTCGCACAATCTATTCTAATTCATTCGTACTATCCATTCTAATTCATTGGCACGATCTATTGTAATTCATTCATACGATCCATTCTATTTCATTTGTACGATCCATTCTAACTTATTCGTACGATCCATTCAAATTCATTCGCACGAATGTATCCATTCTAATTCATTCGTACGATCCATTCTAATTCATTTGCATGATCCATTCTAATTCATTCGTACGATCCATTCTAATTCATTCGTACGATCCATTCTAATTCATTCGCACGATCCATTCTAATTCATTCATACGATCCATTCTAATTCATTCGCACGAATGTATCCATTCTAATTCATTCGTACGATCCCTTCTATTTCATTCGTACGATCCATTCTTACTCATTCGTACGATCCGTACGAATGAGTATGAATGGATCGTACGAATGAAATAGAATGGATCGTACGAATGAATTAGAATGGATCGTGTGAATGAATTAGATTGGATCGTGCGAATGAATTAGAATGGATCGTACGAATGAATTAGAATGGATACATTCGTGCGAATGAATTAGAATGGATCGTGCAAATAAATTAGAATGGATCGTACGAATGAATTAGAATGGATTGTATGAATGAATTAGAATGGATCGTACGAATGAATTAGAATGGATACATACGTGCGAATGAATTAGAATGGATCGTGCGAATGAATTAGAATGGATCCATTCTAACTCATTCGTACAATCCATTCTAATGCTTTTGCACAAATGTATCCATTCTATTTCATTCTTACGATCCATTCTAATTCATTCGTACGTTCCATTCTTACTCATTCGTACGATCCATTCTATTTCATTCGCACGAATGTATTCATTCTAATTCATTCGTGTGATCTATTCTAATTCATTCGCATGATCCATTCTAATTCATTCATACGATCCATTCTAATTCATTCGTATGATCCATTCTAATTCATTCGCACAATTTATTCTAATTCATTCGTACGATCCAATCTAATTCATTAGCACGATCCATTCTAATTCATTCGTACGCTCCATTCTATTTCATTCGTACGATCCATTCTTACTCATTCGTACGATCCATTCTAATTCATTCGCACAAATATATCCATTCTAATTCATTCGTACAATCCATTCTAATTCATTCACACGATCCATTCTAATTCATTCGTACGATCCATTCTAATTCATTCGCACGAATATATCCATTCTAATTCACTCGTACGATCCATTCTAATTCATTCGCACGATCCATTCTAATTCATTCATACGATCCATTCTAATTCATTCATATGATCCATTCTAATTCATTCGCACGATCCATTCTAATTCATTCATACGATCCATTCTAATTCATTCATACAATCCATTCTAATTCTTTCGCACGAATGTATCCATTCTAATTCATTCATACGATCCACCCTAATTCCTTCGTGTGATCCATTCTAACTCATTCGCACGAATGTATCGTACGAGAATTAGAATGGATCATACGTATGAATTAGAAAGGATCGTACAAATGAGTAAGAATGGATCGTACGAATGAATTAGAATGGATCGCACAAAGGAATGAATTAGAATGGATACATTCGTACAATCCATTCTAATTCATTCGTACGATCCATTCTAATTCTTTCGCACGAATGTATCCATTCTAATTCATTCGTACGATCCACCCTATTTCCTTCGTATGATCCATTCTAATTCATTCATACGATCCATTCAAATTCATTCGTACGATTCATTCTAATTCATTCACGCGATCCATTCAAGTTTACTCATACGATCTATTCCAATTCATTCGCACGACTGTATCCATTCTAATTCATTCGTACGATCCATTCTAATTCATTCGCACAATCTATTCTTATTCATTCGTACGATACATTCTAATTCATTCGCATGATCCATTCTAATTCATTCATATGATCCATTCGAATTCATTCATACGATCCATTCTAATTCATTCGTACGATCCATTCTAATTCATTCGCACGATCCATTCTACGTACGATCCATTCTAATTCATTCCCATGAATGAATCCATTCTAATTCACACGTACGATCCATTCTAATTCATTCATACAATCCAATCTAATTCATTCATACGATCCATTCTAATTCATTCGCATGAATGTATCCATTCTAATTCATTCGTACGATCCATTCCGATCAAATCTAATTCATTCATACGATCCATTCTAATTCATTCGTACGATACATTCTTACTCATTCGTATGATTCATTCTAATCCATTCGCACGAATGTATCTATTCTAATTCATTCGTATGATCCATTCTAATTCATTCGCACGAATGTATCTATTCTAATTCATTCGTACGATCCACTCTAATTCCTTCGTACGATCCATTCGAATATATTCATACGATCCATTCTAATTCATTCGCATGTATGAATTGGATCGTATGAATGAATGAATTAGAATGGATCATACGAATGTATTAGAATGGATCATATGAAGGAATTAGGGTGGATTGTACGAATGAATTAGAATGGATTAGAATGTATCGTATGAATGAATTAGAACGGATTGTAGGACTGAATTAGAATGGATCGTACGAATGAATTATAATAAATTGTGCGAATGAATTAGAATGGATCGTACGAATGAATTAGAATGGATACATTTGTGCGAGTGAATTAGAAAGGATCGTATGAATGAATTAGATTGGATCCTATGAATGAATTAGAATGGATCGTACGTATGAATTATAATGGATCGTACGAATGAATTAGAATGGATCGTATGAATGAATTTTTCGTACGAATGAATTAAATTGGATACATTCGTGCGAATGAATTAGAATAGATCATACGAAGGAATTAGGGTGGATCGTACGAATGAATTAGAATGGATATATTTGTGCGAAAGAATTAGAATGGATTGTATGAATGAATTAGAATGGATCGTGCAAATGAATTAGAATGGATCGTGTGAATTAATTAGAATAGATCGTACGAATGAATTAGAATTGATTGTACGAATGAAGTAGAATGGATCGTACGAATGAATTAGAATGGATACATTCGTGCGAATGAATTAGAATGGATCGTACGAAGGAATTAGAATGGATACATTCATGCGAATGAATTAGAATGGATCGTACAAATGAATTAGAATGGATACATTCGTGCAAAAGAATTAGAATGGATTATTTGAATGAATTAGAATGGATCGTGCAAATGAATTAGAATGGATCTTGCGAATGAATTAGAATGGATTGTACAAATGAATTAGAATAGATTGTGTGAATGAATTAGAATGGATCGTACGAATGAATTAGAATGGATACATTCATGCGAATGAATTAGAATGGATCATATGAATGAATTAGATTGGATCGTATGAATGAATTAGAATGGATCGTACGTATGAATTAGAATGGATCGTATGAATGAATTTTTCGTACGAATGAATTAGAATGGATACATTCATGCGAATGAATTAGAATGGATCATACGAAGGAATTAGGGTGGATCATACGAATGAATTAGATTAGATACATTTATACGAAAGAATTAGAATGGATGGTATGAATGAATTAGAATGGATTATGCGAATGAATTAGAATGGATCGTACGAATGAATTAGAATAAATCGTATGAATGAATTAGAATGGATCGTGCGAATGAATTAGAATGAAATAGAATGGATCGTGCGAATGAATTAGAATGGATCGTATGAATGAATTAGAATGGATCGTACGAATGAATTAGAATGGATACATTCTTGTGAATGAATTAGAATGGATCGTATGAATGAATTAGAATTGATCGTTTGAATGAATTAGAATGGATCGTACGAATGAATTAGAATGGATCCATTCTAATTCTTTCGTATGATCCATGCTAATTCATTCCCATGAATGTATCCATTCTAATTCATACATACGATCCATTCTAATTCATTCATAACGTACGATCCATTCTAATTCCTTCGTACGATCCATTCTAATTCATTCGCACAATCTATTCTAATTCTTTCATACGATCTATTCTAATTCATTAGCACGATCCATTCTAATTCATTCGTACGATCCATTCTATTTTATTCGTACGATCCATTCTTACTCATTCGTACGATCCATTCTAATTCATTCATACGATCCATTCTAATTCATTAGCACGATCCATTCTAATTCATTCGTACGATCCATTCTATTTTATTCGTACGATCCCTTCTTACTCATTCGTACGATCCATTCTTATTCATTCGCACGAATATATCCATTCTAATTCATTCGTATGATCCATTCTAATTCATTCGCACGATCCATTCTAATTAATTTGTACGATCTATTCTAATTCATTCATACAATCCATTCTAATTCTTTCGCACGAATGTATCCATTCTATTTCATTCGTACAATCCATTCTAATTCATTCGCACGATCCATTCTAATTCATTCATACGATCCATTCTAATTCATTCGTACGATCCATTCTAATTCATTCGCACACTCCATTCTAATTCCTTCGTACGATCCATTCTAATTCATTCGTACCATCCATTCTATTTCATTCGTATGATCCATTCTAACTCATTCGTACGATCCATTCTAATTGATTCGCAGGAATGTATGCATTCTAATTCATTCGTACGATCCATTCTAATTTATTCGCATGATCCATTATAATTCATTCATACGATCAATTCTAATTCATTCATACGATCCATTCTAATTCATTCGCACGATCCATTCTAATTTATTCATACGATCCATTCTAATTCATTCATACGATCCATTCTAATTCATTCGCATGAATGTATCCATTCTAATTCATTCGTAAGATCCATTCTATTTCATTCATACGATCCATTCTTACTCATTCGTACGATCCACTCTATTTCATTCGTACGATCCATTCTTACTCATTCGTACGATCCATTCTAATTCATTCGCACGAATGTATCCATTCTAATTCATTCGTACGATCCATTCTAATTCAATCGTACGATCCATTCTACTTCATTCGTAAGATCCATTCTAATTCATTCGCACGATCCATTCTAATTCATTCATACCATACATTCTAATTCATTCAAACAATCTATTTTAATTCATTCACACAATCTATTCTAATTCATTCGTAAGATCTATTCTAATTCAATAGCACGATCCATTCTAATTCATTCGTACGATCCATTCTATTTCATTCGTACGATCCTTTCTTACTCATTCGTACGATCCATTCTAATTCATTCATACGATCAATTCTAATTCATTAGCATGATCCATTCTAATTCATTCGTACGATCCATTCTATTTTATTCATACGATCCATTCTTACTCATTCGTACGATCCATTCTAATTCATTCGTGCGAATGTATCCATTCTAATTCATTCGTACAATCCATTCTAATTCATTCGCACGATCCATTCAAATTCATTCATACGATCGATTCTAACTCATTCATACAATCCATTCTAATTCTTTCGCACGAATGTATCCATTCTAATTCATTCGTACGATCCTTTCTAATTCATTCGCACAGTCCATTCTAATTCCTTCGTACGATCCATTCTAATTCATTCGTACGATCCATTCAATTTCATTCGTACGATCCATTCTTACTCATTCATACGATCCATTCTAATTCATTCGCACGAATGTATCCATTATAATTCATTCGTACAATCCATTCTAATTCATTCGCACGATCCATTCTAATTCATTCATACGATTTATTCTAATTCATTCATATGATCTATTCTAATTCATTCGCACGATCCATTCTAATTCATTCATATGATCCATTCTAATTCATTAATACGATCCATTCTAATTAATTTCCATGAATGTATCCATTCTAATTCATTAGTACGATCCATTCTATTTCATTCGTACGATCCATTCTTACTCATTCGTACGATCCACTCTATTTCATTTGTACGATCCATTCTTACTCATTCGTACGATCCACTCTATTTCATTCGTATGATCCATTCTTACTTATTCGTACGATCCATTCTAATTCAATCGCACGATCCATTCTAAATCATTCATACGATCCATTCTAATTCATTCGTACGATCCATTCAAATTCATTCGCACGATCCGTTCTAATTCATATATACGATCAATTCTAATTCATTCAAACAATCCATTCTAATTCTTTCGCACGAATGTATCCATTCTAATTCATTCGTACGATCCACCCAAATTCGTTCGTATGATCCTTTCTAATTCATTTGCATGAATGTATCCATTCTAATTTATTCATACGATCCATTCGAATTCATTCATACGATCAATTCTAATTCATTCATATGATCCATTCTAATTCATTCGCACGAATGTATCCATTCTAATTCATTCGTACGATCCATCCTAATTCATTCGCACAATCTATTCTAATTCATTCGTATGATCCATTCTAATTCATTCGCACGATCCATTCTAATTCATTTGCACGAACCATTCTAATTCATTCATACAATCCATTCTAATTCTTTTGCATGAATGTATCCATTCTAATTCATTCGTACGATCTATTCTAATTCCTTCGTACGATCCATTCTAATTCCTTTGTACGATCCATTCTAATTGCTTCATACGATCAATTCTATTTCATTCGTATGAACCATTCTAATTCCTTCGTACGATCCATTCTAATTCATTCCCATGAATGTATCCATTCTAATTCATACGCATGATCAATTCTAATTCATTCATACGATCCATTCTAATTCATTCGCATGAATGTATCCATTCTAATTCATTCGTACGATCCATTCAAATTCATTCGTATAATCTATTCTAATTCATTAGTACGATCCATTCTAATTCATTAGCACGATCCATTCTAATTCATTCGTACGATCCATTCTATTTCATTCGTACAATCCATTCTTACTCATTCGTACGATCCACTCTAATTCATTCGCACGAATGTATCCATTCTAATTCATTCGTACGATCCATTTTAATTCATTCGCAAGATCCATTCTAATTCATTCATACGATCCATTCTAATTCATTCGTACGATCCATTCTAATTCATTCGCACGATCCATTCTAATTCATTCATACGATCCATTCTAATTCATTCATACAATCCATTCTAGTTCTTTCGCACGAATGTATCCATTCTAATTCATTCATGTGATCCACCCTAATTCCTTCGTACGATCCATTCTAATTCATTCGCACGAATGTATCCATTCTAATTCATTCATACGATCCATTCCAATTCATTCGTACGATCCATTCCGATCCAATCTAATTCATTCATACGATCCATTCTAATACATTCGCACGAATGTATCCATTCTATTTCATTCCATTCATGCGAATGAATTAGAATGGATCATACGAATGAATCGTGCGAATGAATTAGAATGGATTGTGCGAATGAATTAGAATGAATCGTATGAATGAATCGTGCAAATGAATTAGAATGGATCGTACGAATGAATTAGAATGGATCGTACAAATGAATTAGAATGGATTCATTCCCATGGATACATTCGTGGAAATGAATTAGAATGGATCATATGAATGAGTTAGATTTGATCGTATGAATGAATTAGAATGGATCGTACGTATGAATTAGAATGGATACATTCGTGCGAATGAATTAGAATGGATCATACGAAGGAATTAGGGTGGATCGTACGAATGAATTAGAATGGATATATTCATGCGAAAGAATTAGAATGGATTGTATGAATGAACTAGAATGGATCGTATGAATGAATTAGAATGGATCGTGCGAATGAATTAGAATAGAATAGATCCATTCTTATTCATTCGTACGATCCATTCTAATTCATTCGTATGATCCATTCTAATTCATTCATACAATCCATTCTAATTCATTCGCACGATCTATTCTAATTCATTCATACGATCCATTCTAATTCATTAGCACGATCCATTCTAATTCATTCGTACGATCCATTCATTTTCATTCGTACGATCTGTTCTTACTCATTCTTACGATCCATTCTAATTCATTCGCACGAATGTATCCATTCTAATTCATTCATACGATCCATTCTAATTCATTCGCACGATCCATTCTAATTCATTCATACGATCCATTTTAATTCATTCATACAATCCATTCTAATTCTTTCGCACGAATGTATCCATTCTAATTCATTCGTACTATCCATTATAATTCATTCGAACGATCCATTCTAATTCATTCATACGATCCATTCTAATTCATTCGTACGATCCGTTCTAATTCATTCGCACAATCCATTCTAATTCCTTCGTACAATCCCTTTTAATTCCGTCGTACGATCCATTCTAATTCATACGATCCATTCTAATTCCTTCGTACGATCCATTCTATTTCATTCGTATGATCCATTCTAATTTCTTCGTACGATCCATTCTAATTCATTCATATGATCCAATCTAATTCATTTATACGATCCATTCTAATTCATTCGCACGAATGTATCCATTCTAATTCATTCATACGATCCATTCTAATTCATTCGCACAATCTATTCTAATTCATTCGTACGATCCATTCTAATTCATTCGCACGATCCATTATAATTCATTCGTACGATCCATTCTAATTCATTCATACAATCCATTCTAATTCATTCTTATTCATTCGCACGATCTATTCATATTCATTCGTACGATCCATTCAATCAAATTCATTCGCACGATCCAATCTAATTCATTCGCACGATCTATTCTAATTCATTCGCACGAATGTATCCTCATTCGCACGATCCATTGTAATTCATTTGCACGATCCATTCTAATTCATTCATACAATCCATTCTAATTCATTCACACGAATGAATTGGAATGGATCGTACGAATGAAATAGAATGGATCGTATGAATGAAATAGAATGGATCGTACGAATGAATTAGAATGGATACATTCGTACGAATGAATTAGAATGGATCGTATGAATGAATTAGAATGGATCGTATGAATGAATTAGAATAGATCGTATGAATGAATTAGAATTGATCACATGAATGAATTAGAATGGATCGTATGAATAAAATAGAATGGCTCGTACGAATGAATTAGAATTGATCGTGCCAATGAATTAGAATGGATCGTACGAATGAATTAGAAAAAATTGTGCGAATGAATTAGAATGGATCGTACGAATGAATTAGAATGGATCGTGCGAATGAATAAGAATAGATCGCACGAATGAATACTTTCTAATTCATTAGCACGATCCATTCTATTTTATTCGTACGATCCATTCTATTTCATTCGTACGATCCATTCTTACTCATTCGTATGATATATTCTAATTCATTCGCACGAATGTATCCATTCTAATTCATTCGTACGATCCATTCTAATTCCTTCGTACGATCCATTCTATTTCATTCATACGATCCATTCTAATTCATTCATATAATCCATTCTAATTCTTTTGCACGAATGTATCCATTCTAATTCATTCGCACAAATGTATCCATTCTAATTCATTCGTATGATCCATTCAAATTCATTCATATGATCTATTCTAATTCATTCGCACGAAGGAATTAAATTGGATCGTACGAATAAATGAATTGGAATGGATCATACGTACGAATGTATTAGAATGGATACATTCGTGCGAAAGAATTAGAATGGATCGTACGAATAAATTAGAATGGATTGTACGAATGAGTAAGAATGGATCATACGAATGAGTAAGAATGGATCGTACGAATGAGTAAGAATGGATCGTACGAATGAAATAGAATGGATTGTACGAATGAATTAGAATGGATCATGCTAGTGAATTAGAATGGATCGTACGAATGAATTAGAATAGATTGTGCGAATGAATTAGAATGGATCATACGAATGAATTAGAATGGATCGTATGAATGAATTAGAATGGATCGTGCAAATGAATTAGAATGGATCGTATGAATGAATTAGAATGGATACATTCATGCGAATGAAGTAGAATGGATTGTATGAATGAATTAGAATGGATCGTATGAATGAATTAGAATGTATCGTGCGAATGAATTAGAATGGATCGTACGAATAAATTAGAATGGATCGTATGATTGAATTAGAATGGATCGTGCGAATGAATTAGAATGGATCGTACGAATGAATTAGAATCGATACATTCGTGCGACTGAATTAGAATGGATCGTACGAATGAGTAAGAATGGATCGTACGAATTAAATAGAACGGATCGTACGAATGAATTAGAATGGATCGTGCTAATAAATTAGAATGGATCGTACGAATGAATTAGAATGGATCGTACGAATGAATTAGAATGGATCGTATGAATGAATTAGAATGGATCGTGCGAATGAATTAGAATGGATCGTACAAATAAGTAAGAATGGATCATACGAATGAAATAGAAAGGATCATACGTACGATCCATTCTAATTCATTCATATGATCCATTCTAATTCATTCGCACGATTGAATCCATTTTAATTTATTCGTACGATCCATTCTAATTCATTCGCATAAACTATTCTAATTCATTCGTACGATCCATTCTAATTCTTTCGCACGATCCAATCTAATTCATTCGCACGATCCATTCTAATTCATCATTCGCCCAATCTATTCTAATTCATTCGTACGATCCATTCTAATTCATTAGCACGATCCATTCTAATTCATTCATACGATCCATTCTATTTCATTCATATGATCCATTCTTACTCATTCGTAAGATCCATTCTAATTCATTCGCACGAATGTATCCATTCTAATTCATTCATACGATCCATTCAAATTCATTCGCACGATCCTTTCTAATTCATCCATACGATCCATTCTAATTCATTCATACGATCCATTCTAATTCATTCGCACGAATGTATCCATTCAAATTCATTCGTACGATCCATTCTAATTCATTCGCATAATCTATTCTAATTTATTCGTACGATCCATTCTAATTCATTCGCACGATCCATTCTAATTCATTTGCACGATCCATTCTAATTCATTCATACAATCCATTCTAATTCTTTTGCACGAATGTATCTATTCTAATTTATTCGTACGATCCATTCTAATTCATTCGCACAATCTATTCTAATTCATTCGTACGATCCTTTCGAATTCATTCATATAATCCATTCTAATTCATTCGTATGATCTATTCTAATTCCTTCGTACGAATTAATTAGAATAGACACATTCGTGCGAAAAAATTAGAATGGATCGTACGAATGGGTAAGAATGGATTGTACGAATGAAATAGACTGGATCGTACGAATTAATTGGAATGGATCGTGCTAATGAATTAGAATGGTTCGTACGAATGAATTAGAATATATTGTGCGAATGATGAATTAGAATAGATCGTGCGAATAAATTAGATTGGATCGTGCGAATGAATTAGAATGGATCGTACGAATGAATTAGAATGGATACAGTTGTGCGAATGAATTAGAATGGATCGTATGAATGAATTAGATTGGATCGTATGAATGAATTAGAATGGATCGTATGAATGAATTAGAATGGATCGTACGAATGAATTAGAATGAATTAGAATGGATCCATTCTAATTCCGTCGTACGATCCTTTCTAATTCATTCCCATGAATGTATCCATTCTAATTCATACGTATGATCCATTCTAATTCATTCATAACGTACGATCCATTCTAATTCCTTCGTACGATCCATTCTATTTCATTCGTATGATCCATTCTAATTCCTTCGTACGATCCATTCTAATTCATTCTCATGAATGTATCCATTCTAATTCATACGTACGATCCATTCTAATTCATTCATACATTCCAATCTAATTTATTCATACGATCCATTCTAATTCATTCGCGCGAATATATCCATTCTAATTCATTCATACGATCTATTCTAATTCATTCGCACAATCTATTCTAATTCATTCGTACGCTACTTTCTAATTCATTAGCACGATCCATTCTAATTCATTCGTACGATCCATTCTATTTCATTCGTACGATCCATTCTTACTCATTCGTACGATCCATTGTAATTCATTCGCACGATCCATTCTAATTCATTCATACATTCAATTCTAACTCTTTAGCACGAATGTATCCATTCTAATTCATTCGTATGATCCATTCTAATTCATTCGCATGATCCATTCAAATTCATTCACACGATCCATTCTAATTTATTCGTATGATCCATTCTAATTCATTCGCACAATCCATTATAATTCCTTCGTACGATCTATTCAAATTTCTTCGTACGATCCATTCTATTTCATTCGTATGATCCATTCTAATTCCTTCGTATGATCCATTCTAATTCATTCCCATGAATGTATCTATTCTAATTCATACGTATGATCCATTCTAATTCATTCATACGATCCATTCTAATTCATTCGTACGATCCATTCTAATTCATTCGCACAATCTATTCTAATTCATTCGTACGATCCATTCTAATTCACTAGCACGATCCATTCTAATTCATTCGTACGATCCATTCAAATTCATTCGTACGATCCATTCTATCTCATTAGCACGATCCATTCTAATTCATTCGTACGATCCATTCTAATTCATTAGCACGATCCATTTTAATTCATTCGCACAAATGTATCCATTCTAATTCATTCGTACGATCCATTCTAATTCATTCGCACGATCCATTTTAATTAATCCATAAGATCCATTCTAATTCATTCATATAATCCATTCTAATTCTTTCGCACGAATGTATCCATTCTCATTCATTCGTACAATCCATCCTAATTCCTTCGTATGATCCATTCTAATTCATTCGCACGAATATATCCATTCTAATTCATTCGTACGATCCATTCGAATTCATTCATACGATCTATTTTAATTCATTCATATGATCCATTCTAATTCATTCGTACGATCAATTCTAATTCATTCGCACGAATGTATCCATTCTAATTCATTCGCACGATCTATTCTAATTCATTCGCACAATCTATTCTAATTCATTCGTACGATCCATTCTAATTCATTAGCACGATCCATTCTAATTCATTCGTACGATCCATTCTATTTCATTCGTATGATCCATTCTTACTCATTAGCACAATCCACTCTAATTCATTCGCACGATCCATTCTAATATATTCATACGATCCATTCTAATTAATTTATACAATCCATTCTAATTCTTTCACACGAATGTATCCATTCAAATTCATTCGTACGACCCACCCTAATTCCTTCGTATGATCCATTCTAATTCATTCGTATGATCCATTCGAATTCATTCATACGATCCATTCTAATTCATTCATACGATCCATTCTATTTTATTCGCACGAATGTATCCATTCTAATTCATTCGTACGATCCATTCTAATTCATTCACCCGATCCAATATAATTTACTCGCACGATCCATTCTAATTCATTCGTACGATCTATTCTATTTCATTCGTACGATCCATTCTTACTCATTCGTACGA
Organism: Chamaelirium japonicum; assembly: GCA_947650365.1. Classification (NCBI taxonomy): domain Eukaryota; kingdom Viridiplantae; phylum Streptophyta; class Magnoliopsida; order Liliales; family Melanthiaceae; genus Chamaelirium; species Chamaelirium japonicum. Next base: position 108,474,235 of record OX393550.1, read on the forward strand.
TCCATTCGAATTCATTCACACGAATGTATCCTCATTCGCACGATCCATTCTAATTCATTTGCACGATCCATTCTAATCCATTCATACAATCCATTCTAATTCTTTCGCACGAATGTATCCATTCTAATTCATTCATACGATCCACCCAAAATCCTTCGTATGATCCATTCTAATTCATTCGCACGAATGTATCTATTCTTATTTATTCGTACGATCCATTCGAATTCATTCATACGATCCATTCTAATTCATTCATACGATCCATTCAAATTCATTCGCACGAATGTATCCATTCTAATTCATTCATATGATCCATTCTAATTTATTCGTATAATCTATTCTAATTCATTCGTACGATCCATTCTAATTCATTTGCACGATCCATTCTAATTCATTTGCATGATCCATTGTAATTCATTCATACAATCCATTCTAATTCTTTTGGACGAATGTATCCATTCTAATTCATTCGTACAATCCATTATAATTCCTTCGTACGATCCATTCTAATTCCTTCGTACGATCCATTCTATTTCATTCGTATGATCCATTCTAATTCCTTCGTACGATCCATTCTAATTCATTCCTATGAATGTATCCATTCTAATTCATACGTACGATCCATTCTAATTCATTCATATGATCCAATCTAATTCATTCATACGATCCATTCTAATTCATTCGCACGAATGTATCCATTCTAATTCATTCATACGATCCATTCTAATTCATTCGCACAATCTATTCTAATTCATTTGTACGATCCATTCTAATTCATTAGCACGATCCATTCTAATTCATTCGTACGATCTATTCTATTTCATTCGTACGATCCATTCTTACTCATTCGTACGATCCATTCTAATTCATTCGCACGAATGTATCCATTCTAATTCATTCGTACGATCCATTCTAATTCATTCGCACGATCCAATCTAATTCATTTGCACGATCCATTCTAATTCATTCGTATGATCCATTCTAATTCATTTATACGATCCATTCTAATTCATTCGCATGAATGTATCCATTCTAATTCATTCTAATTCCTTCGTACGATCCATTCATACGATCCATTCTAATTCATTCGTATAATCTATTCTAATTCATTCGCACGATCCATTCTAATTCATTCATATGATCCATTCTAATTCATTCATACAATCCATTCTAATTCTTTCGGACGAATGTATCCATTCTAATTCATTCGTACGATCCACCCTAATTCCTTCGTATTATCCATATTAATTCATTCGTACGATCCATTCTAATTCATTCGCACGATCCATTCTAATTCATTCATACGATCCATTTTAATTCATTCGTACGATCCATTCTAATTCATTCGCACAATCTATTCTAATTCATTCATACGATCCATTCTAATTCATTAGCACGATCCATTCTAATTCATTAGTACGATCCATTCTATTTCATTCATACGATCCATTCTTACTCATTCGTACGATCCATTCTAATTCTAATTCATTCGTACGATCCATTCTAATTCATTAGCACGATCCACTCTAATTCATTCGTACGTTCCATTCTATTTTATTCGTACGATCCATTCTTACTCAATGAATTAGAATGTATCGTGCGAATGAATTAGAATGGATTGTACGAATGAATTAGAATGGATACATTAGTGCGAATGAATTAGAATGGATCGTACGAATGAGTAAGAATGGATTATACGAATGAAATAGAATGGATCGTACGAATGAATTAGAATGATTCGTGCTAATGAATTAGAATGGATCGTACGAATGAATTAGAATAGATTGTGCGAATGAATTAGAATGTATCATACGAATGAATTAGAATTGATACATTCGTGCGAAGGAATTAGAATGGATCGTACGAATGGATCGTACGAAGGTGTATGATCCATTCTAATTCATTCGCACAAATGTATCCATTCAAATTCACTCGTACGATCCATTCGAATTCATTCATACGATCCATTCTAATTCATTCATACGATCCATTCTAATTTATTCGTACGATCCATTCTTACTCATTCGTACGATCCATTCTAATTTATTCGCATGATCAATTCTAACTCATTCATACGATCCATTCTAATTCATTCGTATGATCCATTCTAATTCATTCGCACAATCCATTCTAATTCATTCATACAATCCATTCTAATTCTTTCGCACGAATGTATCCAATCTAATTCATTCGTATGATCCATTCTAATTCCTTCGTACGATCCATTCTAATTCATTCAAACGATCCATTCTAATTCATTCATACGATCCATTCTAATTCATTCGCACAAATATATCCATTCTAATTCATTCGTACAATCCATTCTAATTCATTCGCACGATCCAATCTAATTCATTCGCACGATCCATTCAAATTCATCATTCGCACAATCTATTCTAATTCATTCGTACGATCCATTCTAATTCATTAGCACGATCCATTCTAATTCATTCGTATGATCCATTCTATTTCATTCGTACGATCCATTCTTACTCATTCGTACGATCCATTCTAATTCATTCGCACGAAGATATCCATTCTAATTCATTCGGCCAATCCATTCTAATTCATTCGCACGATCCATTCAAATTCATTCATACGATCCATTCTAATTCGTTCGTACGAACAATTCTATAGAATGGATACATTCATGGGAATGAATTAGAATGGATCGTACGAAGGAATTAGAATGGATCATACGAATGAAATAGAATGGATCGTACGAAGGAATTAGAATGGATCGTACGAAGGAATTAGAGTGGATTGTACGAATGAATTGGAATGGATACATTCGTGCTAAAGAATTAGAATGGATTGTATGAATGAATTGGAATGGATCGTTCAAATGAATTAGAATGGATCGTGCGAATCAATTAGAATAGATCGTACGAATGAATTAGAATAGATTGTGCGAATGAATTAGAATGGATCGTACGAATGAATTAGAATGGACACATTCGTGCGAATGAATTAGAATGGATCGTATGAATGAATTAGAATGGATCGTATGGATGAATTCGAATTGATCGTACGAATGAATTAGAATGGATACATTCGTGCGAATGAATTAAAATGGATCATACGAAGAAATTAGGGTGGATCGTACGAATGAATTAGAATGGATACATTCGTGCGAAAGAATTAGAATGGATTGTATGAATGAATTAGAATGGATCGTGCAAATGAATTAGAATGGATCGTGCGAATGAGGATACATTCGTGCGAATGAATTAGAATGAATCGTACGAATGAGTAAGAATGGATCGTACGAATGAAATAGAATAGATCGTACGAATGAATTAGAATGGATCGTGCGAATGAATAAGATTAGATTGTGCGAATGAATTAGAATGGATCGGACGAATGAATAAGAATAGATACATTCGTGCGAATGAATTAGAATGGATCGTACGAATGAGTATGAATAGATCGTACGAATGAAATAGAATAGATCGTACGAATGAATTAGAATGGATCGTGCTAATGAATTAGAATGGATCGTACGAATGAATTAGAATCCATTGTGCGAATGAATTAGAATGGATCTTACGAATGAATTAGAATGGACACATTCGTGCGAATGAATTAGAATGGATCGTATGAATGAATTAGATTGGATCATATGAATGAATTAGAATGGATCGTACGTATGAATTAGAATGGATATATTCGTGCGAAAGAATTAGAATGGATTGTATGAATGAATTAGAATTGATCGTGCAAATGAATTAGAGTGGATCGTGCGAATGGGGATATATTCGTGCGAATGAATTAGAATGGATCGTACGAATGAGTAAGAATGGATCGTACAAATGAAATAGAATAGATCGTACGAATGAATTAGAATGGATCGTGCAAATGAAATAGATTGGATCGTCCGAATAAATTAGAAGGGATTGTACGAATGAATTAGAATGGATACATTCGTGCGAATGAATTAGAACGGATCGTATGAATGAATTAGAATGGATCGTATGAATGAATTCGAATGGATCGTACGAATGAATTAGAATGGATACATTCGTGCGAATAAATTAGAATGGATAATACGAAGGAATTAGGGCGGATCGTACGAATGAATTAGAATGGATACATTCGTGCGAAAGAATTAAAATGGATTGTATGAATGAATTAGATTGGATCGTATGAATGTATTAGAATGGATCATGGGAATGAATTAGAATGGACTGTGCTAATGAGTAAGATCCATTCTTACTCATTCGTACGATCCATTCTAATTAGAATGGATCGTGCGAATGAATTAGAATGGATCGTACTTATGAATGAATTAGAATAGATCATTTGAATGAATTAGAATGGATCGTATGAATGAATTAGAATGGATCATGCGAATGAATTAGAATGGATCATGCTAATTCATTCATACGATCCATTCTAATTCATTCGTACGATCCATTCTAATTCATTCACACAATATATTCTAATTTATTCGTACGATCCATTCTAATTCATTCGCATGATCCATTCTAATTCATTTGCACGATCCATTCTAATTCATTCATACAATTCATTCTAACTCTTTCGCATGAATGTATCGATTCTAAATCATTCGTACGATCCACCCTAATTCCTTCGTATGATCCATTCTAATTCATTCGTACGATCAATTCTAATTCATTAGCACGATTCATTCTAATTCATTCATACGATCCATTCTAATTCATTCGTACGATCCATTCTAATTCATTCGCACGATCCATTCTAATTCATTCGTACAATCTATTTAAATTCATTCGCACGATCCATTCTAATTCATTCATACGATCCATTGTAATTCATTCAAATAATCCATTCTAATTCATACGATCTATTCTAGTTCATTCACTCGATCCATTCTAATTTATTCATACGATCCATTCTAATTCATTCGCACGATCCATTCTAATTCATTCATACGATCCATTCTAATTCATTCATACAATACATTTTAATTCTTTTGCACGAATGTATCCATTCTAATTCATTCGTACGATCCACCCTAATTCCTTCATATGATCTATTCGAATTCATTCGCACGAATGTATCCATTCTAATTCATTCGTACGATCCATTCGAATTCATTCATACGATCCATTCTAATTCATTCATACGATCCATTCTAATTCATTCGTATGATCCATTCTAATTCATTCGCACGAATGTATCCATTCTAATTCATTCGTCGTACGATCCAATCTAATTCATTAGCACGATCCATTCTAATTCATTCGTACGACCCATTCTATTTCATTCGTACGATCCATTCTTACTCATTCGTACGATCCATTCTAATTCATTCGCACGAATATATCCATTCTAATTCATTCGTACGATCCATTCTAATTCATTCGCACGGTCCATTCTAATTCATTCATACGATCCATTCTAATTCATTCGTACGATCCATTCTATTTCATTCGCACGATCCACTCTAATTAATTCATACGATCCCGTCTAATTCATTCATACAATCTATTCTAATTCTTTCGCACGAATGTATCCATTCTAATTCATTCGTATGATCCACCCTAATTCCTTCGTATGATCCATTCTAATTCATTCATACGATCCATTCTAATTCATTCATACGATCCATTCTAATTCATTCGTACGATCCATTCTAATTTATTCGCACGATCCATTCGAATTCATTCGCACGATCCATTATAATTCCTTCGTACGATCCATTCTATTTTATTCGCATGATCCATTCTAATTCCTTCGTACGATCCATTCTAATTCATTCACATGAATGTATCCATTCTAATTCATTCGCACGAATGTATCTATTCTAATTCATTCGTACGATCCATTCGAATTCATTCATACGATCCATTCTAATTCATTCATACGATCCATTCTAATTCATTCGCACGAATGTATCCATTCTAATTCATTCGTACGATCCATTCTAATACATTCGCACAATCTATTCTAATTCATTCGTACGATCCATTCTAATTCATTCGCACGATCCATTCTAATTCATTTGTACGATCCATTCTAATTCATTCATACAATCTATTATAATTCTTTTGCACGAATGTATCGATTCTAATTCATTCGTACGATCCATTAATTCCTTCGTACGATCTATTCTAATTCCTTCGTATGATCCATTGTAATTCATTCCCATGAATGTATCCATTCTAATTCATACGTACGATCCACGATCCATTCTAATTCATTCATAAAATCCATTCTAATTCTTTCGCACGAATGTATCCATTCTAATTCATTCGTATGATCCACCCTAATTCCTTCTTATGATCCATTCTAATTCATTCATACGAATGTATCCATTCTAATTCATTCGTATGATCCATTCGAATTTATTCATACGATCCATTCTAATTCATTCATACAATCCATTCTATTTCATTCGTACGATCCATTCTTATTCATTCGTACGATCCATTCTAATTCATTCGTAGAATCACACAGGGTCTCCCCACGATCAACTAATGTTCAAAGGTGCACCTTTCTATTCAACCAAATACAAAGTCTGAGGCCGCAACCTAAACACCTGAATGATCGTGCGAATGAATTACGAATGAACTAGAATAGATTCTGCGAATGAATTAGAATGGAACGTGCGAATGAATTAGAATTGATCGTACAAATGAATTAGAATGGATACATTCGTGCGAATGAATTAGAATGGATCGTACGAATGAATTAGAATGGATATATTCGTGCGAATGAATTAGAATGGATCGTACGAATGAATTAGAATGGATCGTATGAATGAATTAGAATGGATCGTACGAATGAATTAGAATGGATCGTATGAATGATCGTATGAATGAATTAGAATGGATCGTACGTATCGTACGTACGATCCATTCTATTTCATTCATATGATCCATTCTTACTCATTTGTACGATCCATTCTAATTCATTCGCACGATCCATTCTAATTCATTCATACGATCCATTCTAATTCATTCGTACGATCCATTCTAATTCATTCGCACAATCTATTCTAATTCATTCGTACGATCCATTCTAATTCATTATCACGATCAATTCTAATTCATTCGTACGATCCTTTCTATTTCATTCGTACGATCCATTCTAATTTATTCGCACGATCCATTCGAATTCATTCGCACGATCCATTCTAATTCCTTCGTACGATCCATTCTATTTTATTCGCATGATCCATTCTAATTCCTTCGTACGATCCATTCTAATTCATTCACATGAATGTATCCATTCTAATTCATTCGCACGAATGTATCTATTCTAATTCATTCGTACGATCCATTCGAATTCATTCATACGATCCATTCTAATTCATTCATACGATCCATTCTAATTCATTCGCACGAATGTATCCATTCTAATTCATTCGTACGATCCATTCTAATACATTCGCACAATCTATTCTAATTCATTCGTACGATCCATTCTAATTCATTCGCACGATCCATTCTAATTCATTTGTACGATCCATTCTAATTCATTCATACAATCCATTATAATTCTTTTGCACGAATGTATCGATTCTAATTCATTCGTACGATCCATTAATTCCTTCGTACGATCTATTCTAATTCCTTCGTATGATCCATTGTAATTCATTCCCATGAATGTATCCATTCTAATTCATACCACGATCCATTCTAATTCATTCATAAAATCCATTCTAATTCTTTCGCACGAATGTATCCATTCTAATTCATTCGTATGATCCACCCTAATTCCTTCTTATGATCCATTCTAATTCATTCATACGAATGTATCCATTCTAATTCATTCGTACGATCCATTCGAATTTATTCATACGATCTATTCTAATTCATTCATACGATCCATTCTATTTCATTCGTACGATCCATTCTTATTCATTCGTACGATCCATTCTAATTCATTCGTAGAATCACACAGGGTCTCCCCACGATCAACTAATGTTCAAAGGTGCACCTTTCTATTCAACCAAATACAAAGTCTGAGGCCGCAACCTAAACACCTGAATGATCGTGCGAATGAATTACGAATGAACTAGAATAGATTCTGCGAATGAATTAGAATGGAACGTGTGAATGAATTAGAATTGATCGTACAAATGAATTAGAATGGATACATTCGTGCGAATGAATTAGAATGGATCGTACGAATGAATTAGAATGGATACATTCGTGCGAATGAATTAGAATGGATCGTACGAATGAATTAGAATGGATCGTATGAATGATCGTATGAATGAATTAGAATGGATCGTACGTACGATCCATTCTATTTCATTCATGTGATCCATTCTTACTCATTCGTACGATCCATTCTAATTCATTCGCACGATCCATTCTAATTCATTCATACGATCCATTCTAATTCATTCGTACGATCCATTCTAATTCATTCGCACAATCTATTCTAATTCATTCGTACGATCCATTCTAATTCATTATCACGATCAATTCTAATTCATTCGTACGATCCTTTCTATTTCATTCGTACGATCCATTCTTACTCATTCGTACGATCCATTCTAATTCATTCCCATGAATGTATCCATTCTAATTCATTCGTACGATCCATTCTAATTCATTCGCACGAACCATTCTAATTCATTCATATGATCCATTCTAATTCATTCATACGATCCATTCTAATTCATTCGCAGGAATGTATCCATTCTAATTCATTCGTACGATCCATTCTAATTCATTCGCACAATCTATTCTAATTTCATTCGTACGATCCATTCTCATTCATTCGCACGATCCATTCTAATTCATTTGCACGATCCATTCTATTTCATTCGTATGATCCATTCTAATTCCTTCATACGATCCATTCTAATTCATTCCCATGAATGTATCCATTCTAATTCATACGTACGATCCATTCTAATTCATTCATACGATCCAATCTAATTCATTCATACGATCCATTCTGATTCATTCGCACGAATGTATCCATTCTAATTCATTCGTACGATCTATGATCCATTCTAATTCATTCGCACAATCTATTCTAATTCATTTGTACGATCCATTCTAATTAATTAGCACGATCCATTCTAATTCATTCGTACGATCCATTCTATTTCATTCGTACTATCCATTCTTACTCATTCGTACGATCCATTCTAATTCATTCGCGTGAATATATCCATTCTAATTTATTCGTACGATCCATTCTAATTCATTCGCACGATCCATTCTAATTCATTCATACGATCCATTCCAATTCATTCGTACGATCCATTCTAATTCATTCACAAGATCCATTCTAATTCATTCATACGATCCATTCTAATTCATTCATACAATCCATTCTAATTCTTTCGCGCGAATGTATCCATTCTAATTCATTCGTACGATCCACCCTAATTCCTTCGTACGATCCATTCTAATTCCTTCGTACGATCCATTCTATTTCATTCGTATGAATTCCTTCGTACGATCCATTCTAATTCTTTCCCATGAATGTATCCATTCTAATTCATACGTACGATCCATTCTAATTAATTCATACGATCCAATCTAATTTCACTCATACGATCCATTCTAATTCATTCGCACGAATGTATCCATTTTAATTCATTCGTACGATCCATTCTAATTCATTCGCACAATCTATTCAAATTCATTCGTACGATCCATTCTAATTCATTCGCACGATCCATTCTAATTCATTTGTACGATCCATTCTAATTCATTCATACAATCCATTATAATTCTTTTGTATGAATGTATCCATTCTAATTCATTCGTACGATCCATTCTAATTCCTTCGTACGATCCATTCTAATTCATTCCCCTGAATGTATCCATTCTAATTCATACGTACATTCCATTCTAATTCATTCATACGATCCAATCTAATTCATTCGCACGAATGTATCCATTCAAGTTCATTCTAATTCCTTCGTACGATCCATTCGTATGATCCATTCTAATTTCTTCGCACGATCCATTCTAATTCATTCGCACAATCTATTCTAATTCATTCCTACGATCCATTCTAATTCATTAGCACGATCCATTCTAATTCATTCGTACGATCCATTCTATTTCATTCGTACGATCCAATCTTACTCATTCGTACGATCCATTCTAATTAATTCGCACGAATGTATCCATTCTAATTCACTCGTACGATCCATTCTAATTCATTCGCACGAATGTATCCATTCTAATTCATTCGTACGATCCATTCTAATTCATTCGCACAATCTATTCTAATTCATTCATACGATCCATTCTAATTCATTCGCACGATCCATTCTAATTCATTTGCACGATCTATTCTAATTCATTCATACAATCCATTCTTATTCTTTTGCACGATTGTATTCATTCTAATTCCTTCGTACGATCCATTCTAATTCCTTCGTACGATCCATTCTAATTCCTTCGTACGATCCATTCTAATTTCTTCGTATGATCCATTCTATTTCATTCGTATGATCCATTCAAATTCCTTCGTACGATCTATTCTAATTCATTTCCATGAATGTATCCATTCTAATTCGTACGTACGATCTATTCTAATTCATTCATACGATCCAATCTAATTCATTCAAACGATCCATTCTAATTCATTCGCACGAATGTATCCATTCTAATTCATTCGTACGATCCATTCTAATTCATTAGCATGATCCATTCTATTTCATTTATACGGTCCATTCTTACTCATTCGTACGATCCATTCTAATTCATTCGCACGAATGTATCCATTCTAATTCATCGTACGATCCATTCTAATTCATTCGTACGAATGTATCCATTCTAATTCATTCGTACGATCCATTCTAATTCATTCGCACGATCCATTCTAATTCATTCGTACGATCCATTCTAATTCATTCGTACGATCCATTCTAATTCATTCGCACGATCCATTCTAATTCATTCATACGATCCATTCTAATTCATTCATACAATCCAGTCTAATTCTTTCGCACGAATGTATCCATTCTAATTCCTTCGTACGATCTATTCTAATTCATTCGTACGATCCATTCTAATTCATTCATACGATCCATTCTAATTCTTTCATACAATCCATTTTAATTCTTTCGCACGAATGTATCCATTCTAATTCATTCGTACGATCGACCCAAATTCCTTCTTATGATCCATTCTAATTCATTTGCATGAATGTATCCATTCTAATTCATTCGTACGATCCATTCGAATTTATTCATACGATCCATTCTAATTCATTTGTACGATCCATTCTAATTCATTCAGACGATCTATTGTAATGCATTCGTACGATCCATTCTAATTCATTCGCACGATCCATTCTAATTCATTCACACGATCCATTCTAATTCATTCACACGATCCATTCTAATTCATTCATATGAACCATTCGATTTCATTCGTACGATCCATTCTTACTCATTCGTACGATCCATTCTAATTCATTCGCACGATCCAATCTAATTCATTCGCACGATCCATTCTAATTCATTCGTACAATCCATTCTAATTCAATCATATGATCCATTCTAATTCATTCATACAATCCATTCTAATTCTTTTGAACGAATGTATCCATTCTAATTCATTCGTACGATCCATTCTAATTCATTCGCTCGTCCATTCTAATTCATTCATATGATCCATTCTAATTCATTCATATAATCTATTCTTATTCTTTCGCATGAATACATCCATTCTAATTCATTCGTACGATCCACCCTAATTCCTTTATATGATCCATTCTAATTCATTCGCACGAATATATCCATTCTAATTCATCCGTACAATCCATTCGAATTCATTCATACGATCCATTCTAAATCATTTATACGATCTATTCTAATTCATTCATATGATCCATTCTAATTCATTCGCACGAATGTATTCATTCGCGCAATCTATTCTAATTCATTCGTATGATCCATTCAAATTCAATAGCACGATCCATTCTAATTTATTCGTACGATCCATTCTATTTCATTCGTACGATCAATTCTTACTCATTCGTATGATCCATTCTAATTCATTCGCACGAATATATCCATTCTAATTCATTCGCACGAATATATCCATTCTAATTCATTCGTACGATCCATTCTAATTCATTTGCACGATCCATTCTAATTCATTCGCACGATCCATTCTAATTAATTCGTACGATCCATTCTAATTCATTCGCACGATCCATTCTAATTCATTCGCACAATCTAATCTAATTCATTCGTAATTCATTCGCACAATCCATTCTAATTCATTCGCACGATCAATTCTAATTCATTTGTACGATCCATTCTAATTCATTCATACAATCCATTCTAATTCTTTTGCACGAATGTATCCATTCTAATTCATTCGTACGATCCATTCTAATTCCTTCGTACGATCCATTCTAATTCATTCCCAGGAATGTATCCATTCTAATTCATTCGTACGATCCATTCTAATTCATTCGCACAATCTATCTAATTCATTCGTACGATCCATTCTAATTCATTTGCATGATCCATTCTAATTCATTCGTACGATCCATTCTATTTCATTCGTACGATCCATTCTTACTCATTCGTACGATCCATTGTAATTCATTCGCACGATCCATTCGAATTCATTCATACAATCTATACTATTTCATTTATACGATCCATTCTTACTTATTCGTACGATCCATTCTAATTCATTCACACGAATGTATCCATTCTAATTCATTCGAACGATCCATTCTAATTCATTCGCACGATCCATTCTAATTAATTCTAATTCATTCGCACAATCCATTCTAATTCATTCGTACGATCCATTCTAATTCATTCGCACGATCCATTCTAAATCATTCTAATTCAACTAACGTTCAAAGGTGCACCTTTGTATTCAACCAAATACAAAGTCTGAGGTCGCAACCTAAACACCTTAATGATCGTGCGAATGAATTACAAATGAATTAGAAAAGATTGTGCGAATGAATTAGAATGGATCGTACGAATGAATTAGAATGGATCGTATGAATGAATTAGAATGGATCGTGCGAATGAATTAGAATGGATCGTACGAATGAATTAGAATGGATACATTCACGCGAACGAATTAGAATGGATCGTACGAATGAATTAGAATGGATCGTGCGAATGAATTAGATTGGATCGTGCGAATGAATTAGAATGGATTGTATGAATGAATTAGAATGGATACATTCTTGCGAATGAATTAGAATGGATCGTATGAATGAATTAGGATGGATCGTAGGAAATAATTCGAATGGATCGTACGAATGAATTAGAATGGATATATTCGTGCGAATGAATTAGAATGGATCATGCGAAGGAATTAGGGTGGATCGTACGAATGACTTAGAATGGATACATTTGTGCAAAAGAATTAGAATGGATTGTATGAATGAATTAGAATAGATCGTATGAATGAATTAGAATGGATCGTGCTAATGAATTAGAATGGATCGTACGAATGAAATAGAATGGATCGTTCGAATGTGTAAGAATGGATCGTATGAATGAATTAGAATGGATACATTCGTGCAAAAGAATTAGAATGGATTGTATGAATGAATTCGAAAGGATCGTACGAATGAATTAGAATGGATACATTCGTGCGAATAAATTACAATGGATCATACAAAGGAATTAGGGTGGATCGTACGAATGAATTAGAATTGATACATTCGTACGAAAGAATTAGAATGGATTGTATGAATGAATTAGAATGGATCGTATGAATGAATTAGAATGGATTGTGCGAATGAATTAGAATGGATCGTACGAATGAATTGGAATGGATCGTATTAATGAATAAGAATGGATCGTCCGAATGAATTAGATTGGATGGTATGAATGAATTCAAATGGATCGTACGAATGAATTAGAATGGATACATTCGTGCGAATGAATTAGATTCGATCATACGAAGGAATTAGGGTGGATCGTATAAATGAATTAGAATGGATTGAATAAATGAATTAGAATGGATCGTATGAATGAATTAGAATGGATCGTGCGAATGAATTAGAATGGATCGTACGAATGAATTAGAATGGATCGTATGAATGAATTATAATCGATCGTGCGAATGAATTAGAATGGAACGTATGATTGAATTAGAATGGATACATTCGTGCGAATGAATTAGAATGGATCGTACGAATGAGTAAGAATGGATCGTACAAATGAAATAGAATAGATCGTACAAATGAATTAGAATGGATCGTGCTAATGAATTAGAATGGATAGTACGAATTAATTAGAATAGATTATGCGAATGAATTAGAATGGATCGTACGAATGAATTAGAATGGATCGTATGAATGAATTAGAATGGATCTTGCAAATGAATTAGAATGGATCGTACGAATGAATTAGAATGGATCGTGCAAATGAATTAGAATGGATACAATCGTGCGAATGAATTAGAATGGATCGTATGAATGAATTAGAATGGATCGTACGAATGGATTAGAATGGATACATTCATGCGAATGAATTAGAATGGATCGTACGAATGAGTAAGAATGGATCGTACGAATGAAATAGAATGGATCGTACGAATGAATTAGAATGGATCGTGCAAATGAATTAGAATGGATAGTACGAATGAATTAGAATAGATTGTGCGAATGAATTAGAATGGATCGTACAAATGAATTAGAATGGATCGTATGAATGAATTAGAATGGATCGTGCTAATGAATTAGAATGGATCGTACGAATGAATTAGAATGGATCATGCAAATGAATTAGAATAGATACATTCGTGCGAATGAATTAGAATGGATCGTATGAATGAATTAGATTGCATCATATGAATGAATTAGAATGGATCGTATGTATGAATTAGAATGGATACATTCATGGGAATGAATTAGAATGGATCGTACGAAGGAATTAGAATGGATCATACGAATGAAATAGAATGGATCGTACGAAGGAAATAGAATGGATCGTACAAATGAATTAGAATGGATCGTACGAATGAATTATAATAGATTTAGCAAATGAATTAGAATGGATCGTACGAATGAATTAGAATGGATACATTCGTGCGAATGAATTAGAATGGATCGTATGAATGAATTAGAATGGATCGTATGAATGAATTCGAATGGATCGTACGAATGAATTAGAATAGATACATTCGTGCGAATGAATCAGAATGGATCATACGAAGGAATTAGGGTGGATCGTACGAATGAATTAGAATGGATACATTCGTGCGAAAGAATTAGAATGGATTGTATGAATGAATTAGAATGAATCGTATGAATGAATTAGAATGGATCATGCGAATGAATTAGAATGGATCGTACGAATGAATTAGAATGGATCGTACGAATGAATTAAAATGGATCTTATGAATAAATTAGAATGAATCGTGCGAATGAATTAGAATGGATCGTACGAATGAATTATAATGGATACATTCGTGGGAATGAATTAGAATGGATCGTAGAAATGAGTAAGAATGGCTCGTACGAATGAAATAGAATGGATCGTACGAATGAATTAGAATGGATCGTACTAATGAATTAGAATGGATCGTACGAATGAATTAGAATAGATTGTGCGAATGAATTAGAAAGGATCGTACGAATGAATTAAAATGGATCGTATGAATGAATTAGAATGGATCGTGTGAATGAATTAGAATGGATCGTACGAATGAATTAGAATGGTTACCTTCGTGCGAATGAATTAGAATGGATTGTATGAATGAGTAAGAATGGATCGTATGAATGAAATAGAATGGATCGTACGAATAAATAAGAATGGATCATGGTAATGAATCAGAATGGATCGTACGAATGAATTAGAATAGATTGTGCGAATGAATACATTCATGCGAATGAATTAGAATGGATCGTATGAATGAATTAGAATGGATAGTATGAATGAATTAGAATGGATCGTATGAGTGAATTAGAATGGATCGTATGAATGAATTCGAATGGATCGTACGAATGTATTAGAATGAATACATTCGTGCGAATAAATTAGAATGGATCGTACGAATGAAATAGAATGTATCCATTCTAATTCTAATTCATTCATAGAATGGATTGTACGAAGGAACTAGAATAGATCGTACGAATGTATTAGAATGGATCGTACGAATGAATTAGAATGGATATATTCGTGCGAATAAGTTAGAATGGATCGTACGAATGAGTAAGAATGGATCGTATGAATGAAATAGAATGGATTGTACGAATGAACTAGAATGGATCGTGCAAATGAATTGGATTGGATCGTGCGAATGAATTAGAATGGATCATACGAATGAATTAGAATGGATACATTCGTACGAATAAATTAGAATGGATCGTATGAATGAATTATAATGGATCGTATGAATGAATTCGAATGGATCGTACGACTGAATTAAAATGGATCGTGCGAATGAATTAGAATGGATCGTACGAATGAATTATAATGGATCGTATGAATAAATTAGAATGGATCGTGCGAATGAATTAGAATGGATCGTACGAATGAATTAGAGTGGATACATTCATGCGAATGAATTAGAATGGATCGTACGAATGAGTATGAATGGATCGTACGAATGAAATAGAATGGATCGTACGAATGTATCCATCCTATTTCATTCGTACGATCCATTCTTACTCATTCGTACGATCCATTCTAATTCATTCGCACGAATGTATCCATTCTAATTCATTCGTACGATCCATTCTAATTTATTCGCACGATCCATTCTAATTCATTCATACGATCCATTCTAATTCATTCACACGAATATATCCATTCTAATTCATTTGTACGATCTATTCTAATTCATTCGCACGATCCATTCTAATTCATTCATACAATTCATTCTAATTCATTCGCACGATCCATTCTATAGAATGGATACATTCATGGGAATGAATTAGAATGGATCATACGAAGGAATTAGAATGGATCGTATGAAGGAATTAGAATGGATCGTGCGAATGAATTAGAATGGATCATACGAATGAATTAGAATAGATTGTGCAAATGAATTAGAATGGATCGTACGAATGAATTAGAATGGATACATTCATGGGAATGTATCGTATGAATGAATTAGAATGGATCGAATGAATGATTTAGATTGGATCGTATGAATGAATTAGAATGGATCGTACGTATGAATTAGTAAGGATACATTCATGGGAATGAATTAGAATGGATCGTACGAAGGAATTAGAATGGATCATACAAATGAAATAGAATGGATCGTACGAAGGAATTAGAATGGATCGTACGAAGGAATTAGAAAGGATCGTACGAATGAATTAGAATGGATACATTCGTGTAAAAGAATTAAAATGGATTGTATGAATAAATTAGAATGGATCGTGCAAATGAATTAGAATGGATCATGCGAATGAGGATACATTCGTGCAAATGAATTAGAATAGATCGTACGAATGAGTAAGAATGGATCGTACGAATGAAATAGAATGGATCGTACGAATGAATTAGAATGGATCGTGCAAATGAATTAGATTGGATCATGCAAGTGAATTAGAATAGATCGTACGAATGAATTAGAATAGGTACATTCGTGCGAATGTCGTATGAATGAATTAGAATGGATCGTATGAATGAATTTGAATGAATCGTACGAATGAATTAGAATGGATACATTCATGCGAATGAATTAGAATGGATTGTATGAATGGATTAGAATGGGTCGTATGAATGAATTAGAATGGATACATTCGTGCGAAAGAATTAGAATGGATTGTATGAATGGATTAGAATGGGTCGTATGAATGAATTAGAATGGATCGTGCGAATGAATTAGAATGGATCGTACGAATAAATTAGAATGGATCGTGCGAATGAATTAGAATGGATCGTATGAATGAATTCGAATAGATCGTACGAATGAATTAGAATGGATACATTCGAGCGAATAAATTAGAATGGATCATACGAAGGAATTAGGGTGGATCGTACGAATGAATTAGAATGGATCGTATGAATGAATTAGAATGGATCGTGTGAATGAATTAGAATGGATCGTATAAATGAATTAGAATGGATCGTATGAATGAATTAGAATGGATCGTGTGAATGAATTAGAATGGATCGTACAAATGAATTAGAATGGATCGTACAAATGAATTAGAATGGATCGTATTAATGAATTAGAATGGATCATGTGAATGAATTAGAATGGATCGTACGAATGAATTAGAATCGATACATTCGTGCGAATGAATTAGAATGGATCGTACGAATGAGTAAGAATGTATCGTACGAATGAAATAGAATGGATCATACGAATGAATTAGAATGGATCGTGCTAATGAATTAGAATGGATCGTACGAATGAATTAGAATAGATTGTGTGAATGAATTTGAATGGATCGTACGAATGAATTAGAATGGATCGTATGAAAGAATTAGAATGGATCGTACGAATGAATTAGAATGGATATATTCGTGCGAATGAATTAGAATGGATTGTA
Source organism: Chamaelirium japonicum (assembly GCA_947650365.1). NCBI lineage: Eukaryota > Viridiplantae > Streptophyta > Magnoliopsida > Liliales > Melanthiaceae > Chamaelirium > Chamaelirium japonicum. The sequence goes on from OX393550.1 coordinate 108,492,652, forward strand.
CGAATGAGTAAGAATGGATCGGATGAATGAAATAGAATGGATCATACGAATGAATTAGAATGGATCGTGCTAATGAATTAGAATGGATCGTACGAATGAATTAGAATAGATTGTGCGAATGAATACATTCGTGCGAATGAATTAGAATGGATCGTATGAATGAATTAGAATGGATCGTATGAATGAATTTGAATGGATCGTATGAATGAATTCGAATGGATCGTACGAATGAATTAGAATGGGTACATTCGTGCGAATGAATTAGAATGGATGATACGAAGGAATTAGGTTGGATCGTACGAATGAATTAGAATGGATATATTCGTGCGAAAGAATTAGAATGGATTGTGTGAATGAATTATAATGGATCGTATGAATGAATTAGAATGGATCGTGCGAATGAATTAGAATTGATCGTACGAATGAATTAGAATGGATCGTATGAATGAATTAGAATGGATCGTGCGAATGAATTAGAATGAATCGTACGAATGAATTAGAATGGATACATTTGTGCGAATGAATTAGAAAGGATCGTACGAATGAGTAAGAATGGATCGTACGAATTAAAGAGAATGGATCGTACGAATGAATTAGAATACATCGTACGAATTAATTCGAATGGATCATATGAATGAGTTAGAATGTATTAGGAATTAGAATGGATCGTATGAATGAATTCAAATGGATCGTATGAATGATTTTGAATGGATCGTACGAATGAATAAGAATGGATACGTTCATGCGAATGAATTTGAATGGATCATACAAAGGAATTAGAGTGGATCGTACGAATGAATTAGAATAGATACATTCGTGCGAAAGAATTAGAATGGATTGTATGAGGAATTAGAATGGATCGTATGAATGAATTAGAATGTAGACATTCGTGCGAAAGAATTAATTCACACAATCTAGAATGGATCGTATGTATGAATGTATTAGGAATTAGAATGGATCGTATGAATGAATTAGAATGGATCGTACGAATGAGTACAAATGAATTAGAATGGATCGTATGAATGAATTAGAATGGATCGTGCGAATGAATTAGAATGGATCGTACGAATGAATTAGAATGGTTATATTCGTGCGAATGAATTAGACTAGATCGTACGAATTAGAATGGATCATGTGAATGAATAAGAATGGATCGTACGTACGAATTCTTTCTAATTCATTCGCACGATCCATTCTAATTCATTCGCATGATCCATTCTAATTCATTCATATGATCCATTATAATTTATTCGTACGATCCATTCTAATTCATACGTACAATCCATTCGAATTCATTCATACGATCCATTCTAATTCATTCATACGATCCATTCTAATTCATTCGCACGAATGTATCTATTCTAATTTATTCGTAAGATCCATTCTAATTCATTCGGACGATCCAATCTAATTCATTCGCACGATCAATTCTAATTCATTCATACGATCCATTCTAATTCATTTGCATGATCCATTCTAATTTATTCATACGATCCATTCTAATTCATTCGTACGATCCATTCATTCGTACAATCTAGTCTAATTCATTTGTACGATCCATTCGAATTCATTAGCACGATCCATTCTAATTCATTCGTACGATCCATTCTATTTCATTCGCACAATCCATTCTAATTCATTCGCACAATCTATTCTAATTCATTAGTATGATCCAATCTAATTCATTAGCACGATCCATTCTAATTCATTCATACGATCCATTCTATTTCATTCGTACTATCCATTCTTACTCATTCGTACGATCTATTCTAATTCATTCACACGAATGTATCCATTCTAATTCATTCGCACGATCCATTCTAATTCATTCGCACGATTAATTCTAATTCATTCATACGATCCATTCTAATTCATTCGTATGATCCTTTCTAATTCATTCGCACGATCCATTTTAATTCATTCATACGATCCATTCTAATTCATTCATACAATCCATTCTAATTCTTTCGCACGAATGTATCCATTCTAATTCATCCGTACAATCCACCCTAATTCCTTCATATGATCCATTCTAATTCATTCATACGATCCATTCTAATTCATTCGCACGATCCATTCTAATTCATTCAAACGATCATTCTAATTCATTTGTACGATCCATTCTTATTCATTCGCACAATCTATTCTAATTCATTCGTACGATCCATTCTAATTCATTAGCACGATCCATTCTAATTCATTCGTACGATCCATTCTATTTCATTCGTACGATCCATTCTTTCTCATTCGTACGATCCATTCTAATTCTACTTCATTCGTACGATCCATTCTTATTCATTAGCAAGATCCATTCTAATTCATTCGTACGATCAATTCTATTTCATTCGTACGATCGATTCTTACTCAATGAATTAGAATGGATCATGCGAATGAATTAGAATGGATCATACAAATGAATTAGAATGGATACATTTGTGCGAATGAATTAGAATGGATCATACGAATGAGTAAGAATGGATCGTACGAATGAAATAGAATGGATCGTACGAATGAATTAGAATGGATCGTGCTAATGAATTAGAATGGATCGTACGAATGAATTAGAATAGATTGTGCGAATGAATTAGAATGGATCGTACGAATGAATTAGAGTGGATACATTCATGCGAAAGAATTAGAATGGATCGTACAAAGGCGTATGATCCATTCTAATTCATTCGCACGAATATATCCATTCTAATTCATTTATACGATCCATTCGAATTCATTCATACGATCCATTCTAATTCATTCATACGATCCATTCTAATTCAATCGCACGAATGTATCCATTCAAATGCATTCGTACGATCCATTTCAATGCAATCTAATTCATTCATACGATCCATTCTAATTTATTCGTACGATCCATTCTTACACATTCGTACGATCCATTCTAATTCATTCGCACGAATGTATCCATTCTAATTCATTCGTACGATCCATACTAATTCATTCACACGATCCATTCTAATTCATTCGTACGATGCATTCTAATTCATTCGCACGATCCATTCTAATTCATTCATACGATCCATTCTAATTCATTCATACAATCCATTCTAAATCTTTCGCACGAATGTATCCATTCTAATTCATTCGTACGATCCATTCTAATTTCTTCATACGATCCATTTGAATTCATTCATACGATCCATTCTAATTAATTTATACGATCCATTCTAATTCATTCTAATTCATTCGCACGATCCAATCTAATTCATTCGCACGATCCATTCTAATTCATCATTCGCACAATCTATTCTAATTCATTCGTATGATCCATTCTAATTCATTAGCACGATCCATTCTAATTCATTCGTACGATCCATTCTATTTCATTCGTGCGATCCATTCTTACTCATTTGTACGATCCATTCTAATTCATTCGCACGAATGTATCCATTCTAATTCATTCGTACGATCCATGCTAATTCATTCGCACGATCCATTCTAATTCATTCATACGATCCATTATAATTCATTCGTACGATCTATTCTATAGAATGGATACATTCATGGGAATGAATTAGAATGGTTCGTACGAAGGAATTAGAATGGATCATACGAATGAAATAAAATGGATCGTACGAAGGAATTAGAATGGATCAGACGAAGGAATTAGAATGGATCGTACGAAGGAATTAGAATGGATCGTACGAATGAATTAGAATGGTTACATTCGTGCAAAAGAATTAGAATGGATTGTATGAATGAATTAGAATGGATCGTGCAAATGAATTCGAATGGATCGTGCGAATGAAATAGAATGGATCGTACGAATGAATTAGAATAGATTGTGCGAATGAATTAGAATGGATCGTAAGAATGAATAAGGATGGATACATTCGTGCGAATGAATTAGAATGGATCGTATGAATGAATTAGAATGGATCGTATGAATGAATTAGAATGGATCGTACGAATGAATTACAATGGATCGTACGAATGAATTTGAATGGATCGTATGAATGAATTAGAATGGATCGTACGAATGAATTAGAGTGGATCGTATGAATGAATTAGAATTGATCGTGCGAATGAATTAGAATGGATCGTACGAATGAATTAGAATGGATACATTCGTGCGAATGAATTAGAATGGATCGTATGAATGAGTAAAAATGGATCGTACGAATGAAATAAAATGGATCGTACGAATGAATTAGAATGGATCTTTCTAATGAATTAGAATGGATCATACGAATTAATTAGAATAAATTAAGCGAATGAATTAGAATGGATCGTACGAATGAATTAGACTGGATCGTATGAATGAATTAGAATGGATCGTGCAAATGAATTAGAATGGATCGTATGAATGAATTAGAATGGATACATTCGTGCGAATGAATTAGAATGGATCGTGAAATAAGTAAGAATGGATCGTACAAATGAAATAGAATGGATCGTACGAATAAATTAGAATGGATCGTGCTAATGAATTAGAATGGATCGTATGAATGAATTAGAAAAGATTGTGCGAATGAATTAGAATGGATCGTACGAATGAATTAGAATGGATCGTATGAATGAATTAGAATGGATCGTGCGAATGAATTAGAATGGATCATACGAATGAATTAGAAAGGATCGTGCGAATGAATTAGAATGCATACATTCGTGCGAATGAATTAGAATGGATCGTATGAATGAATTAGATTGGATCGTATGAATGAATTAGAATGGATCGTACATATGAATTAGAATGGATACATTCATGGGAATGAATTAGAATGAATTGTACAAAGGAATTAGAATGGATCATACGAATGAAATAGAATGGATCGTACGAAGGAATTAGAATGGATCGTACAAATGAATTAGAATGGATCGTACGAATGAATTAGAATAGATTGTGTGAATGAATTAGAATGGATCGTACGAATGAATTAGAATGCATACATTCGTGCGAATTAATTAGAATGGATCGTATGAATGAATTAGAATGGATCATATGAATGAATTAGAATGGATCGTACGAATGAATTAGAATGGATACATTCTTGCGAATGAATTAGAATGGATCATACGAAGGAATTAGGGTGGATCATACAAATGAATTAGAATGGATACATTCGTGCGAAAGAATTAGAATGGATTGTATGAATGAATTAGAATGGATCGTATGAATGAATTAGAATGGATCGTGCGAATGAATTAGAATGGATCGTACGAATGAAATAGAATGGATCGTATGAATGAATTAGAATGGATCGTGCGAATGGATTAGAATGGATCGTACGAATGAATTCGAATGGATACATTCCTTCGAATGAATTAGAATGGATCATACGAATAAGTAAGAATGGATCGTACGAATGAAATAGAATGGATCGTATGAATGAATTAGAATGGATCGTACTAATAAATTAGAATGGATAGTATGAATGAATTAGAATAGATTGTGTGAATGAATTAGAATAGATCGTACGAATGAATTCGAATGGATCGTATGAATGAGTAAGAATGGATGATACGAATGAAATAGAATAGATCATATGAATAAATTAGAATGTATCGTGCTAATGAATTAGAATAGATCATACGAATGAATAAGAAACGATTGTGCGAATGAATTAGAATGGATCGTACAAATAGATTAGAATGGATCGTGCGAATGAATTAGAATGGATCGTACGAATGAATTAGAATGGATACATTCGTGCGAATGAATTAGAATGGATCGTATGAATGAATTAGAATGGATCGTATGAATGAATTAGAATGGATCATGCGAATGAATTAGATTGGATCGTACGAATAAATTAGAATGGATACATTCGTGCGAATGAATTAGAATGGATCGTACGAATGAGTAAAAGGGATTGTACGAATGAAATAGAATGGATACATTCGTACGATCCATTCTATTTTATTCGTACGATACATTCTTACTCATTCGTACGATCCTTTCTAATTCATTCGCACGAATGTATCCATTCTAATTCATTCGTACGAACCATTCTAATTCATCCGCACGATCCATTGTAATTCATTCATACAATCCATTCTAATTCATTCGTACGATCCATTCTAATTTATTCACACGATCCATTCTAATTCATTCGTACGATCCATTCGAATTCATTCATACGATCCATTCTAATTCATTCATACGATCCATTCTAATTCATTCGCATAAATGTATCCATTCTAATTCATTCGTACAATCCATTCTAATTCATTCGCATGATCCAATCTAATTCATTCGCATGATCCATTCTAATTCATTCGTACGATCAATTCTATTTCATTCGTACGATCCATTCTTACTCATTCGTACGATCCATTCTAATTCATTCGCACGAATGTATCCATTCTAATTCATTCGTACGATCCATTCTAATACATTCGTATGATCCATTCTAATTCCTTCGTACGATCCATTCCATGAATGAATTAGAATTAGAATGGATACATTCTATTTCATTCGTACGATCCATTCTAATTCATTCGCACGAATGTATTCATTCTAATTCATTCGTACGATCCATTCGAATTTATTCATACGATCTAATCTAATTCATTCATATGATCCATTCTAATTCATTCATACGATCCATTCTAATTCATTCACACGAATGAATTCATTCGCACAATCTATACTAATTCATTCGTACGATCCATTCTAATTCATTAGCACGATCCATTCTAATTCATTCGTACGATCCATTCTATTTTATTCGTACGATCCATTCTAACTCATTTGTACTATCCATTTTAATTCATTCGCACGAATGTATCCATTCTAATTCATTCGTACGATCCATTCTAATTCATTCGCACGATCCATTCTAATTCATTCATATGATCCATTCTAATTCATTCGTACGATCCATTCGAATTCATTCAAACAATCTATTCTAATTCATTCGTATGATCCATTCTAATTCATTAGCATGATCCATTCTAATTCATTCGTACGATCCATTCTATTTCATTCGTACGATCCATTCGTACTCATTCGTACGATCAATTCTAATTCATTCGCACGAATGTATCCATTCTAATTCATTCGTACGATCCATTCTAATCCATTCGCACGAATCATTCTAATTCATTCATACGATCCATTCTAATTCATTCGCACGATCCATTCTAATTCATTCATACGATCCATTCTAATTCATTCATACAATCCATTCTAATTCTTTCGCACGAATGTATCCATTCTAATTCATTCGTACGATCCACCCTAATTCCTTCGTATGATCCATTCTAATTCATTCACACGAATGTATCCATTCTAATTCATTCGTACGATCCATTCGAATTCATTCATACGATCTATTCTAATTCATTCGTACGATCTATTCTAATTCATTTGCACGAATGTATCCATTCTAATTCATTCGTACGATCCATTCTAATTCATTCACACAATCTATTCTAATTCATACGTACGATCCATTCTAATTCATTCATACGATCCAATCTAATTCATTCAAATGATCTATTCTAATTCATTCGCAAGAATGTATCCATTCTAATTCATTCGCACGATCCATTCTAATTCATACGTACGATCCATTCTATTTCATTCGCACGATCCATTCTAATTCATTCATACGATCCATTTTAATTCATTCGTACGATCCATTTGTATGAATGAATTAGAATGGATCATACGTATGAATTAGACTGGATACAATCATGGGAATGAATTAGAATGGATCGTACGAATGAATTAGAATGGATCCATACGTACGATCTATTCTAATTCATTCATACGATCCATTCTAATTCATTCGCACGAATATATCCATGGGAATGAATCCATTCTAATTCATTCGCACGATCTATTCTAATTTATTCGTACGATCCATTCTAATTCATTCGCACGATCCATTCTAATTCATTTGCACGATCCATTCTAATTCATTCATATGATCTATTCTAATTCATTCGCACGAATGTATCCATTCTAATTCATTTGTACGATCCATTCTAATTCATTCGCACAATCTATTCTAATTCATTCGTACGATCCATTCTAATTCATTAGCACGATCCATTCTAATTCATTCATACAATCCATTCTAATTCATTCGTATGATCCATTCTATTTCATTCATACAATCCATTATAATTCATTCTACATTGTGCGAATGAATTAGAATGGATACATTCGTGCGAAAGAATTAGAATGGATTGCATGAATTAATTACAAAGAATCTTGCAAATGAATTAGAATGCATCATGCGAATGAATTAGAATGGATCGTACGAATGAATTAGAATAGATTGTGCGAATGAATTAGAATGGATCGTATGAATGAATTAGAATTGATACATTCGTGCGAATGAATTAGAATGGATCATATGAATGAATTAGAATGGATCGTATGAATGAATTCGAATGGATCGTACGAATGAATTAGAATGGATACATTCGTGCGAATGAATTAGAATGGATCATACGAAGGAATTAGGGTGGATCGTACGAATGAATTAGAATGGATACATTCGTGCGAAAGAATTAGAATGGATTATATGAATGAATTAGAATGGATCGTATGAATGAAATAGAATGGATCGTGTAAATAAATCAGAATGGATCGTACGAATGAATTAGAATGGATCGTATGAATGAATTAGATGGGATCATGCTAATGAATTAGAATGGATCCTACGAATGAATTAGAATGGATACATTTGTGCGAATGAATTAGAATAGATCATACGATTGAGTAAGAATGGATCGTACGAATGAAATAGAATGGATCCTACGAATGAATTAGAATGGATTGTGCTAATGAATTTGAATGAATTAGAATAGATTGTGCGAACGAATTAGAATAAGAATGGATCCATTCTAATTCCTTCGCATGAATGTATCCATTCTAATTCATTCGTACGATCCATTCAAATTCATTCGCACAATCTATTCTAATTCATACGTACGATCCATTCTAATTCATTCGTATGATCCACCCTAATTCCTTCATATGATCTATTCTAATTTATTTGTACGATCCATTCTAATTCATTCATACGATCCATTCTAATTCATTCGTACGATCCATTCTAATTCATTCGCTCAATATATTCTAATTCATTCGTACGATCCATTCTAATTCAATAGCACGATCCATTCTAATTCATTCGTACGATCCATTCTTACTCATTCGTACGATCCATTCTCATTCTAATTCATTCGTACGATCCATTCTAATTCATTAGCACGATCCATTCTAATTCATTCGCACAATCTATTCTAATTCATTTGTACGATCCATTCTAATTCATTCGCATGATCCATTCTAATTCATTCGCACGATCCATTCTAATTCATTCATACAATCCATTCGAATTCTTTCGCACGAATGTATCCATTCTAATTCATTCGTACGATCCACCCTAATTCCTTCGTATGATCCATTCTAATTCATTTGCACGAATGTATCCATTCTAATTCATTCGTACGATCCATTTAAATTCGTTCATACGATCCATTCTAATTTATTCATACGATCCATTCTAATTCATTCGCACGAATGTATCCATTCTAATTCATTCGTACGATCCATTCTAATTCATTCGCGCAATCTATTCTAATTCATTCGTACGATCCATTCTAATTAATTCGCATGATGCATTCTAATTCATTTGCACGATCAGTTCTAATTCATTCATACAATCCATTCTAATTCTTTTGCACGAATGTATCCATTCTAATTCATTCGTACGATCCATTCTAATTCCTTCGTACGATCCATTCTAATTCCTTCGTACGATCCTTTCTAATTCCTTCGTACGATCCATTCTATTTCATTCGTATGATCCATTCTAATTCCTTCGTACGATCCATTCTAATTCATTCCCATGAATGTATCCATTCTAATTCATACGTAACATCTATTCTAATTCATTCATACGATCCAATCTAATTCATTCATACGATCCATTCTAATACATTTGTACGATCCATTCTAATTCATTCGCACAATCTAGTCTAATTCATTCGTACGATACATTCTAATTCATTAGCACGATGTATTCTAATTCATTCGTACGATTTATTCTATTTCATTCGTACGATCCATTCTTACTCATTCGTACGATCCATTCTAATTCATTCGAACGAATATATCCATTCTAATTCATTCGTACGATCCATTCTAATTTATTCGCACAATCCATTCCAATTCATTTAAACGAACCATTCTAATTCATTCATACGATCCATTCTAATTCATTCACACGATCCATTCTAATTCATTCATACGATCCATTCTAATTCATTCATACAATCTATTCAAATTCTTTCGCACGAATGTATTCATTCTAATTCATTCGTACGATCCACCCTAATTCCTTCGTATGATCCATTCTAATTCGTTCGTACGATCCATTTTAATTCATTCGCACGATCCATTCTAATTCATTCATACTATCCATTATAATTCATTCGTACAATCCATTCTAATTCGTTCGCACAATCTATTCAAATTCATTCATAAGATCCATTCTAATTCATTAGCACGATCCATTCTAATTCATTCGGACGATCCATTCTATTTCATTCGTACGATCCATTCTAACTCATTCGTACGATCCATTCTAATTCATTCGCACAATCCATTCTAATTCATTCATACGATCCATTCTAATTCATTCGTACGATCCATTCTAATTCATTCGCACGATCCATTCTAATTTATTCATATGATCTATTCTAATTTATTCATACAATCCATTCTAATTCTTTCGCACGAATGTATCCATTCTAATTCATTCGTACGATCCACCCTAATTCCTTCGTATGATCCATTCTAATTCATTCGCACGAATGTATCCATTCTAATTCATTCGTACGGTCCATTCGAATTCATTCAAATGATCCATTCTAATTCATTCATACTATCCATTCTAATTCATTCGTATGAATATATCCATTCTAATTCATTCGTACGATCCATTCGAATTCGTTTGCACAATCTATTCTAATTCATTCGTACAATCCATTCTAATTCATTCGCACGATCTATTCTAATTCATTTACACGATCCATTCTAATTCATTCATAAAATCCATTCTAATTAAGTCTTTTGTACGAATATATCCATTCTAATTCATTCGTATGATCCGTTCTAATTCCTTCGTATGATCCATTCTAATTCCTTCATACGATCCATTCTATTTCATTCGTATGATCCATTCTAATTCCTTCGTACGATCCATTCTAATTCATTCCCGTGAATGTATCCATTTTAATTCATACGTACGATTCATTCTAATTCATTCATACGATCCAATCTAATTCATTCATAAGATCCATTCTAATTCATTCGCACGAATGTATCCATTCTAATTCATTCATACGATCCATTCTAATTCATTCGCACAATCTATTCTAATTCATTCGTACGATCCATTCAAATTCATTAGCACGATCCATTCTAATTAATTCGTACGATCTATTCTATTTCATTCGTACGATCCATTCTTACTCATTCGTACGATCTATTCTAATTCATTCGCACGAATGAATCCACTCTAATTTGTTCGTACGATCCATTCTAATTCATTCGCACGATCTATTCTAATTCATTCATACGATCCATTCTAATTCATTCGTACGATACATTCTAATTTATTCGCACGATCCATTCTAATTCATTCATACGATCCATTATAATTCATTCATACAATCCATTCTAATTCTTTCGCACGAATGTATCCATTCTAATTCATTCGTACGATCCATTCGAATTCATTCATACGATCCATTCAAATTCATTCATACGATCAATTATAATTCATTCGCACGAATGTATCCATTCTAATTCATTCGTACGATCCATTCTAATTCATTCGCACGATCCAATCAAATTAATTCGCACGATCCATTCTAATTCATTCGTACGATCCATTCTATTTTATTTGTACGATCCACTCTTAGTCATTCATACGATCCATTCTAATTCATTCGCACGAATGTATCCATTCTAATTCATTCATACGATCCATTCTAATTCATTCGCACGATCCATTCTAATTCATTCATACGATCCATTCTAAATCATTTGCACGATCCATTCTAATTCATTCATACGATCCATTCTAATTCATTCGCATGATCCATTCTAATTCATTCATACGATCCATTCTAATTCATTTGTACAATCTATTCTAATTCTTTCGCACGAATATATCCATTCTAATGCATTCGTACAATCCACCCTAATTCCTTTGTATGATCCATTCTAATTTATTCGCACGAATGTATCCATTCTAATTCATTCGTACGATCAATTCGAATTCATTCATACGATCCATTCTAATTCATTCATACGATCCATTCTAATTCATTCGCATGAATGTATCCATTCTAATTCATTCGTACGATCGATTATAATTCATTCGCACAATCGATTCTAATTCATTCGTACGATCCATTCTAATTCATTCGCATGATCCATTCTAATTCATTTGTACGATCCATTCTAATTCATTCATACGATCCATTCTAATTCATTCGTACGATCCATTCTAATTCCTTCGTACGATCCATTCTAATTCCTGCGTACGATCCATTCTAATTTCTTCATACGATCCATTCTAATTCATTCTGATGAATGTATCCATTCTAATTCATACGTACGATCCAATCTAATTCATTCATACGATCCAATCTAATTCATTCATATGATCTATTCTAATTCATTCGCACGAATGCATCCATTCTAATTCATTCGTACGATCTATTCTAATTCATTCGCACAATCTATTCTAATACATTCGTACGATCCATTCTAATTCATTAGCACGATCCATTCTAATTCATTCGTACGATCCATTCTATTTCATTCGTTCGATCCATTCATACTCATTCGTACGATCCATTCTAATTCATTCGCATGATCCATTCTAATTCATTTGTACGATCCATTCTAATTCATTCATACAATCCATTCTAATTCTTTTGCACGAATTTATCCATTCTAATTCATTCGTACGACCCATTCTAATTCCTTCATACGATCCATTCTAATTTCCTCGTACGATCAATTCTAATTCATTCCCATGAATGTATCCATTCTAATTCATACGTACGATCCATTCTAATTCATTCATACGATCCCATCTAATTCATTCATATGATCTATTCTAATTTATTCGCACGAATGTATCCATTCTAATTCATTCGTACGATCCGTTCTAATTCATTCGCACAATCTATTCTAATACATTCGTACGATCCATTCTAATTCATTAGCACGGTCCATTCTAATTCATTCGTACGATCCATTCTATTTCATTCATACGATCCATTCTAATTCATTCGCACGAATGTATCCATTCTAATTCATTCCAATTCCTTCGTACGATCCATTCGTACGATACATTCTAATTCCTTCGCACGAATGTTTCCATTCTAATTCATTCGTACGATCCCTTCTAATCCATTCGCACAATCTATTCTAATTCATTCATACGATCCATTCTAATTCATTAGCACGATCCATTCTAATTCATTCGTACGATCCATTCTATTTCATTCGTAAGATCCATTCTTACTCATTCGTACGATCCATTCTAATTCATTCGCACGAATGTATCCATTCTAATTCATTCGTACGATCCATTCTAATTCATTCGCACGATCCATTCTAATTCATTCGTACGATCCATTCTAATTCATTCGCACGATCCATTCTAATTCATTCATATGATCCATTCTAATTCATTCATACGATCCATTCTAATTTATTCGCACGAATGTATCCATTATAATTCATTCGTACAATCCATTCTAATTCATTCACACAATCTATTCAAATTCATTCGTACGATCCATTCTAATTCATTAGCACGATCCATTCTAATTCATTCGTACAATCCATTCTATTTCATTGGTACGATCCATTCTTACTCATTCGTACGATCCATTCTAATTCATTCGCATGAATGTATCCATATTAATTCATTCATACGATCCATTCTAATTCATTTGCACGATCCATTCTAATTCATTCATACGATCCATTATAATTCATTCGTACGATCCATTCTAATTCATTCGTATGATCCATTCTTACTCATTCGTACGATCCATTCTAATTCATTCACACGAATGTATCTATTCTAATTCAGTCGTACGATCCATTGTAATTCATTCGCACGATCCATTCTAATTCATTCGTACGATCAATTCTAATTCATTCACACGATCCATTCTAATTCATTCATACGATCCATTCTAATTCATTCATAAAATCCATTCTAATTCTTTCGCACGAATGTATCCATTCTAATTCATTCGTACGATCCACCCTAATTCCTTCGTATGATCCATTCTAATTCATTCGCACGAATGTATCCATTCTAATTCATTCGTACGATCCATTCGAATTCATTCATACGATTCATTCTAATTCATTCATACGATCCATTCTAATTCATTCGCACAAATGTATTCATTCTAGTTCATTCGTACGATCCATTCTAATTCATTCGCACAATCGATTCTAATTCATTCGTATGATCCATTCTAATTTATTCGCACGATCCATTCTAATTCATTTGTACGATCCATTATAATTCATTTATACAATCCATTCTAATTCTTTTGCACGAATGTATCAATTCTAATTCATTCGTACGATCCGTTCTAATTCCTTCGTACGATCCATTCTAATTCCTTCGTACGATCCATTCTAATTTCTTCGTACGAACCATTCTAATTCATTCCCATGAATTTATCCATTCTAATTCATATGTACGATCCATTCTAATTCATTCATACGATCCAATCTAATTCATTCATACGGTCTATTCTAATTCATTCGCACGAATGTATCCATTCTAATTCATTCGTACAATCCATTCTAATTCATTCGCACAATCTATTCTAATTCATTCGTACGGTCCATTCTAATTCATTAGCACGATCCATTCTAATTCATTCGTATGATCCATTCTATTTCATTCATACGATCAACTCTTACTCATTTGTACGATCCATTCTAATTCATTCGCACGAATGTATCCATTCTAATTTATTCGTACGTTCCATTCTAATTCATTCGCACGATCTATTCTAATTCATTCATACGATCCATTCTAATTCATTCATATGATCCATTCTAATTCATTCGCACGATCTATTCTAATTCATTCATACGATCCATTCTAATTCATTCATACGATCCATTCTAATTCATTCGCACGAATGTATCCATTCTAATTCATTCGTACGATCCATTCTAATACATTCACACAATCTATTCTAATTCATTCGTACGATCCATTCTATTTCATTAGCACGATCCATTCTAATTCATTCGTACGATCCATTCTATTTCATTCGTACGATCCTTTCTTACTCATTCGTACGATCCATTCTAATTCATTCGCACGAATGTATCCATTCTAATTCATTCGTACGATCTATTCTAATTCATTTGCACGATCCCTTCTAATTTATTCATACGATCCATTCTAATTCATTTGTACGATCCATTCTAATTCATTCGCACAATCTATTCTAATTCATTCGAACGATCCATTCTAATTCATTAGCACGATCCATTCTAATTTATTGGTACGATCCATTCTATTTCATTCGTACGATCCATTCTTACTCATTCGTACGATCCATTCTAATTCATTCGCACGAATGTATCCATTCTAATTCATTCGTACGATCCATTCTAATTCATTCGCACGATCCATTCTAATTCATTCATACGATCCATTCTAATTCATTCGTACGATCCATTCTAATTCATTCGCATTATCCATTCTAATTCATTCATACGATCCATTCTAATTCATTCATACAATCCATTCCAATTCTTTCACACGAATGTATCCATTCTTATTCATTCGTACGATCCACCCTAATTCCTTCGTATGATCCATTCTAATTCATTCGCACGAATGTATCCATTCTAATTTATTCGTACGATCCATTTGAATTCATTCGTACGATATATTCTCATTCATTCATACGATCCATTCTAATTCATTCGCACGAATGTATCCATTCTAATTCATTCGTATGATCCATTCTAATTCATTCGCACAATCTATTCTACTTAATTTGTACGATCCATTCTAATTCATTCGCACGATCCATTCTAATTCATTCGCACGATCCATTCTAATTCATTCATGCAATCCATTCTAATTCTTTTGTACGAATGTTTCCATTCTATTTCATTCGTAAGCTCCATTCTAATTCCTTCATACGATCCATTCTAATTCCTTTGTACGATCCATTCTAATTCCTTCGTACGATCCATACTATTTCATTCGTATGATCCATTCTAATTCCTTCGTACGATCCATTCTAATTCATTCCCCTGAATGTATCCATTCTAATTTATACGTACGATCCATTCTAATTCATTCATACGATCCAATCTAATTCATTCACACGATCCATTCTAATTCATTCGCACGAATGTATCCATTCTAATTCATTCGTACGATCCATTCTAATTCATTCGCACTAACTTTTCTAATTCATTCGTACGATCCATTATAATTCATTAGCACGATCCATTCTAATTCATTCGTACGATCCATTCTGTTTCATTCGTACGATCCATTCTTACTCATTCATACGATCCATTCTAATTCATTCGCACGAATGTATCCATTCTAATTCATTTGTACGATCCATTCTAATTCATTCGCATGATCCATTCTAATTCATTCATACGATCTATTCTAATTCATTCGTACGATCCATTCTAATTCATTCGCACAATCTATTCTAATTCATCCGTACGATCCATTCTAATTCGTTAGCACGATCCATTCTAATTCATTCGTACGATCCATTCTATTTCATTCGTACGATCCATTCTTACTCATTCGTACGATCCATTCTAATTCATTCGCACGAATATATCCATTCTAATTCATTCGTATGATCCATTCTAATTCATTTGCACGATTTATTCTAATTCATTCATACGATCCACTCTAATTCATTCGTACGATCCATTCTAATTCATTTGCACGATCCATTCTAATTCATTCATATAATCCATTCTAATTCATTCGTACAATCCATTCTAATTCTTTCGCACGAATGTATCCATTCTAATTCATTCGTACGATCCACCCTAATTTCTTCGTATGATCCATTCTAATTCATTCGAACGAATGTATCCATTCTAATTCATTCGTATGATCCATTCGAATTCATTCATATGATCCATTCTAATTCATTCATACGATCCACTCTAATTCATTCGCACGAATGTATCCATTCTAATTCATTCGTACGATCCATTCTAATTCATTCTCACAATCTATTCTAATTCATTCGTACGATCCATTCTAATTCATTCGCACGATCCATTCTAATTCATTTTCACGATCCATTCTAATTCATTCATACAATCCATTCTAATTCTTTTGCACAAATGTATCCATTCTAATTCATTCGTACGATCCATTCTAATTCCTTCGTACGATCCATTATAATTCCTTCGTACGATCCATTCTAATTCCTTCGTACGATCCATTCTATTTCATTCATATGATCCATTCTAATTCCTTCGTACGATCCATTCTAATTCATTCCCATGAATGTATCCATTCTAATTCTTACGTACGATCCATTCTAATTCATTCATACGATCCAATCTAATTCATTCATAAGATCCATTCTATTTCATTGGCACGAATGTATCCATTCTAATTCATTCGTACGATCCATTCTAATTCATTCGCACGATCCATTCTAATTTATTCGTACTATCCATTCTAATTCATTCGCACGATCCATTCTAATTCATTCATACGATCCATTCTAATTTATTCATACGATCCATTCTAATTCATTCGCACGAATGTATCCATTCTAATTCATTCATACGATCCATTCTAATTCATTCGCACGATCCATTCTAATTCGTTCATACGATCCAGTCTAATTCATTCGTATGATCCATTCTAATTCATTCGTATGAATGTATCCATTCTAATTCATTCATATGATCCATTCTAATTCATCCGCACGATCCAATCTAATATGTTCGAACGATCCATTCTAATTCAATCGTACGATCCTTTCAATTTCATTCGTACGTTCCTTTTTTACTCATTCATATGATCCATTCAAATTCATACGTACAATCCATTCTAATTCATTCGTACGATCCATTCTAATTCGTTCGCACAATCTATTCTAATTCATTCGTACGATCCATTCAAATTCATTAGCACGATTCATTCTAATTCATTCGTACGATCCATTCTATTTCATTCGTACGATCCATTCTTATTCATTCGTACGATCCATTCTAATTCATTCGCACGAATGTATCCATTCTAATTCATTCATACGTTCCATTCTAATTCATTCGCACGATCCATTCTAGTTCATTCATATGATCCATTATAATCCATTCGTACGATCCATTCTAATTCATTCGCATGATTCATTCTAATTCATTCATACGATCCATTCTAATTCATTCATACAATCCATTCTAAACCTTTCGCACGAATGTATCCATTCTAATTCATTCGTACGATCCATTCTAATTTCTTCGTACGATCCATTCAAATTCATTCATACGATCCATTCTAATTCATTCATACGATCCATTGTAATTCATTCGCACGAATGTATCCATTCTAATTCATTCGTATGGTCCATTCTAATTCATTCGCACGATCCAATCTAAATCATTCGCACGATCCATTCTAATTCATCATTCGCACAATCTATTCTAATTCATTCGTACGATCCATTCTAATTCATTAGCACGATCCATTCTAATTCATTCGTACGATCCATTCTATTTCATTCTTACGATCCATTATTACTCATTCGTACGATCCATTCTAATTCATTCGCACGAATGTATCCATTCTAATTCATTCGTACGATCCATTCTAATTCATTCACATGATCCATTCTAATTCATTCATACGATCCATTATAATTTATTTATACGATCCATTCTATAGAATGGATACATTCATGGGAATGAATTAGAATGGATCGTACGAAGGAATTAGAATGGATCATACGAATGAAATAAAATGGATCGTACGAAGGAATTAGAATGGATCGTACGAAGGAATTAGAATGGATCGTACGAATGAATTAGAATGGTTACATTCGTGCAAAAGAATTAAAATGGATTGTATGAATGAATTAGAATGGATCGTGCAAATGAATTAGAATGGATCGTGCGAATGAATTAGAATGGATCGTACGAATGAATTAGAATAGATTGTGCGAATGAATTAGAATGGATCGTAAGAATGAATTTGGATGGATACATTCGTGCGAATGAATTAGAATGGATCGCATGAATGAATTAGAATGGATCGTACGAATGAATTAGAATGGATCGTACGAATGAATTAGAATGGATCATATGAATGAATTAGAATGGATCGTGCGAATGAATTAGAATGGATCGTACGAATGAATTAGAATGAATCGTATGAATGAATTAGAATTGATCGTGCGAATGAATTAGAATGAATCGTACGAATGAATTAGAATGGATACATTCGTGCGAATGAATTAGAATGGATCGTACGAATGAGTAAAAATGGATCGTACGAATGAAATAAAATGGATCGTACTAATGAATTAAAATGGATCTTTCTAATGAATTAGAATCGATCATACGAATGAATTAGAATAAATTAAGCGAATGAATTTGAATGGATCGTACGAATGAATTAGACTGGATCGTATAAATGAATTAGAATGGATCGTGCGAATGAATTAGAATGGATCGTACGAATGAGTAAGAATGGATCGTACGAATGAAATAGAATGGATCGTACGAATAAATTAGAATGGATCGTGCTAATGAATTAGAATGGATCGTACGAATGAATTAGAAAAGATTGTGCGAATGAATTAGAATGGATCGTACGAATGAATTAGAATGGATCATATGAATGAATTAGAATGGATCGTGCGAATGAATTAGAATGGATCATACGAATGAATTAGAAAGGATCATGCGAATGAATTAGAATGGATACATTCGTGCGAATGAATTAGAATGGATCGTATGAATGAATTAGATTGGATCGTATGAATGAATTAGAATGGATCGTACGTATGAATTAGAATGGATACATTCATGGGAATGAATTAGAATGGATCGTACGAAGGAATTAGAATGGATCATACGAATGAAATAGAATGGATCGTACGAAGGAATTAGAATGGATCGTACAAATGAATTAGAAAGGATCGTACGAATGAATTAGAATAGATTGTGCGAATGAATTAGAATGGATCGTACAGGAATTAGAATGGATACATTCGTGCGAATTAATTAGAATGGATCGTATGAATGAATTAGAATGGATCATATGAATGAATTCGAATGGATCGTACGAATGAATTAGAATGGATACATTCGTGCGAATGAATTAGAATGGATCATACGAAGGAATTAGGGTGGATCGTACAAATGAATTAGAATGGATACATTCGTGCGAAAGAATTAGAATGGATTGTATGAATGAATTAGAATGGATCCTATGAATGAATTAGAATGGATCGTGCGAATGAATTAGAATGGATCGTACGAATGAAATAGAATGGATCGTATGAATGAATTAGAATGGATCGTGTGAATGAATTAGAATGGATCGTATGAATGAATTAGAATGGATACATTCGTGCGAATGAATTAGAATGGATCGTACGAATAAGTAAGATTGGATCGTATGAATGAAATAGAATGGATCGTACGAATGAATTAGAATGGATCATACTAATGAATTAGAATGGATCGTATGAATGAATTAGAATAGATTGTGCGAATGAATTAGAATGGATCGTATGAATGAATTCAAATGGATCGTACGAATGAGTAAGAATGGATCATACGAATGAAATAGAATGGATCGTATGAATAAATTAGAATGTATCATGCTAATGAATTAGAATAGATCGTACGAATGAATTGGAAAAGATTATGCGAATGAATTAGAATGGATCGTACGAATGGATTAGAATGGATCGTGCGAATGAGTTAGAATGGATCGTACGAATGAATTAGAATGGATACATTCGTGCGAATGAATTAGAATGGATCGTGTTGGGGGTAGCTGAAACTCGCCCAGGAGTTCGCGCCCCCGTGCTCACTAAATCATCTTGACAGGGAGCGAGATCCACATTGGGCTGAAGGGGCCCAAGGCCAAGAGCTCGCTCAGGAGCTCGCCTAGCTCGCGCAGGAGCTCGCCCATGCTCGTTCAGGAGCTCGCCTAGAGCTCGCCTAAGCTCGCCCCTAGCTCGTTCAGGAGCTCGCCCAAGCTCGTTCAGGAGCTCGCCTAAGCTTGCTCAGGAGCTTGCCCAAGCTCGCTCAGGAGCTCGCCTAGAGCTCGCCTAAGCTTGCTCAGGAGCTCGCCCCTAGCTCGCTCAGGAGCTCGCCTCTAGCTTGTCAAGGAGCTCGCCTAAGCTCGCCAAGACTCCCCTGTTTATCGAAGAGGTCGCTCCTGCGAGGTCCGACTCTTGATAGATGTGGAAGAAAAGGCGGAGCAATGGAAGGCGAGCTCGCCCTGGCTTCCCCCCTGAGGTCGCCCCCCTGAGGTCGCCCACTGCAGAGCAGCATAAAGGCAGCCAGGTGTCGAGACCCCACGGAAGCTACGTGGACAATCGTGGTCCACGGAAGCCTGCCCACGTTAGTTAGAGACCTCCCAGACTTGAACATTCCAGAATAGCCACCTGGCAGCGACAAGGAAGATGCTCTCCCACTCAAACTGCCTGGCAGGCTCGATGACAAAGAATGTCCGGGGCGCGAGTACCAAGGACTGTCAGACCCACACGAGCCAGATCGTGGGGGTCTAGAAGGTCCTGGAAGAATCTCCACGTGCCGGGCCACCATTGGCCGCCAATGTCTATAAATGCCCACCCAAGGCTCCAAAGTACAGGTTCGAATCCCATTTCCCTACCACTTTGGTATACAAAAGCTCGCCGTTGTGCACCCGTGACTGACTTGAGCGTCGGAGGGTCTGCGCTCCTAAGGGAGCCAGCCGTTCTCACGTTCTCTTTTCTTTGTCTTGTAGGTGGCTCGCAAGGATCAGTGAAAAATCCCCCAAACATTTGGCGCCGTCTGTGGGATCTATCGACTGGTTCCTGCGAGAACGCCCACGACCACGCTGTTGAAAGCTGTGCTTCTCCAGACACCTGGATGGCTCCGGTCACGCAGAGGCAGAAACAGGTGAAAGCCCACGCCGAGTCTGCACAAAGCGAGCTGCTCGCTGAAGCATCACAACCCCCTGTCCCGCTCAACGGCCATCTCCTTTTGAAGGTGTTGGCCACTCAGCGGGCCATGGTGGGCGAGATAGTGCGACTGCGCCAGGTTCCGACGACGAGCCGGATCACTGATCTCTCCCCCGGGCTCACCCCGCGGAGGGAAGAGTCAGTGATCCCGTCCCAGCGTCCAGGAGTGTCGGCGGGAGTTGTTTCCCCTGTGCGACCTCCCCTTGTCCCAGCATCGCATCAGCCCACTATGGCGCCCACATGGCGAGCATCCCAGTAGGAGCCCCCTGTGGAGGACGCAATGGCGCGCCGGACGAGAGGGACCGCGCTCGGGAGGCCGCAACAACTCAACACCCAACGCTCCAGCAGCAAGTCAACCCAGCCGATGGCCCCTCCTCGCCGACGAAGCCCTGGTGCGGACTCGGGTGAGTCAGAGGTGAGGCGGTTGCCCGTGAAGCTGCGTTGCCATCGCCAGGACATCGCCCTCGAGCACCGCCGTAGCAAGGCTGCGGACCGGTTTCGAGGAAGCGGGCATGATTGCTTGGTACCTGCGCAGCTGTCTTTGGAAAATCACCCCGAGCGTTGGCAGCTACTTAGCACGCCCGTCGACCTCTTAGAAGAGCTCGCCGTCCGGGGTGGGAGCTCGCCCTACACCAATGAGGTTCATCAGGGAGGATTCCCTCGGCACTGGACTCCGCCAAAGTTCATGTTATTTGATGGGTCACAAGACCCCGTGGACCACCTCTTGGCCTACCGAAAGTTGCTATTCTTTCGGGATCAGGACCACGTTCTATGCCGCGCCTTCCCGAGCAGCTTGGCGGGTTCGGCCCTCGACTGGTTTCATAAGTTACCTCCGGGCTCGGTCCCGAGCTTCACCGCTCTATCCGGGCTGTTCCTGGAACAGTACCGGTGCAATCGGCGACCTCCGAACCAGATCGAATCACTGTTCGGTCTTACCATGGGCGCAAGAGAGACCCTCCGGTGCTTCTCAATACGATTCCGGAACGCCTATCTCGCTCTTGAGGACTCAGCAGGGCGAGACCGGACGGTCGTGAGTGCCTTTCGGAGCGCGCTCCCCGAAGGAGGTGAGCTTCATGACGCGATAGTCATTTCTGATCCCCGCACCATGATCGAGCTCTTTGCCTTGGTCCAACAACACATTAAGCTCGAAGATGTGGTGCTGGATCATCGAGGGAAGATGGCCGAGCAGCAGCAGCCCCCTACCTTGTGCGTAAGCGCCCTCTTGTAAACCATTTTATACGATAGTGTGTTTGGACTAGTTCAAATCTGTGCTCGATAGTAATCTACAGCGAACAGCTCGCACGTCATCAGCTCACGTACTGCATCCTCAAAGAACAGTCCACCGTTGCGCGGACTTAAAGCAAGACCGGGATCCTCAGAGGCAGCCAGTGGGCGACCTTGAGCTTCCCGGGGCAGTCCACCATTGCGCGGACTTAAAGCAAGACCGGGATCCTCAGAGGCAGCCAGTGGGCGACCTTGAGCTTCCCGGCGCAGTCCACCGTTGCGCGGACTTAAAGCAAGACCGGGATCCTCAGAGGCAGCCAGTGGGCGACCTTGAGCTTCCCGGGGTAGTCCGCCGTTGTGCAGACTTAAAGCAAGACCGGGATCCTCAGAGGCAGCCAGTGGGCGACCTTGAGCTTCCCGGGGCAGTCCTAAACTGAGGTTCTGAGGATCCTTAACCGGTCAGGGGGTAGCTAGCTTTTTGATTCTTTCATCGCTCGTTGGACTTCCACCCTTTGGCCCTTACGCTCTGTTTTGGTTCGATTTCTATCGTTTTGTATTTTTGTCGAGCTATAGGGCCCCACTATTTCGCACATATCGAATTTTTCATGCATATCAGTCTGTTTGCGATGTCATTTATTTTTTATCGATTTAGCTACCTCGTCCGGGGTATGGTCCTCGGATCATCGGGGAGAACACATACGCGGCCTGATGCCACGCAGCTTAGCTCGTTGAGCGACCTGGTGATATCACGGGCAGACGCGGCAGAGACACCTTACGCGGCCTGATGCCACACAGCTTAGCTCGTTGAGCGATGTGGTGACATCACGGGCAGACACGGCGGAGACACCTTACGCGGCCTGATGCCACGCAGCTTAGCTCGTTGAGCGATCTGGTGACATCACGGGCAGACGCGGCGGAGACACCTTACGCGGCCTGATGCCACGCAGCTTAGCTCATTGAGCGATCTGGTGACATCACGGGCAGACGCGGCACAACTTTCGGCACAAGGCCACACCAGTTTGTTGTCCACGTGGCAGTAGCGGGAGGTAGTTTGAGCAGAACACAGAGAGAAGAAGCACCAGTGGCCATGGCTCACAGCCCGCCCGGGACCAACCCGTGGCTGTGGCTCGTAAATCGCCCGGAGACCCTACGCGAGGTCGCTTGCGGCAGGTATATGCAGCCCGCCCGGTGTGGACCCCGACTGTGCGCGATTAGTTCGCACCGGAAGGAGGCCGCCCGTGGAAGGTGCTCCCGGCCCGCCCCGACGCTTGCAGTAGCGGAGGCCGCCCGTGGAAGGTGCTCCCGGCCTGCCCCGACGCTTGCAGTAGCGGAGAGCTGCGTTCCTTGGACATAGCAGCATCGTCCTCGAGGTCTCACCCATGAGACGCTGAGCCAAAGACAACGCTTCCCAGATTGCTCACGGGTGGTGCCCGCAGCTCGCCCGACGCAGACCCTGACCGCGTGTGACAAGCTCGCACCGGAAGGAGATCGCTCGTGGCTGACGCTCCCGGCCCGCCCTGCGTTTGCGAAATACTGGCAGTTAAAGCTCTCGGCGCAAATCGATCACGGCTGGTGCCCGCAGCTCGCCCGATACCGACCCTGACCGCGTGTGTCGAGCTCGCACCGGAAGGAGATCGCTCGTGGCTGACGCTCCCGGCCCGCCCAGCGTTTGTGAAATACTGGCAGTCAAAGCTCTCGGCGCAAATTGCCCACGACTGGAGCCCGCAGCTCGCCCGACGTCGACCCTGACCGCGTGTGACGAGCTCGCACCGGAAGGAGATCGCTCGTGGCTGACGCTCCCGGCCCACCCTGCGTTTGCGAAATACTGGCAGTCAAAGCTCTCGGCGCAAATCACCCACGGCTGGAGCCCGCAGCTCGCCCGACGCCGACCCTGACCGCGTGTGACGAGCTCGCACCGGAAGGAGATCGCTCGTGGCTGACGCTCCCGGCCCGCCCAGCGTTTGTGAAATACTGGCAGTCAAAGCTCTCGACAAAGACCGCCCACCACAAGTGCCCGCAATCCACAAAGTAGAGGTTGCCACTGCCTGGTACTCCCAATCCAATCGTCGTGGGCAACAAGACTCCTGAGCAAGCGTCAAAGTCTCCTTGGTCGCTCCCTCAGGAGGGGGTAATGTTGGGGGTAGCTGAAACTCGCCCAGGAGTTCACGCCCCCGTGCTCACTAAATCATCTTGACAGGGAGCGAGATCAAAATTGGGCTGAAGGGGCCCAAGGCCAAGAGCTCGCTCAGGAGCTCGCCTAGCTCGCGCAGGAGCTCGCCCATGCTCGTTCAGGAGCTCGCCTAGAGCTCGCCTAAGCTCGCCCCTAGCTCGTTCAGGAGCTTGCCCAAGCTCGTTCAGGAGCTCGCCTAGAGCTCGCCTAAGCTTGCTCAGGAGCTCGCCCAAGCTCGCTCAGGAGCTCGCCTAGAGCTCGCCTAAGCTTGCTCAGGAGCTCGCCCCTAGCTCGCTCAGGAGCTCGCCTCTAGCTTGTCAAGGAGCTCGCCTAAGCTCGCCAAGACTCCCCTGTTTATCGAAGAGGTCGCTCCTGCGAGGTCCGACTCTTGATAGATGTGGAAGAAAAGGCAGAGCAATGGAAGGCGAGCTCGCCCTGGCTTCCCCTATGAGGTCGCCCCCCTGAGGTCGCCCACTGCAGAGCAGCATAAAGGCAGCCAAGTGTCGAGACCCCACGGAAGCTACGTGGACAATCGTGGTCCACGGAAGCCTGCCCACGTTAGTTAGAGACCTCCCAGACTTGAACATTCCAGAATAGCCACCTGGCAGCGACAAGGAAGATGCTCTCCCACTCAAACCGCCTGGCAGGCTCGATGATAAAGAATGTCAGGGGCGTGAGTACCAAGGACTGTCAGACCCATGCGAGCCAGATCGTGGGGGTCTAGAAGGCCCTGGAAGAATCTCCACGTGCCGGGCCACCATTGGCCGCCAATGTCTATAAATGCCCACCCCCAGGCTCCAAAGTACAGGTTCGAATCCCATTTCCCTACCACTTTGGTATACAAAAGCTCGCCGTTGTGCACCCGTGACTGACTTGAGCGTCGAAGGGTCTGCGCTCCTAAGGGAGCCAGTCGTTCTCACGTTCTCTTTTCTTTGTCTTGTAGGTGGCTCGCAAGGATCAGTGAAAAATCCCCCAAACAGATCGTATGAATGAATTAGAATGGATCGTATAAATGAATTAGAATGGATCATGCGAATGAATTAGATTGGATCGTACGAATAAATTAGAATGGATACATTCGTGCGAATGAATTAAAATGGATCGTACGAATGAGTAAAATGGATTGTACGAATGAAATAGAATGGATACATTCGTACGATCCATTCTATTTTATTCGTACGATAGATTCTTACTCATTCGTACGATCCCTTCTAATTCATTCGCACGAATGTATCCATTCTAATTCATTCGTACGAACCATTCTAATTCATCCGCACGATCCATTCTAATTCATTCATACGATCCATTCTAATTCATTCGTACGATCCATTCTAATTTATTCGCACGATCCATTCTAATTCATTCGTACGATCCATTCGAATTCATTTATACGATACATTCTAATTCATTCATACGATCCGTTCTAATTCATTCGCATGAATGTATCCATTCTAATTCATTCGTACGATCCATTCTAATTCATTCGTACGATCAATTCTATTTCATTCGTACGATCCATTCTTACTCATTCGTACGATCCATTATAATTCATTCGTACGAATGTATCCATTCTAATTTATCCGTACGATCCATTCGAATACATTCGTACGATCCATTCTAATTCCTTTGTACGATCCATTCTATGAATGAATTAGAATTAGAATGGATACATTCTATTTCATTAATAAGATCCATTCTAATTCATTCACACAAATGTATTCATTCTAATTCATTCGTACGATCCATTCGAATTTATTCATATGATCCATTCTAATTCATTCATATGATCCATTCTAATTCATTCATACGATCCATTCTAATTCATTCGCACGAATGTATTTATTCGCACAATCTATACTAATTCATTCATACGATCCATTCTAATTCATTAGCACGATCCATTCTAATTCATTCGTACGATCCATTCTATTTTATTCATACGATCCATTCTGACTCATTCGTACTATCCATTTTAATTCATTCGCACGAATGTATCCATTCTAATTCATTCGTACGATCCATTCTAATTCATTCGCACGATCCATTCTAATTCATTCGTACGATCCATTCTAATTCATTCGAACAATCTATTCTAATTCATTCGTACGATCCATTCTAATTCATTAGCATGATCCATTCTAATTCATTCGTATGATCCATTCTGTTTCATTCGTACGATCCATTCGTACTCATTCGTACGATCGATTCTAATTCATTCGCACGAATGTATCCATTCTAATTCATTCGTACGATCCATTCTAATCCATTCGCACGATCCATTCTAATTCATTCATACGATCAATTCTAATTCATTCGCACGATCCATTCTAATTCATTCATACGATCCATTCTAATTCATTCATACAATCCATTCTAATTCTTTCGCACGAATGTATCTATTCTAATTCATTCATACGATCCACCCTAATTCCTTCGTATGATCCATTCTAATTCATTCGCACGAATGTATCCATTCTAATTCATTCGTATGATCCATTCGAATTCATTCATACGATCTATTCTAATTCATTCGTACGATCTATTCTAATTCATTCGCACGAATATATCCATTCTATTTCATTCGTACGATCCATTCTAATTCATTCGCACAATCTATTCTAATTTATACGTACGATCCAATCTAATTTATTCGTACGATCCATTCTAATCCATTCGCACGATCCATTCTAATTCATTCATACGATCCATTCTAATTCATTCGCACGATCCATTCTAATTCATTCATACGATCCATTCTAATTCATTTATATAATCCATTCTAATTCTTTCGCACGAATATATCCATTCTAATTCATTCGTACGATCCACCCTAATTCCTTCGTATGATCCATTCTAATTCATTCGCACGAATGTATCCATTCTAATTCATTCATATGATCCATTCTAATTCGTTCATACGATCCAATCTAATTCATTCATATGATCTATTCCAATTCATTCGCACGAATGTATCCATTCTAATTCATTCGTACGATCCGTTCTAATTCATTCGCACAATCTATTCTAATACATTCGTACGATCCATTCTAATTCATTAGCACGGTCCATTATAATTCATTCGTACGATCCATTCTTTTTCATTCATACGATCCATTCTAATTCATTCGCACAAATGTATCGATTCTAATTCATTCCAATTCCTTTGTACGATCCATTCGTACGATACATTCTAATTACTTTGCACGAATGTATCCATTCTATTTCATTCGTACGATCCATTCTAATTCATTCGCACAATCTATTCTAATTCATTCATACGATCCATTCTAATTCATTAGCACGATCCATTCAAATTCATTCGTACGATCTATTCTATTTCATTCGTACGATCCATTCTTACTCATTCGTATGATCCATTCTAATTCATTCGCACGAATGTATCCATTCTAATTCATTCGTACGATCCATTCTAATTCATTCGCACGATCCATTCTAATTCATTCGTACGATCCATTCTAATTCATTCGCACGATCCATTCTAATTCATTCATATGATCCATTCTAATTCATTCATACGATCCATTCTAATTTATTCGCACGAATGTATCCATTATAATTCATTCGTACAATCCATTCTAATTCATTCGCACAATCTATTCTAATTCATTCGTACGATCCATTCTAATTCATTAGCACGATCCATTCTAATTCATTCGTACAATCCATTCTATTTCATTGGTACGATCCAATCTTACTCATTCGTACGATCCATTCTAATTCATTCACACGAATGTATCCATATTAATTCATTCATACGATCCTTTCTAATTCATTTGCACGATCCATTCTAATTCATTCATACGATCCATTCTAATTCATTCGTACGATCCATTCTAATTCATTCGTATGATCCATTCTTCCTCATTCGTACGATCCATTCTAATTCATTCGCACAAATGTATCTATTCTAATTCAGTCGTACGATCCATTGTAATTCATTCGCACGATCCATTCTAATTCATTCATACGATCAATTCTAATTCATTCGCACGATCCATTCTAATTCATTCATACGATCCATTCTAATTCATTCATACAATCCATTCTAATTCTTTCGCACGAATGTATCCATTCTAATTCATTCGTACGATCCACCCTAATTCCTTCGTATGATCCATTCTAATTCATTCGCACGAATGTATCCATTCTAATTCATTCGTACGATCCATTCGAATTCATTCATACGATCTATTCTAATTCATTCGTACGATCTACTCTAATTCATTCGCACGAATATATCCATTCTAATTTATTCTTACGATCCATTCTAATTCATTCGCACAATCTTTTCTAATTCATACGTACGATCCATTCTAATTCATTCATACGATCCAATCTAATTCATTCATATGATCCATTCTAATTCATTCGCAAGAATGTATCCATTCTTATTCATTCGCACGATCCATTCTAATTCATTCGCACGAACCATTCTAATTCACTCATACGATCCATTTTTATTCATTCGTACGATCCATTCGTATGAATGAATTAGAATGGATCGTACGTATGAATTAGACTGGATACAATCATGGGAATGAATTAGAATGGATCGTACGAATGAATTAGAATGGATCCATACGTACGATCTATTCTAATTCATTCCTACGATCCATTCTAATTCATTCGCATGAATATATCCATGGGAATGAATCCATTCTAATTCATTCGCACGATCCATTCTAATTTATTCGTACGATCCATTCTAATTCATTCGCACGATCCATTCTAATTCATTTGCACGATCCATTCTAATTCATTCATATGATCCATTCTAATTCATTCGCACGAATGTATCCATTCTAATTAATTCGTACGATCCATTCTAATTCATTCGCACAATCTATTCTAATTCATTTGTACGATCCATTCTAATTCATTAGCACGATCCATTCTAATTCATTCATACAATCCATTCTAATTCATTCGTATGATCCATTCTATTTCATTCATACAATCCATTAAAATACATTCTAGATTGTGCGAATGAATTAGAATGGATACATTCGTGCGAAAGAATTAGAATGGATTGTATGAATTAATTACAAAGGATCTTGCAAATGAATTAGAATGGATCGTGCGAATAAATTAGAATGGATCGTACGAATGAATTAGAATAGATTGTGCGAATGAATTAGAATGGATCGTACGAAAGAATTAGAATGGATCGTATGAATGAATTCGAATGGATCGTACGAATGAATTAGAATGGATACATTCGTGCGAATGAATTAGAATGGATCATACGAACGAATTAGGGTGGATCGTACGAATGAATTAGAATGGATACATTCGGGCGAAAGAATTAGAATGGATTGTATGAATGAATTAGAATGGATCGTATGAATGAAATAGAATGGATCGTGCAAATGAATTACAATGGATCGTACTATACGAATGAATTAGAATGGATCATATTAATGAATTACAATGGATCATGCGAATGAATTAGAATGGATCCTACGAATGAATTAGAATGGATACATTCGTGCGAATGAATTAGAATAGATCGTACGAATGAGTAAGAATGGATCGTACAAATGAAATAGAATGGATCGTACGAATGAATTAGAATGGATTGTGCTAATGAATTTGAATGAATTAGAATAGATTGTGCGAATGAATTAGAATAAGAATGGATCCATTCTAATTCCTTTGCACGAATGTATCCATTCTAATTCATTCATACGATCCATTCAAATTCATTCGCACAATCTATTCTAATTCATTCGTATGATCCATTCTAATTCATTCGTATGATCCACCCTAATTCTTTCGTATGATCCATTCTAATTCATTTGTACGATCCATTCTAATTCATTCATACGATCCATTCTAATTCATTCGTACGATCCATTCTAATTCATTCGCACAATCTATTCTAATTCATTCGTACGATCCATTCTAATTCAATAGCACGATCCATTCTAATTCATTCGTACGATCCATTCTTACTCATTTGTACGATCCATTCTAATTCTAATTTATTCGTACGATCTATTCTAATTCATTAGCACGATCCATTCTAATTCATTCGCACAATCTATTCTAATTCATTCGTACGATCCATTCTAATTCATTCGCATGATCCATTCTAATTCATTCGCACGATCCATTCTAATTCATTCATACAATCCTTTCGAATTCTTTCGCACGAATGTATCCATTCTAATTCATTCGTATGATCCACCCTAATTCTTTCGTATGATCCATTCTAATTCATTCGCACGAATGTATCCATTCTAATTCATTCGTTCGATCCATTCCAATTCATTCATACGACCCATTCTAATTCATTCATACGATCCATTCTAATTCATTCGCACGAATGTATCCATTCTAATTCATTCATACGATCCATTCTAATTCATTCGCACAATCTATTCTAATTCATTCGTACGATCCATTCTAATTCATTCGCATGATGCTTTCTAATTCATTTGCACGATCTATTCTAATTCATTCATACAATCCATTCTAATTCTTTTGCACGAATGTACCCATTCTAATTCATTCTTACGATCCATTCTAATTCCTTCGTATGATCCATTCTAATTTCTTCGTACGATCCTTTCCAATTCCTTCGTACGATCCATTCTATTTCATTCGTATAATCCATTCTAATTCCTTCGTACAATCCATTCTAATTCATTCCCATGAATGTATCCATTCTAATTCATACGTACGATCTATTCCAATTCATTCATACAATCCAATCTAATTCATTCATACGATCCATTCTAATTCATTCGTACGATCCATTCTAATTCATTCGCACAATCTAGTCTAACTCATTCGTATGATCCATTCTAATTCCTTTGCACGATCTATTCAAAATCATTCGTACGATTTATTCTATTTCATTCGTACGATCCATTCTTACTCATTTGTACGATCCATTCTAATTCATTCGAACGAATATATCCATTCTAATTCATTCGTACGATCCATTCTAATTTATTCGCACAATCCATTCCAATTGATTTAAACGAACCATTCTAATTCATTCATACGATCCATTCTAATTCATTCACACGATCCATTCTAATTCATTCATACGATCCATTCTAATTCATTCATACAATCTATTCAAATTCTTTCGCACGAATGTATCCATTCTAATTCATTCGTACGATCCACCCTAATTCCTTCGTATGATCCATTCTAATTCGTTCGTACGATCCATTTTAATTCATTCGCACGATCCATTCTAATTCATTCATACTATCCATTATAATTCATTCGTACAATCCATTCTAATTCGTTCGCACAATCTATTCAAATTCATTCATAAGATCCATTCTAATTCATTAGCACGATCCATTCTAATTCATTCGTACGATCCATTCTATTTCATTCGTACGATCCATTCTTACTCATTCGTACGATCCATTCTAATTCATTCGCACGAATGTATCCATTCTGACTCATTCGTACGATCCATTCTAATTCATTCGCACGATCCATTCTAATTCATTCATACGATCCATTCTAATTCATTCGTACGATCCATTCTAATTCATTCGCACGATCCATTCTAATTTATTCATATGATCTATTCTAATTTATTCATACAATCCATTCTAATTCTTTC
Source organism: Chamaelirium japonicum (assembly GCA_947650365.1). NCBI lineage: Eukaryota > Viridiplantae > Streptophyta > Magnoliopsida > Liliales > Melanthiaceae > Chamaelirium > Chamaelirium japonicum. Next base: position 108,525,900 of record OX393550.1, read on the forward strand.
GCACGAATGTATCCATTCTAATTCATTCGTACGATCCACCCTAATTCCTTCGTATGATTGATTCTAATTCATTCGCACGAATGTATCCATTCTAATTCATTCGTACGGTCCATTCGAATTCATTCAAATGATCCATTCTAATTCATTCATACTATCCATTCTAATTCATTCGTATGAATATATCCATTCTAATTCATTCGTACGATCCATTCGAATTTGTTCGCACAATCTATTCTAATTCATTCGTACAATCCATTCTAATTCATTCGCACGATCTATTCTAATTCATTTACACGATCCATTCTAATTCATTTATAAAATCCATTCTAATTAAGTCTTTTGTACGAATATATCCATTCTAATTCATTCGTATGATCCGTTCTAATTCCTTCGTATGATCCATTCTAATTCCTTCATACGATCCATTCTATTTCATTCGTATGATCCATTCTAATTCCTTCGTACGATCCATTCTAATTCATTCCCGTGAATGTATCCATTTTAATTCATACGTACGATTCATTCTAATTCATTCATACGATCCAATCTAATTCATTCATAAGATCCATTCTAATTCATTCGCACGAATGTATCCATTCTAATTCATTCATACGATCCATTCTAATTCATTCGCACAATCTATTCTAATTCATTCGTACGATCCATTCAAATTCATTAGCACGATCCATTCTAATTAATTCGTACGATCTATTCTATTTCATTCGTACGATCCATTCTTACTCATTCGTACGATCTATTCTAATTCATTCGCACGAATGAATCCACTCTAATTTGTTCGTACGATCCATTCTAATTCATTCGCACGATCCATTCTAATTCATTCATACGATCCATTCTAATTCATTCGTACGATGCATTCTAATTCATTCGCACGATCCATTCTAATTCATTCATACGATCCATTATAATTCATTCATACAATCCATTCTAATTCTTTCGCACGAATGTATCCATTCTAATTCATTCATACGATCCATTCGAATTCATTCATACGATCCATTCAAATTCATTCATACGATCAATTATAATTCATTCGCACGAATGTATCCATTCTAATTCATTCGTACGATCCATTCTAATTCATTCGCACGATCCAATCAAATTAATTCGCACGATCCATTCTAATTCATTCGTACGATCCATTCTATTTTATTTGTACTATCCATTCTTAGTCATTCATACGATCCATTCTAATTCATTCGCACGAATGTATCCATTCTAATTCATTCATACGATCCATTCTAATTCATTCGCACGATCCATTCTAATTCATTCATACGATCCATTCTTAATCATTCGCACGATCCATTCTAATTCATTCATACGATCCATTCTAATTCATTCGCATGATCCATTCTAATTCATTCATACGATCCATTCTAATTCATTTGTACAATCTATTCTAATTCTTTCGCACGAATATATCCATTCTAATGCATTCGTACAATCCACCCTAATTCCTTTGTATGATCCATTCTAATTTATTCGCACGAATGTATCCATTCTAATTCATTCGTACGATCCATTCAAATTCATTCATACGATCCATTCTAATTCATTCATACGATCCATTCTAATTCATTCGCACGAATGTATCCATTCTAATTCATTCGTACGATCGATTCTAATTCATTCGCACAATCGATTCTAATTCATTCGTACGATCCATTCTAATTCATTCGCATGATCCATTCTAATTTATTTGTACGATCCATTCTAATTCATTCATACAATCCATTCTAATTCATTCGTACGATCCATTCTAATTCCTTCGTACGATCCATTCTAATTCCTGCGTACGATCCATTCTAGTTTCTTCATACGATCCATTCTAATTCATTCCGATGAATGTATCCATTCTAATTCATACGTACGATCCAATCTAATTCATTCATACGATCCAATCTAATTCATTCATATGATCTATTCTAATTCATTCACACGAATGCATCCATTCTAATTCATTCGTACGATCTATTCTAATTCATTCGCACAATCTATTCTAATACATTCGTACGATCCATTCTAATTCATTAGCACGATCCATTCTAATTCATTCGTACGATCCATTATATTTCATTCGTACGATCCATTCATACTCATTCGTACGATCCATTCTAATTCATTCGCATGATCCATTCTAATTCATTTGTACGATCCATTCTAATTCATTCATACAATCCATTCTAATTCTTTTGCATGAATTTATCCATTCTAATTCATTCGTACGACCCATTCTAATTCCATCGTACGATCCATTCTAATTTCTTCGTACGATCCATTCTAATTCATTCCCATGAATGTATCCATTCTAATTCATACGTACGATCCATTCTAATTCATTCATACGATCCAATCTAATTCATTCATATGATCTATTCTAATTTATTCGCACGAATGTATCTATTTTAATTCATTCATACGATCCGTTCTAATTCATTCGCACAATCTAGTCTAATACATTCGTACGATCCATTCTAATTCATTAGCACGGTCCATTCTAATTCATTCGTACGATCCATTCTATTTCATTCATACGATCCATTCTAATTCATTCGCACGAATGTTTCCATTCTAATTCATTCCAATTCCTTCGTACGATCCATTCGTACGATACATTCTAATTCCTTCGCATGAATGTTTCGATTCTAATTCATTCGTACGATCCATTCTAATTCATTCGCACAATCTATTCTAATTCATTCATACGATCCATTCTAATTCATTAGCACGATCCATTCTAATTCATTCGTACGATCCATTCTATTTCATTCGTAAGATCCATTCTTACTCATTCGTACGATCCATTCTAATTCATTCGCACGAATGTATCCATTCTAATTCATTCGTACGATCCATTCTAGTTCATTCGCACGATCCATTCTAATTCATTTGTACGATCCATTCTAATTCATTCGCACGATCCATTCTAATTCATTCATATGATCCATTCTAATTCATTCATACGATCCATTCTAATTTATTCGCACGAATGTATCCATTATAATTCATTTGTACAATCCATTCTAATTTATTCGCACAATCTATTCTAATTCATTCGTACGATCCATTCTAATTCATTAGCACGATCCATTCTAATTCATTCGTACAATCCATTCTATTTCATTGGTACGATCCATTCTTCCTCATTCGTACGATCCATTCTAATTCTTTCGCACGAATGTATCCATATTAATTCATTCATACGATCCATTCTAATTCATTTGCACGATCCATTCTAATTCATTCATACGATCCATTATAATTCATTCGTACGATCCATTCTAATTCATTCGTATGATCCATTCTTACTCATTCGTACGATCCATTCTAATTCATTCGCACGAATGCATCTATTCTAATTCAGTCGTACGATCCATTGTAATTCATTCGCACGATCCATTCTAATTCATTCGTACGATCAATTCTAATTCATTCACACGATCCATTCTAATTCATTCATACGATCCATTCTAATTCATTCATAAAATCCATTCTAATTCTTTCGCACGAATGTATCCATTCTAATTCATTCGTACGATCTACCCTAATTCCTTCGTATGATCCATTCTAATTCATTCGCACGAATGTATCCATTCTAATTCATTCGTACGATCCATTCGAATTCATTCATACGATTCATTCTAATTCATTCATACGATCCATTCTAATTCATTCGCACGAATGTATTCATTCTAATTCATTCGTACGATCCATTCTAATTCATTCGCACAATCGATTCTAATTCATTCGTATGATCCATTCTAATTTATTCGCACGATCCATTCTAATTCATTTGTACGATCCATTCTAATTCATTTATACAATCCATTCTAATTCTTTTGCACGAATGTATCAATTCTAATTCATTCGTACGATCCATTCTAATTCCTTCGTACGATCCATTCTAATTCCTTCGTACAATCCTTTCTAATTTCTTCGTACGAACCATTCTAATTCATTCCCATGAATTTATCCATTCTAATTCATATGTACGATCCATTCTAATTCATTCATACGATCCAATCTAATTCATTCATACGGTCTATTCTAATTCATTCGCACGAATGTATCCATTCTAATTCATTCGTACAATCCATTCTAATTCATTCGCACAATCTATTCTAATTCATTCGTACGGTCCATTCTAATTCATTAGCACGATCCATTCTAATTCATTCGTATGATGCATTCTATTTCATTCATACGATCCTTTCTTACTCATTCGTACGATCCATTCTAATTCATTCGCAAGAATGTATCCATTCTAATTCATTCGTACGATCTATTCTAATTCATTTGCACGATCCCTTCTAATTTATTCATACGATCCATTCTATTTCATTTGTACGATCCATTCTAATTCATTCGCACAATCTATTCTAATTCATTCGAACGATCCATTCTAATTCATTAGCACGATCCATTCTAATTTATTGGTACGATCCATTCTATTTCATTCGTACGATCCATTCTTACTCATTCGTACGATCCATTCTAATTCATTCGCACGAATGTATCCATTCTAATTCATTCGTATGATCCATTCTAATTCATTCGCACGATCCATTCTAATTCATTCATACGATCCATTCTAATTCATTCGTACGATCCATTCTAATTCATTCGCATGATCCATTCTAATTCATTCATACGATCCATTCTAATTCATTCATACAATCCATTCCAATTCTTTCACACGAATGTACCCATTATTCATTCGTACGATCCACCCTAATTCCTTCGTATGATCCATTCTAATTCATTCGCACGAATGTATCCATTCTAATTTATTCGTACGATCCATTTGAATTCATTCATACGATATATTCTAATTCATTCATACGATCCATTCTAATTCATTCGCACAAATGTATCCATTCTAATTCATTCGTATGATCCATTCTAATTCATTCGCACAATCTATTCTACTTAATTTGTACGATCCATTCTAATTCATTCGCACGATCCATTCTAATTCATTTGCCCGATCCATTCTAATTCATTCATGCAATCCATTCTAATTCTTTTGTACGAATGTATCCATTCTATTTCATTCGTAAGCTCCATTCTAATTCCTTCATACGATCCATTCTAATTCCTTCGTACGATCCATTCTAATTCCTTCGTACGATCCATACTATTTCATTCGTATGATCCATTCTAATTCCTTCGTACGATCCATTCTAATTCATTCCCATGAATGTATCCATTCTAATTTATACGTACGATCCATTCTAATTCATTCGCACGAATGTATCCATTCTAATTCATTCGTACGATCCATTCTAATTCATTCGCACTAACTTTTCTAATTCATTCGTACGATCCATTCTAATTCATTAGCACGATCCATTCTAATTCATTCGTACGATCCATTCTGTTTCATTCGTACGATCCATTCTTACTCATTCATACGATCCATTCTAATTCATTCGCACGAATGTATCCATTCTAATTCATTCGTACGATCCATTCTAATTCATTCGCATGATCCATTCTAATTCATTCATACGATCCATTCTAATTCATTCGTACGATCCATTCTAATTCATTCACACAATCTATTCTAATTCATTCGTACGATCCATTCTAATTCGTTAGCACGATCCATTCTAATTCATTCGTACGATCCATTCTATTTCATTCGTACGATCCATTCTTACTCATTCGTACGATCCATTCTAATTCATTCGCACGAATATATCCATTCTAATTCATTCGTATGATCCATTCTAATTCATTTGCACGATTTATTCTAATTGATTCATACGATCCATTCTAATTCATTCGTACGATCCATTCTAATTCATTTGCATGATCCATTCTAATTCATTCATATAATCCATTCTAATTCATTCGTACAATCCATTCTAATTCGTTCGCACGAATGTATCCATTCTAATTCATTCGTACGATCCACCCTAATTTCTTCGTATGATCCATTCTAATTCATTCGAACGAATGTATCCATTCTAATTCACTCGTATGATCCATTCGAATTCATTCATATGATCCATTCTAATTCGTTCGTACGATCCATTCTAATTCATTCGCACGAATGTATCCATTCTAATTCATTCGTACGATCCATTCTAATTCATTGTCACAATCTATTCTAATTCATTCGTACGATCCATTCTAATTCATTCGCACGATCCATTCTAATTCATTTGCACGATCCATTCTAATTCATTCATACAATCCATTCTAATTCTTTTGCACAAATGTATCCATTCTAATTCATTCGTACGATCCATTCTAATTCCTTCGTACGATCCATTATAATTCCTTCGTACGATCCATTCTAATTCCTTCGTACGATCCATTATAATTCCTTCGTACGATCCATTCTAATTCCTTCGTACGATTCATTCTATTTCATTCATATGATCCATTCTAATTCCTTCGTACGATCCATTCTAATTCATTCCCATGAATGTATCCATTCTAATTCTTACGTACGATCCATTCTAATTCATTCATACGATCCAATCTAATTCATTCATAAGATCCATTCTAATTCATTCGCACGAATGTATCCATTCTAATTCATTCGTACGATCCATTCTAATTCATTCGCACGATCCATTCTAATTCATTCGTACTATCCATTCTAATTCATTCGCACGATCCATTCTAATTCATTCATACGATCCATTCTAATTTATTGATACGATCCATTCTAATTCATTCGCACGAATGTATCCGTTCTAATTCATTCATACGATCCATTCTAATTCATTCGCACGATCCATTCTAATTCGTTCATACGATCCATTCTAATTCATTCGTATGATCCATTCTAATTCATTCATATGAATGTATCCATTCTAATTCATTCATACGATCCATTCTAATTCATCCGCACGATCCAATCTAATACGTTCGAACGATCCATTCTAATTCAATCGTACGATCCTTTCAATTTCATTCGTACGATCCTTTTTTACTCATTCATATGATCCATTCAAATTCATACGTACAATCCATTCTAATTCATTCGTACGATCCATTCTAATTCGTTCGCACAATCTATTCTAATTCATTCGTACGATCCATTCTAATTCATTAGCACGATTCATTCTAATTCATTCGTACGATCCATTCTATTTCATTCGTACGATCCATTCTTACTCATTCGTACGATCCATTCTAATTCATTCGCACAAATGTATCCATTCTAATTCATTCATATGTTCCATTCTAATTCATTCGCACGATCCATTCTAATTCATTCATACGATCCATTATAATTCATTCGTACGATCCATTATAATTCATTCGCACGATCCATTCTAATTCATTCATACGATCCATTCTAATTCATTCATACAATCCATTCTAAACCTTTCGCACGAATGTATCCATTCTAATTCATTCGTACGATCCATTCTAATTTCTTTGTACGATCCATTCAAATTCATTCATACGATCCATTCTAATTCATTCATACGATCCATTCTAATTCATTCGCACGAATGTATCCATTCTAAATCATTCGTATGGTCCATTCTAATTCATTCGCACGATCCAATCTAAATCATTCGCACGATCCATTCTAATTCATCATTCGCACAATCTATTCTAATTCATTCGTACGATCCATTCTAATTCATTAGCACGATCCATTCTAATTCATTCGTACGATCCATTCTATTTCATTCTTACGATCCATTCTTACTCATTCGTACGATCCATTCTAATTCATTCGCACGAATGTATCCATTCTAATTCATTCGTACGATCCATTCTAATTCATTCGCATGATCCATTCTAATTCATTCATACGATCCATTATAATTTATTTATACGATCCATTCTATAGAATGGATACATTCATGGGAATGAATTAGAATGGATCGTACGAAGGAATTAGAATGGATCATACGAATGAAATAAAATGGATCGTACGAAGGAATTAGAATAGATCGTACGAATGAATTAGAATGGTTACATTCGTGCAAAAGAATTAAAATTGATTGTATGAATGAATTAGAATGGATCGTGCAAATGAATTAGAATGGATCGTGCGAATGAATTAGAATGGATCGTACGAATGAATTAGAATAGATTGTGCGAATGAATTAGAATGGATCGTAAGAATGAATTTGGATGGATACATTCGTGCGAATGAATTAGAATGGATCGAATGAATGAATTAGAATGGATCGTACGAATGAATTAGAATGGATCGTACGAATGAATTAGAATGGATCATATGAATGAATTAGAATGGATCGTGCGAATGAATTAGAATGGATCGTACGAATGAATTAGAATGAATCGTATGAATGAATTAGAATTGATCGTGCGAATGAATTAGAATGAATCGTACGAATGAATTAGAATGGATACATTCGTGCGAATGAATTAGAATGGATCGTACGAATGAGTAAAAATGGATCGTACGAATGAAATAAAATGGATCGTACTAATGAATTAAAATGGATCTTTCTAATGAATTAGAATCGATCATACGAATGAATTAGAATAAATTAAGCGAATTAATTTGAATGGATCGTACGAATGAATTAGACTGGATCGTATGAATGAATTAGAATGGATCGTGCGAATGAATTAGAATGGATCGAACGAATGAGTAAGAATGGATCGTACGAATGAAATAGAATGGATCGTATGAATAAATTAGAATGGATCATGCTAATGAATTAGAATGGATCGTACGAATGAATTAGAAAAGATTGTGCGAATGAATTAGAATGGATCGTGCGAATGAATTAGAATGGATCGTGCGAATGAATTAGAATGGATCATACGAATGAATTAGAAAGGATCGTGCGAATGAATTAGAATGGATACATTCGTGCGAATGAATTAGAATGGATCGTATGAATGAATTAGATTGGATCGTATGAATGAATTAGAATGGATCGTACTTATGAATTAGAATGGATACATTCATGGGAATGAATTAGAATGGATCGTACGAAGGAATTAGAATGGATCATACGAATGAAATAGAATGGATCGTACGAAGGAATTAGAATGGATCGTACAAATGAATTAGAAAGGATCGTACGAATGAATTAGAATAGATTGTGCGAATGAATTAGAATGGATCGTACAGGAATTAGAATGGATACATTCGTGCGAATTAATTAGAATGGATCGTATGAATGAATTAGAATGGATCATATGAATGAATTCGAATGGATCGTATGAATGAATTAGAATGGATACATTCGTGCGAATGAATTAGAATGGATCATACGAAGGAATTAGGGTGGATCGTACAAATGAATTAGAATGGATACATTCGTGCGAAAGAATTAGAATGGATTGTATGAATGAATTAGAATGGATTGTATGAATGAATTAGAATGGATCGTGCGAATGAATTAGAATGGATCGTACGAATGAAATAGAATGGATCGTATGAATGAATTAGAATGGATCGTGCGAATGAATTAGAATGGATCGTATGAATGAATTAGAATGGATACATTCGTGCGAATGAATTAGAATGGATCGTACGAATAAGTAAGAATGGATCGTACGAATGAAATAGAATGGATCGTACGAATGAATTAGAATGGATCATACTAATGAATTAGAATGGATCGTATGAATGAATTAGAATAGATTGTGCGAATGAATTAGAATGGATCATATGAATGAATTCGAATGGATCGTACGAATAAGTAAGAATGGATCATACGAATGAAATAGAATGGATCGTATGAATAAATTAGAATGTATCATGCTAATGAATTAGAACAGATCGTACGAATGAATTGGAAAAGATTATGCGAATGAATTAGAATGGATCGTACGAATGGATTAGAATGGATCGTGCGAATGAGTTAGAATGGATCGTACGAATGAATTAGAATGGATACATTCGTGCGAATGAATTAGAATGGATCGTATGAATGAATTAGAATGGATCGTATAAATGAATTAGAATGGATCATGCGAATGAATTAGATTGGATCGTACGAATAAATTAGAATGGATACATTCGTGCGAATGAATTAGAATGGATCGTACGAATGAGTAAAATGAATTGTACGAATGAAATAGAATGGATACATTCGTACAATCCATTCTATTTTATTCGTACGATACATTCTTACTCATTCGTACGATCCCTTCTAATTCATTCGCACGAATGTATCCATTCTAATTCATTCGTACGAACCATTCTAATTCATCCACACGATCCATTCTAATTCATTCATACGATCCATTCTAATTCATTCGTACGATCCATTCTAATTTATTCGCACGATTCATTCTAATTCATTCGTACGATCCATTCGAATTCATTTATACGATCCATTCTAATTCATTCATACGATCCATTCTAATTCATTCGCATGAATGTATCCATTCTAATTCATTCGTACGATCCATTCTAATTCATTCGTACGATCAATTCTATTTCATTCGTACGATCCATTCTTACTCATTCGTACGATCCATTATAATTCATTCGCACGAATGTATCCATTCTAATTTATCCGTACGATCCATTCGAATACATTCGTACGATCCATTCTAATTCCTTTGTACGATCCATTTGTACGATCCATTCTAATTCATTCATATGATCCATTCTAATTCATTCATACGATCCATTCTAATTCATTCGCACGAGTGTATTTATTTGCACAATCTATACTAATTCATTCATACGATCCATTCTAATTCATTAGCACGATCCATTCTAATTCATTCGTACGATCCATTCTATTTTATTCGTACGATCCATTCTGACTCATTCGTACTATCCATTTTAATTCATTCGCACGAATGTATCCATTCTAATTCATTCGAACGATCCATTCTAATTCATTCGCACGATCCATTCTAATTCATTCATACGATCCATTCTAATTCATTCGTACGATCCATTCTAATTCATTCGAACAATCTATTCTAATTCATTCGTACGATCCATTCTAATTCATTAGCATGATCCATTCTAATTCATTCGTATGATCCATTCTGTTTCATTCGTACGATCCATTCGTACTCATTCGTACGATCGATTCTAATTCATTCGCACGAATGTATCCATTCTATTTCATTCGTACGATCCATTCTAATTCATTCGCACAATCTCTTCTAATCCATTTGTACGATCCATTCTAATTCATTCGCACGATCCATTCTAATTCATTTGCACGATCCATTCTAATTCATTCATACAATCCATTCTAATTCATTCATACGATCCACCCTAATTCCTTCGTATGATCCATTCTAATACATTCGCACGAATGTATCCATTCTAATTCATTCGTATGATCCATTCGAATTCATTCATACGATCTATTCTAATTCATTCGTACGATCTATTCTAATTCATTCGCACGAATATATCCATTATATTTCATTCGTACGATCCATTCTAATTCATTCGCACAATCTATTCTAATTTATACGTACGATCCAATCTAATTCATTCATACGATCCATTCTAATCCATTCGCATGATCCATTCTAATTCATTCATACGATCCATTCTAATTCATTCGCACGATCCATTCTAATTCATTCATACGATCCATTCTAATTCATTCATACAATCCATTCTAATTCTTTCGCACGAATATATCCATTCTAATTCATTCGTACGATCCACCCTAATTCCTTCGTATGATCCATTCTAATTCATTCGCACGAATGTATCCATTCTAATTCATTCATATGATCCATTCTAATTCGTTCATACGATCCAATCTAATTCATTCATATGATCTATTCCAATTCATTCGCACGAATGTATCCATTCTAATTCATTCGTACGATCCGTTCTAATTCATTCGCACAATCTATTCTAATACATTCGTACGATCCATTCTAATTCATTAGCACAGTCCATTATAATTCATTCGTACGATCCATTCTTTTTCATTCATACGATCCATTCTAATTCATTCGCACGAATGTATCCATTCTAATTCATTCCAATTCCTTCGTACGATCCATTCGTACGATACATTCTAATTACTTTGCACGAATGTATCCATTCTAATTCATTCGTACGATCCATTCTAATTCATTCGCACAATCTATTCTAATTCATTCGTACGATCCATTCTTACTCATTCGTATGATCCATTCTAATTCATTCGCACGAATGTATCCATTCTAATTCATTCGTACGATCCATTCTAATTCATTCGCACGATCCATTTTAATTCATTCGTACGATCCATTCTAATTCATTCGCACGATCCATTCTAATTCATTCATATGATCCATTCTAATTCATTCATACGATCCATTCTAATTTATTCGCACGAATGTATCCATTATAATTCATTCGTACAATCCATTCTAATTCATTCGCACAATCTATTCTAATTCATTCGTACGATCCATTCTAATTCATTAGCACGATCCATTCTAATTCATTCGTACAATCCATTCTATTTCATTGGTACGATCCATTCTTACTCATTCGTACGATCCATTCTAATTCATTCGCACGAATGTATCCATATTAATTCATTCTTACGATCCATTCTAATTCATTTGCATGATCCATTCTAATTCATTCATACGATCCATTCTAATTCATTCGTACGATCCATTCTAATTCATTCGTATGATCCATTCTTACTCATTCGTATGATCCATTCTAATTCATTCGCACGAATGTATCTATTCTAATTCAATCGTACGATCCATTGTAATTCATTCGCACGATCCATTCTAATTCATTCATACGATCAATTCTAATTCATTCGCACGATCCATTCTAATTCATTCATACGATCCATTCTAATTCATTCATACAATCCATTCTAATTCATTCATACGATCCACCCTAATTCCTTCGTATGATCCATTCTAATACATTCGCACGAATGTATCCATTCTAATTCATTCGTATGATCCATTCGAATTCATTCATACGATCTATTCTAATTCATTCGTACGATCTATTCTAATTCATTCGCACGAATATATCCATTATATTTCATTCGTACGATCCATTCTAATTCATTCGCACAATCTATTCTAATTTATACGTACGATCCAATCTAATTCATTCATACGATCCATTCTAATCCATTCGCACGATCCATTCTAATTCATTCATACGATCCATTCTAATTCATTCGCACGATCCATTCTAATTCATTCATACGATCCATTCTAATTCATTCATACAATCCATTCTAATTCTTTCGCACGAATATATCCATTCTAATTCATTCGTACGATCCACCCTAATTCCTTCGTATGATCCATTCTAATTCATTCGCACGAATGTATCCATTCTAATTCATTCATATGATCCATTCTAATTCGTTCATACGATCCAATCTAATTCATTCATATGATCTATTCCAATTCATTCGCACGAATGTATCCATTCTAATTCATTCGTACGATCCGTTCTAATTCATTCGCACAATCTATTCTAATACATTCGTACGATCCATTCTAATTCATTAGCACAGTCCATTATAATTCATTCGTACGATCCATTCTTTTTCATTCATACGATCCATTCTAATTCATTCGCACGAATGTATCCATTCTAATTCATTCCAATTCCTTCGTACGATCCATTCGTACGATACATTCTAATTACTTTGCACGAATGTATCCATTCTAATTCATTCGTACGATCCATTCTAATTCATTCGCACAATCTATTCTAATTCATTCGTACGATCCATTCTTACTCATTCGTATGATCCATTCTAATTCATTCGCACGAATGTATCCATTCTAATTCATTCGTACGATCCATTCTAATTCATTCGCACGATCCATTTTAATTCATTCGTACGATCCATTCTAATTCATTCGCACGATCCATTCTAATTCATTCATATGATCCATTCTAATTCATTCATACGATCCATTCTAATTTATTCGCACGAATGTATCCATTATAATTCATTCGTACAATCCATTCTAATTCATTCGCACAATCTATTCTAATTCATTCGTACGATCCATTCTAATTCATTAGCACGATCCATTCTAATTCATTCGTACAATCCATTCTATTTCATTGGTACGATCCATTCTTACTCATTCGTACGATCCATTCTAATTCATTCGCACGAATGTATCCATATTAATTCATTCTTACGATCCATTCTAATTCATTTGCATGATCCATTCTAATTCATTCATACGATCCATTCTAATTCATTCGTACGATCCATTCTAATTCATTCGTATGATCCATTCTTACTCATTCGTATGATCCATTCTAATTCATTCGCACGAATGTATCTATTCTAATTCAATCGTACGATCCATTGTAATTCATTCGCACGATCCATTCTAATTCATTCATACGATCAATTCTAATTCATTCGCACGATCCATTCTAATTCATTCATACGATCCATTCTAATTCATTCATACAATCCATTCTAATTCTTTCGCACGAATGTATCCATTCTAATTCATTCGTACGATCCACCCTAATTCCTTCGTATGATCCATTCTAATTCATTCGCACGAATGTATCCATTCTAATTCATTCGTACGATCCATTCGAATTCATTCATACGATCTATTCTAATTCATTCGTACGATCTACTCTAATTCATTCGCACGAATATATCCATTCTAATTCATTCGTACGATCCATTCTAATTCATTCGCACAATCTTTTCTAATTCATACGTACGATCCATTCTAATTCATTCATACGATCCAATCTAATTCATTCATATGATCCATTCTAATTCCTTCGCAAGAATGTATCCATTCTTATTCATTCGCACGATCCATTCTAATTCATTCGCACGATCCATTCTAATTCATTCATACGATCCATTTTTATTCATTCGTACGATCCATTCGTATGAATGAATTAGAATGGATCGTACGTATGAATTAGACTGGATACAATCATGGGAATGAATTAGAATGGATCGACGAATGAATTAGAATTCATTCGTACGATCCATTCTAATTCATTCGCATGAATATATCCATGGGAATGAATCCATTCTAATTCATTCGCACGATCCATTCTAATTTATTCGTACGATCCATTCTAATTCATTCGCACGATCCATTCTAATTCATTTGCACGATCCATTCTAATTCACTCATATGATCCATTCTAATTCATTCGCACGAATGTATCCATTCTAATTAATTCGTACGATCCATTCTAATTCATTCGCACAATCTATTCTAATTCATTCGTACGATCCATTCTAATTCATTAGCACGATCCATTCTAATTCATTCATACAATCCATTCTAATTCATTCGTATGATCCATTCTATTTCATTCATACAATCCATTAAAATACATTCTAGATTGTGCGAATGAATTAGAATGGATACATTCGTGCGAAAGAATTAGAATGGATTGTATGAATTAATTACAAAGGATCTTGCAAATGAATTAGAATGGATCGTGCGAATGAATTAGAATGGATCGTACGAATGAATTAGAATAGATTGTGCGAATGAATTAGAATGGATCGTACGAATTAATTACAATGGATACATTCGTGCGAATGAATTAGAATGGATCATATGAATGAATTAGAATGGATCGTATGAATGAATTCGAATGGATCGTACGAATGAATTAGAATGGATACATTCGTGCGAATGAATTAGAATGGATCATACGAACGAATTAGGGTGGATCGTACGAATGAATTAGAATGGATACATTCGTGCGAAAGAATTAGAATGGATTGTATAAATGAATTAGAATGGATCGTATGAATGAAATAGAATGGATCGTGCAAATGAATTACAATGGATCGTACTATACGAATGAATTAGAATGGATCATATGAATGAATTACAATGGATCATGCGAATGAATTAGAATGGATCCTACGAATGAATCAGAATGGATAAATTCGTGCGAATGAATTAGAATAGATCGTACGAATGAGTAAGAATGGATCGTACAAATGAAATAGAATGGATCGTACGAATGAATTAGAATGGATTGTGCTAATGAATTTGAATGAATTAGAATAGATTGTGCGAATGAATTAGAATAAGAATGGATCCATTCTAATTCCTTCGCACGAATGTATCCATTCTAATTCATTCATACGATCCATTCAAATTCATTCGCATAATCTATTCTAATTCATTCGTACGATCCATTCTAATTCATTCGTATGATCCACCCTAATTCTTTCGTATGATCCATTCTAATTCATTTGTACGATCCATTCTAATTCATTCATACGATCCATTCTAATTCATTCGTACGATCCATTCTAATTCATTCGCACAATCTATTCTAATTCATTCGTACGATCCATTCTAATTCAATAGCACGATCCATTCTAATTCATTCGTACGATCCATTCTTACTCATTTGTACGATCCATTCTAATTCTAATTTATTCGTACGATCCAGTCTAATTCATTAGCACGATCCATTCTAATTCATTCGCACGATCCATTCAAGTTCATTCATACGATCCATTCTAATTCATTCGCATGATCCATTCTAATTCATTCATACGATCCATTCTAATTCCTTCGTACAATCCATTCTAATTCTTTCGCACGAATGTATCCATTCTAATTCATTCATACGATCCACCCTAATTCTTTCGTATGATCCATTCTAATTCATTCGCACGAATGTATCCATTCTAATTCATTCGTTCGATCCATTCCAATTCATTCATACGACCCATTCTAATTCATTCATACGATCCATTCTAATTCATTCGCACGAATGTATCCATTCTAATTCATTCATACGATCCATTCTAATTCATTCGCACAATCTATTCTAATTCATTCGTACGATCCATTCTAATTCATTCGCATGATGCTTTCTAATTCATTTGCACGATCTATTCTAATTCATTCATACAATCCATTCTAATTCTTTTGCACGAATGTATCCATTCTAATTCATTCGTACGATCCATTCTAATTCCTTCGTATGATCCATTCTAATTCCTTCGTACGATCCTTTCCAATTCCTTCGTACGATCCATTCTATTTCATTCGTATAATCCATTCTAATTCCTTCGTACAATCCATTCTAATTCATTCCCATGAATGTATCCATTCTAATTCATACGTACGATCTATTCCAATTCATTCATACAATCCAATCTAATTCATTCATACGATCCATTCTAATTCATTCGTACGATCCATTCTAATTCATTCGCACAATCTAGTCTAATTCATTCGTACGATCCATTCCAATTCATATGCACGATCTATTCTAATTCATTCGTACGATTTATTCTATTTTATTCGTACGATCCATTCTTACTCATTCGTACGATCCATTCTAATTCATTCGCACGAATATATCCATTCTAATTCATTCGTACGATCCATTCTAATTTATTCGCACGATCCATTCCAATTCATTTATACGAACCATTCTTATTCATTCATACGATCCATTCTAATTCATTCACACGATCCATTCTAATTCATTCATACAATCCATTCTAATTCATTCATACAATCCATTCAAATTCTTTCGCACGAATGTATCCATTCTAATTCATTCGTATGATCAACCCTAATTCCTTCGTATGATCCATTCTAATTCATTAGTACGATCCATTTTAATTCATTCGCACGATCCATTCTAATTCATTCATACGATCCATTATAATTCATTCGTTCAATCCATTCTAATTCGTTCGCACAATCTATTCGAATTCATTCATACGATCCATTCTATTTCATTAGCACGATCCATTCTAATTCATTCGTACGATCAATTCTATTTCATTCGTACGATCCATTCTTACACATTCGTACGATCCATTCTAATTCATTCGCACGAATGTATCCATTCTAACTCATTCGTACGATCCATTCTAATTCATTCGCATGATCCATTCTAATTCATTCATACGATCCATTCTAATTCATTCGTACGATCCATTCTAATTCATTCGCACGATCCATTCTAATTTATTCATACGATCTATTCTAATTTATTCATAAAATCCATTCTAATTCTTTCGCACGAATTTATCCATTCTAATTCTTTCGTACGATCCACCCTAATTCTTTCGTATGATCCATTCTAATTCATTCGCACGAATGTATCCATTCTAATTCATTCGTACGGTCCATTCGAATTCATTCAAATGATCCATTCTAATTCTTTCATACGATCCATTCTAATTCATTCGTATGAATGTATCCATTCTAATTCATTCATACGATCCATTCAAATTCGTTCGCACAATCTACTCTAATTCATTCGTACGATCCATTCTATTTCATTCGCATGATCTCTTCTAATTCATTTGCACGATCCATTCTAATTCATTCATACAATCCATTCTAAGTCTTTTGCACGAATATATCTATTCTAATTCATTCGTATGATCCGTTCTAATTCCTTCGTACAATCCATTCTAATTCCTTCATACGATCCACTCTATTTCATTCGTATGATCCATTCTAATTCCTTCGTACGATCCATTCTAATTCATTCCCGTGAATGTATCCATTTTAATTCATACGTACGATTCATTCTAATTCCTTCATACGATCCAATCTAATTCATTCATAAGATCCATTCTAATTCATTCGCACGAATGTATCCATTCTAATTCATTCGTACGATCCATTCTAATTCATTCGCACAATCTATTCTAATTCATTCGTACGATCTATTCTATTTCATTCGTACGTTCCATTCTTACTCATTCGTACGATCTATTCTAATTCATTCGCACGAATGAATCCATTCTAATTTATTTGTACGATCCATTCTAATTAATTCGCACGATCAATTCTAATTCATTCATACGATCCATTCTAATTCATTCGTATGATGCATTCTAATTCATTCGCACGATCCATTCAAATTCATTCATATGATCCATTCTAATTCATTCATACAATCCATTCTAATTCTTTCGGATGAATGTATCCATTCTAATTCATTCGTACGATCCATTCGAATTCATTCATACGATCCATTCCAATTCATTCATATGATCAATTATAATTCATTCGCACGAATGTATCTATTCTAATTCATTCGTACGATCCATTCTAATTCATTTGCACGATCCAATCAAATTAATTCGCACGATCCATTCTAATTCATTCGTACGATCCATTCTATTTCATTTGTACGATCCATTCTTACTCATTCGTACGATCCATTCTAATTCATTCGCACGAATGTATCCATTCTAATTCATTCATACGATCCATTCTAATTCATTCGCACGATCCATTCTAATTCATTCATACGATCCATTCTAATTCATTCGCATGATCCATTCAAATTCATTCATACGATCCATTCTAATTCATTCGCATGATCCATTCTAATTCATTCATACGATCCATTCTAATTCCTTCGTACAATCCATTCTAATTCTTTCGCACGAATGTATCCATTCTAATTCATTCGTACGATCCACCCTAATTCTTTCGCACGAATGTATCCATTCTAATTCATTCATACGATCCATTCGAATTCATTTATACGATCCATTCTAATTCATTCATACGATCCATTCTAATTCATTCACACGAATGTATCCATTCTAATTCATTCGTACGATCGATTCTAATTCATTCGCACAATCGATTCTAATTCATTCGTACGATCCATTCTAATTCATTCGCATGATCCATTCTAATTCATTTGTACGATCCATTCTAATTCATTCATACAATCCATTCTAATTCATTCGTACGATCCATTCTAATTTCTTCGTACGATCCATTCTAATTCCTGCGTACGATCCATTCTAATTTCTTCGTATGATCCATTCTAATTCATTCCCATGAATGTATCCATTCAAATTCATACGTACGATCCAATCTAATTCATTCATACGATCCAATCTAATTCATTCATATGATCTATTCTAATTCATTCGCATGAATGTATCCATTCTAATTCATTCGTACGATCCATTCTAATTCATTCGCATAATCTATTCTAATACATTCGTACGATCCATTCTAATTCATTCGTACGATCCATTCTATTTCATTCGTACGATCCATTCTTACTCATTCGTACGATCCATTCCAATTCATTCGCATGATCCATTCTAATTCATTTGTACGATCCATTCTAATTCATTCATACAATCCATTCTAATTCTTTTGCACGAATTTATCCATTCTAATTCATTCGTACGACACATTCTAATTCCTTCGTACGATCCATTCTAATTTCTTCGTACGATCCATTCTAATTCATTCCCATGAATGTATCCATTCTAATTCATACGTACGATCCATTCTAATTCATTCATACGATCCAATCTAATTCATTCATATGATCTATTCTAATTCATTCGCACGAATGTATCCATTCTAATTCATTCGAACGATCCATTCTAATTCATTCGCACAATCTATTCTAATACATTCGTATGATCCATTCTAATTCATTAGCACGATCCATTCTAATTCATTCGTACGATCCATTCTATTTCATTCATACGATCCGTTCTAATTCATTCGCACGAATGTATCCATTCTAATTCATTCCAATTCCTTCGTACGATCCATTCGTACGATACATTCTAATTCCTTCGCACGAATGTATCCATTCTAATTCATTCGTACGATCCATTCTAATTCATTCGCACAATCTATTCTAATTAATTCATACGATCCATTCTAATTCATTAGCACGATCCATTCTAATTCATTCGTACGATCCTTTGTATTTCATTCGTACGATCCATTCTTACTCATTTGTATGATCCATTCTAATTCATTCATACGATCCATTCTAATTCATTCGCACGATCCATTCTAATTCATTCATATGATCCATTCTAATTCATTCATACGATCCATTCTAATTTATTCGCACGAATGTATCCATTATAATTCATTCGTACAATCCATTCTAATTCATTCGCACAATCTATTCTAATTCATTCGTACGATCCATTCTAATTCATTAGCACGATCCATTCTAATTCATTCGTATGATCCATTCTATTTCATTGGTACGATCCATTCTTACTCATTCGTACGATCCATTCTAATTCATTCACACGAATGTATCCATATTAATTCATTCGTACGATCCATTCTAATTCATTCGCACGATCCATTCTAATTCATTCATACGATCCATTCTAATTCATTCGTATGATCCATTCTAATTCATTCACATGATCCATTCTAATTCATTCATACAATCTATTCCAATTCCTTCACACGAATGTATCCATTCTAATTCATTCATACGATCCACCCTATTTCCTTCGTATGATCCATAATAATTCATTCGCACGAATGTATCCATTCTAATTCATTCGTACGATCCATTCGAATTCATTCATACGATCTATTCTAATTCATTCATACGATCCATTCTAATTCATTCTCACGAATGTATCCATTCTAATTCATTCGTATGACCCATTCTAATTCATTCGCACAATCTATTCTAATTAATTTGTACGATCCATTCTATTTCATTCGCATGATCCATTCTAATTCATTTGCCCGATCCATTCTAATTCATTCATACATTCCATTCTAATTCTTTTGTACGAATGTATCCATTCTAATTCATTCGTAAGCTCCATTCTAATTCCTTCATACGATCCATTCTAATTCTTTTGTACTATCCATTCTAATTCCTTCGTACGATCCATTCTATTTCAATCGTATGATCCATTCTAATTCCTTCGTACGATCCATTCTAATTCATTCCCATGAATGTATCCATTCTAATTTATACGTACGATCCATTCTAATTCATTCATACGATCCAATCTATTTCATTCATACGATCCATTCTAATTCATTCGCACGAATGTATCCATTCTAATTCATTCGTACGATCCATTCTAATTCATTCGCAATATCTTTTCTAATTCATTCGTACGATCCATTCTAATTCATTAGCACGATCCATTCTAATTCATTCGTACGATCCATTCTATTTCATTCGTACGATCCTTTCTTACTTATTCATACGATCCATTCTAATTCATTCGCAGGAATGTATCCATTCTAATTCATTCGTCCGATCCATTCTAATTCATTCGCACGATCCATTCTAATTCATTCATACAATCCATTCTAATTCATTTGTATGATCCATTCTAATTCGTTCGCACAATCTATTCTAATTCATTCGTACGATCCATTCTAATTTGTTAGCATGATCCATTCTAATTCATTCGTACGATCCATTCTATTTCATTCGTACGATCCATTCTTACTCATTCGTACGATCCATTCTAATTCATTCGCATGAATATATCCATTCTAATTCATTCGTATAATCCATTCTAATTCATTTGCACGATTTATTCTAATTCATTCATACGATCCATTCTAATTCATTCGTACGATCCATTCTAATTCATTTGCACGATCCATTCTACTTCATTTATATGATCCATTCTAATTCATTCGTACAATCCATTCTAATTCTTTCGCACGAATGTATCCATTCTAATTCATTCGTACGATCCACCCTAATTCCTTCGTATGATCCATTCTAATTCATTCGAACGAATGTATTCATTCTAATTCATTCGTACGATCCATTCGAATTCATTCATATCATCCATTCTAATTCATTCATACGATCCATTCTAATTCATTCGCACGAATGTATCCATTCTAATTCATTCGTACGATCCATTCTAATTCATTCGCACGAGCCATTCTAATTCATTCATACGATCCATTCTAATTTATTCGTACGATCCATTCTAATTCATTCGCACGATCCATTCTAATTCATTTATACGATCCATTCTAATTCATTCGTACGATCCATTCTAATTCATTCGCACGAATGTATCCATTCTAATTCATTTGTACGATCCATTCTAATAGATTCGCACAGTCTATTCTAATTCATTCGTACGATCCATTCTATTTCATTCGTACGATTCATTCTTACTCATTCGAACGATCCATTCTAATTCATTCGCACGAACGTATCCATTCTAATTCATTCATACGATCCATTCTAATTCATTTGCACGATCCATTCTAATTCATTCATACGATCCATTCTAATTCATTCGTACGATCCATTCTAATTTAGTCGCACAATCTATTCTAATTCATTCGTACGATCCATTCTAATTTATTAGCACGATCCATTCTAATTCATTCGTACGATCCATTCTATTTCATTCGTACGATCCATTCTTACTCATTCGTACGATCCATTCTAATTCATTCGCACGAATGTATCCATTCTAATTCATTCATACATTCCATTCTAATTCATTCGCACGAGCCATTCTAATTCATTCATACGATCCATTCTAATTCATTCGTACAATCCATTCTAATTCATTCGTACGATCCATTCTAATTCATTCATACGATCCATTCTAATTCATTCGCACGAATGTATCCATTCTAATTCATTTGTACGATCCATTCTAATACATTCGCACAATCTATTCTAATTCATTCGTACGATCCATTCTATTTCATTCGTACGATCCATTCTTACTCATTCGAACGATCCATTCTAATTCATTCGCATGAATGTATCCATTCTAATTCATTTGCACGATCCATTCTAATTCAATCATACGATCCATTCTAATTCATTCGTATGATCTATTCTAATTCATTTGCACAATCTATTCTAATTCATTCGTACGATCCATTCTAATTCATTAGTACGATCCATTCTAACTCATTCATACGATCCATTCTAGTTTATTCGCAAGAATGTATCCATTCTAATTCATTCGTACGATCCATTCTAATTCATTCGCACGATTCATTCTAATTCATTCGTACGATCCATTTTAATTCATTCGTACAATGCATTCTAATTCATTCGCACGATCCATTCTAATTCATTCATACGATCCATTCTAATTCATTCATACAATCCTTTCTAACTCTTTCGCACGAATGTATCCATTCTAATTCATTCGTACGATCCACCCTAATTCCTTCGTATTATCCATTCTAATTCATTCGCACGAATGTATCCATTCTAATTCATTCGTACGATCCATTCGAATTAATTCAGACGATCCATTCTAACTCATTCATACGTTCCATTCTAATTCATTTGCAAGAATGTATCCGTTCTAATTCATTCGTATGATCCATTCTAATTCATTCGCACAATCTATTCTAATCCATTCGAACGATCCATTCTAATTCATTCGCACGATCCATTCTAATTCATTTGCAAGATCCATTCTAATTCATTCATACAATCCATTCTAATTCTTTTGCACGAATGTATCCATTCTAATTCCTTCGTACGATCCATTCTAATTCCTTCATGTGATCCTTTCTAACTTCTTCGTACGATCCATTCTATTTCATTCGTATGATCCATTCTAATTCGTTCGTACGATCCATTCTAATTCATTCCCATGAATTTATCCATTCTAATTCATACGTACGATCCATTCTAATTCATTCATACGATCCAATCTAATTCATTCATACGATCCATTCTAATTCATTCGCACGAATGTATCCATTCTAATTCATTCATACGATCCATTCTAATTCATTCGCACAATCTATTCTAATTCATTCGTACGATCTATTCTAATTCATTAGCACGATCCATTCTAATTCATTCATACGATCCGTTTTATTTCATTCGTACGATCCATTCTAACTCATTCGTACGATCCATTCTAATTCATTCGCACGAATGTATCCATTCTAATTCATTCTTACGATCCATTCTAATTCTTTCGCACGATCCATTCTAATTCATTCATACGATCCATTCTAATTAATTCGTACGATCCATTCTAATTCATTTGCACAATCTATTCTAATTCATTCGTACGATCCATTCTAATTCATTAGCACGATCCATTCTAGTTCATTCGTATGATCCATTCTATTTCATTCGTACAATCCATTCTTACTCATTCGTACGATCCATTCTACTTCATTCGCACGAATGTATCCATTCTAATTCATTCATACGATCCATTCTAATTCATTCGCATGATCCATTCTAATTCATTCATGCGATCCATTCTAATTAATTCGTACGATCCATTCTAATTCATTCGCATGATCCATTCTAACTCATTCATACAATCCTTCTAATTCATTCGTACGATCCATTCTAATGAATTCGCACGAATGTATCCATTCTAATTCATTCGTACAATCCATTCTAATTCATTCGCACAATCTATTCTAATTCATTCGTACGATCCATTCTAATTCATTAGCACGATCCATTCTAATTCATTCATACGATCCATTCTATTTTATTGGGATCCATTCTTACTCATTCGTACGATCCATTCTAATTCATTCGCACGAATGTGTCCATTCTAATTTATTCGTGCGATCCATTCTAATTCATTCGCACGATCCATTATAATTCATTTATACGATCCATTCTAATTCATTCGTACGATCCATCCTAACTCATTCGCACGATCCATTCTAATTCATTCATACGATCCATTCTAATTCATTCAGACAATCCATTCTAAATCTTTCGCACGAATGTATCCATTCTAATTCATTCGTACGATCCATTCTAATTCATTCATACAATCTATTCTAATTTATTCGCACGAATGTATGCATTCAAATTCATTCATACGATCCATTCAAATTCATTCGCACAATCTATTCTAATTCAATCGTACGATCCATTCTAATTTATTAGCACGATCCATTCTAATTCATTCGTACGATCCATTCTATTTCATTCGTTCGATCCATTCTTACTCATTCGTACGATCCATTCTAATTCATTCGCACGAATGTATCCATTCTAATTTATTCGTACGTTCCATTCTAATTCATTCGCACGATCCATTCTAACTCATTCGTACGTTCCATTCTAATTCATTCGCACGATCCATTCTAATTCATTCGCACAAATGTATCCATTCTAATTCATTCATACGATCCATTCTAATTCATTTGCACAATCCATTCTAATTTATTCATACGATCCATTCTAATTCATTCGTACGATCCATTCTAATTCATTCGCACAATCTATTCTAAATCATTCGTACGATCAATTCTAATTTATTAGCACGATCCATTCTAATTCATTCGTACGATCCATTCTATTTCATTCGTAGGATCCATTCTTACTCATTCGTATGATCCATTCTAATTCATTCGCATGAATGTATCCATTCTAATTCATTCATACGTTCCATTCTAATTCATTCGCACGAGCCATTCTAATTCATTCATACGATCCATTCTAATTCATTCGTACGATCCATTCTAATTCATTCGCACGATCCATTCTAATTCATTCATACGATCCATTCTAATTCATTCATACGATCCATTCTAATTCATTCGCACGAATGTATCTATTCTAATTCATTTGTTCGATCCATTCTAATACATTCGACCAATCTATTCTAATTCATTCGTACGATCCATTCTATTTCATTCGTACGATCCATTCTTACTCATTCGAACGATCCATTCTAATTCATTCGCACGAATGTATCCATTCTAATTCATTTATACGATCCATTCTAATTCATTTGCACGATCCATTCCAATTCATTCATACGATCCATTCTAATTCATTCGTACGATCCATTCTAAATCATTCGCACAATCTATTCTAATTTATTCGTATGATCTATTCTAATTCATTCGTACAATCCATTTTAATTCATTAGTACGATCCATTCTAATTCATTCGTACGATCCAGTCTATTTCATTCGTACGATCCATTCTTACTCATTCGTACGATCCATTCTAGTTTATTCGCACGAATGTATCCATTCTAATTCATTCGTACAATCCATTCTAATTCATTCGCACAATCTATTCTAATTCATTCGTACGATTCATTCTAATTCATTAGCACGATCCATTCTAATTCATTCGTACGATCCTTTCTATTTCATTGGTACGATCCATTCTTACTCATTCGTACGATCCATTCTAATTCATTCGTAAGAATGTGTCCATTCTAATTCATTCGTGCGATCCATTCTAATTCATTCGCACGATCCATTCTAATTCATTTATACGATCCATTCTAATTCATTCGTACGATCCATTCTAACTCATTCGCACGATCCATTATAATTCATTCATACGATCCATTCTAATTCATTCATACAATCCATTCTAAATCTTTCGCACGAATGTATCCATTCTAATTCATTCGTACGATCCATTCTAATTCATTCATACGATCTATTCTAATTCATTCGCACGAATGTATGCATTCAAATTCATTCGTACGATCCATTCAAATTCATTCGCACAATCTATTCTAATTCAATCGTACGATCCATTCTATTCATTAGCACGATCCATTCAAATTCATTCGTATGATCCATTCTATTTCATTCGTACGATCCATTCTTACTCATTCGTACGATCCATTCTAATTCATTCGCACGAATGTATCCATTCTAATTCATTCGTACGTTCCATTCTAATTCATTCGCATGATCCATTCTAACTCATTCGTACGTTCCATTCTAATTCATTCGCACGATCCATTCTAATTCATTCGCACGAATGTATCCATTCTAATTCATTCATACGATCCATTCTAATTCATTTGCACAATCCATTCTAATTCATTCATATGATCCATTCTAATTCATTCGTACGATCCATTCTAATTCATTCGCACAATCTATTCTAATTCATTCGTATGATCCATTCTAATTTATTAGCACGATCCATTCTAATTCATTCGTATGATCCATTCTATTTCATTCGTACGATCCATTCTAATTCATTCATACGTTCCATTCTAATTCATTCGCACGAGCCATTCTAATTCATTCATACGATCCATTCTAATTCATTCGTACGATCCATTCTAATTCATTCACACGATCCATTCTAATTCATTCATACGATCCATTCTAATTCATTCATACGATCCATTCTAATTCATTCGCACGAATGTATCCATTCTAATTCATTTGTACGATCCATTCTAATACATTCGACCAATCTATTCTAAGTCATTCGTACGATCCATTCTATTTCATTCGTACGATCCATTCTTACTCATTCGAACGATCCATTCTAATTCATTCGCACGAATGTATCCATTCTAATTCATTCATACGATCCATTCTAATTCATTTGCACGATCCATTCTAATTCATTCATACGATCCATTGTAATTCATTCGTACGATCCATTCTAAATCATTCGCACAATCTATTCTAATTTATTCGTACGATCTATTCTAGTTCATTCGTACAATCCATTCTAATTCATTAGTACGATCCATTCTAATTCATTCGTACGATCCAGTCTATTTCATTCGTACGATCCATTCTTACTCATTCGTACGATCCATTCTAGTTTATTCGCACGAATGTATCCATTCTAATTCATTCGTACGATCGATTCTAATTCATTCGTACGATCGATTCTAATTCATTCGCACGATCCATTCTAATTCATTCGTACGGTGCATTCTAATTCATTCGTACGATCCATTCTAATTCATTCGCACGATCCATTCTAATTCATACATACGATCTATTCTAATTCATTCATACAATCCTTTCTAATTCTTTCGCACGAATGTATCCATTCTAATTCATTTGTACGATCCACCCTAATTCTTTCGTATGATCCATTCTAATTCATTCGAACGAATGTATCCATTCTAAATCATTCATACGATCCATTCGAATTAATTCAGACGATCCACTCTAATTCATTGATACGATCCATTCTAATTCATTCGCAAGAATGTATCTATTCTAATTCATTCATATGATCCATTCTAATTCATTCGCACAATCTATTCTAATTCATTCGAATGATCCATTCTAATTCATTCGCACGATCCATTCTAATTCATTTGCACAATCCATTCTAATTCATTCATACAATCCATTCTAATTCTTTTGCACGAATGTATCCATTCTAATTCCTTCATACGATCCATTCTAATTCCTTCGTACGATCCATTCTAATTCATTCCCATGAATTTATCTATTCTAATTCATACGTACGATCCATTCTAATTTATTCATACGATCCAATCTAATTCAGTCATACGATCCATTCGAATTCATTCGCATGAATGTATCCATTCTAATTCATTCGTACGATCCATTCTAATTCATTCGCACAATCTATTCTAATTCATTCGTACGATCTATTCTAATTCATTAGCACGATCCATTCTAATTCATTCATACGATCCATTCTATTTCATTCGTACGATCCATTCTTACTCATTCGTACGATCCATTCTAATTCATTCGCACGAATGTATCCATTCTAATTCATTCTTACGATCCATTCTAATTCTTTCGCACGATCCATTCTAATTCATTCATACGATCCATTCTAATTCATTTGTACGAATGAATTAAAATGGATAGTACGAATGAGTCAGAATGGATCGTACGAATAAAATAGACTGGATTGTATGAATGAATTAGAATGGATCGTGCAAATGAATTAGAATGGATCGTGCGAATGAATTAGAATGGATCGTACGAATGAATTAGAATAGATTGTGCGAATGAATTATAATGGATCGTACGAATGAATTAGAATGCATACATTCGTGCGAATGAATTAGAATGGATCGTATGAATGAATTAGAATGGATCGTGCAAATGAATTAAAATGGATCGTGCGAAAGAATTTGAATGGATTGTATGAATGAATTAGAATGGATCATATGAATGAATTATAATGGATCGTGCAAATGAATTAGAATGGATCGTACGAATGAATTAGAATGGATCGTATGAATAAATTAGAATAGATCGTGCAAATGAATTAAAATGGATCATAAGAATGAATTAGAATAGATACATTCGTGCGAATGAATTAGAATGGAGCGTACGAATGAGTAAGAATGGATCGTACGAATAAAATAGAATGGATCGTACGAATGAATTTGAATGGATCGTGCTAACGAATTAGAATGGATCGTACGAATGAATTAGAATAGATTGTGCGAATGAGTTAGAATGGATCGTACGAATGAATTAAAATGGATCGTACGAATAAATTAGAATGGATACATTAGTGCGAATGAATTAGAATGGATCGTACGAATGAGTAAAATGGATTGTACGAATGAAATAGAAAGAATACATTCGTACGATCCATTCTATTTTATTCGTACGATACATTCTTACTCATTCGTACGATCCCTTCTAATTCATTCACACGAATGTATCCATTCTAATTCATTCGTACGAACCATTCTAATTCATCCGCACGATCCATTCTAATTCATTCATATGATCCATTCTAATTCATTCGTACGATCCATTCTAATTTATTCGCACGATCCATTCTAATTCATTCGTACGATCCATTCGAATTCATTCATACGATCCATTCTAATTCATTCATGCGATCCATTCTAATTCATTCGCATGAATGTATCCAATCTAATTCATTCGTACGATCCATTCTAATTCATTCGTACGATCAATTCTATTTCATTCGTACGATCCATTCTTACTCATTCGTACGATCCATTCCAATTCATTCGCACGAATGTATCCATTCTAATTCATCCGTACGATCCATTCGAATACATTCGTACGATCCATTCTAATTCCTTTGTACGATCCATTCTATGAATGAATTAGAATGGATCGTGCGAATGAATTAGATCCATTCTATGATCCATTCTAATTCATTCGTACGATCCATTCGAATTTATTCATACGATCCATTCTAATTCATTCATATGATCCATTCTAATTCATTCATACGATCCATTCTAATTCATTCGCACGAATGTATTCATTCGCACAATCTATACTAATTCATTCGTACGATCCGTTCTAATTCATTAGCACGATCTATTCTAATTCATTCGTACGATCCATTCTATTTTATTCGTACGATCCATTCTGACTCATTCGTACTATCTATTTTAATTCATTCGCACGAATGTATCCATTCTAATTTATTCGTATGATCCATTCTAATTCATTCGCACGATCCATTCTAATTCATTTATACGATCCATTCTATTCATTCGTACCATCCATTCTAATTCATTCGAACAATCTATTCTAATTCATTCATACGATCCATTCTAATTCATTAGCATGATCCATTCTAATTCATTCGTATGATCCATTCTATTTCATTCGTACGATCCATTCGTACTCATTCGTACGATCGATTCTAATTCATTCGCACAAATGTATCCATTGTAATTCATTCGTACGATCCATTCTAATCTATTCGCACGATCCATTCTAATTCATTCATACGATCAATTCTAATTCATTCGCACGATCCATTCTAATTCATTCATACGATCCATTCTAATTCATTCATACAATCCATTCTAATTCTTTCGCACGAATGTATCCATTCTAATTCATTCATACGAACCACCCTAATTCCTTCGTATGATCCATTCTAATTCATTCGCACGAATGTATCCATTCTAATTCATTCGTACGATCCATTCGAATTCATTCATACGATCTATTCTAATTCATTCGTACGATCTATTCTAATTCATTCGCACGAATATATCCATTCTAATTCATTCGTACGATCCATTCTAATTCATTCGCACAATCTATTCTAATTTATACGTACGATCCAATCTAATTCATTCATACGATCCATTCTAATCCATTCGCACGATCCATTCTAATTCATTCATACGATCCATTCTAATTCATTCGCACGATCCATTCTAATTCATTCATACGATCCATTCTAATTCATTCGCATGAATATATCCATTCTAATTCATTCGTACGATCCACCCTAATTCCTTCATATGATCCATTCTAATTCATTCGCACGAATGTATCCATTCTAATTCATTCGTATGATCCATTCTAATTCATTCATACGATCCAATCTAATTCATTCATATGATCTATTCTAATTAATTCGCACGAATGTATCCATTCTAATTCATTCGTACGATCCGTTCTAATTCATTCGCACAATCTATTCTAATACATTCGTACGATCCATTCTAATTCATTAGCACGGTCCATTCTAATTCATTCGTATGATCCATTCTATTTCATTCATACGATCCATTCTAATTCATTCGCACGAATGTATCCATTCTAATTCATTCCAATTCCTTCGTACGATCCATTCGTACGATACATTCTAATTCCTTCGCACGAATGTATCCATTCTAATTCATTCGTACGATCCATTCTAATTCATTCGCACAATCTATTCTAATTCATTCATATGATCCATTATAATTCATTAGCACGATCCATTCTAATTCATTCGTACGATCTATTCTATTTCATACGTACGATCCATTCTTACTCATTCGTATGATCCATTCTAATTCATTCGCTCGAATGTATCCATTCTAATTCATTCGTACAATCCATTCTAATTCATTCGCACGATCCATTCTAATTCATTCGTACGATCTATTCTAATTCATTCGCACGATCCATTCTAATTCATTCATATGATCCATTCTAATTCATTCATACGATCCATTCTAATTTATTCGCACGAATGTATCCATTATAATTCATTCGTACAATCCATTCTAATTCATTCGCACAATCTATTCTAATTCATTCGTACGATCCATTCTAATTCATTAGCACGATCCATTCTAATTCATTCGTACAATCCATTCTATTTCATTGGTACGATCCATTCTTACTCATTCGTACGATCCATTCTAATTCATTCGCACGAATGTATCCATATTAATTCATTCATACGATCCATTCTAATTCATTTGCACGATCCATTCTAATTCATTCATACGATCCATTCTAATTCATTCGTACGATCCATTCTAATTCATTCGTATGATCCATTCTTACTCATTCGTACGATCCATTCTAATTCATTCGCACGAATGTATCTATTCTAATTCAGTCGTACGATCCATTATAATTCATTCGCACGATCCATTCTAATTCATTCGTACGATCAATTCTAATTCATTCGCACGATCCATTCTAATTCATTCATACGATCCATTCTAATTCATTCATACAATCCATTCTAATTCTTTCGCACGAATGTATCCATTCTAATTCATTCGTACGATCCACCCTAATTCCTTCGTATGATCCATTCTAATTCATTCGCACGAATGTATCCATTCTAATTCATTCGTACGATCCATTCGAATTCATTCATACGATCTATTCTAATTCATTCGTACGATCTACTCTAATTCATTCGCACGAATATATCCATTCTAATTCATTCGTATGATCCATTCTAATTCATTCGCACAATCTATTCTAATTCATACGTACGATCCATTCTAATTCATTCATACGATCCAATCTAATTCATTCATATGATCCATTCTAATTCATTCGCAAGAATGTATCCATTCTTATTCATTCGCACGTTTCATTCTAATACATTCACACGATCCATTCTAATTCATTCATACGATCCATTTTTATTCATTCGTACGATCCATTCGTATGAATGAATTAGAATGGATCGTACGTATGAATTAGACTTGATACAATCATGGGAATGAATTAGAATGGATCGTACGAATGAATTAGAATGGATCCATACGTACGATCTATTCTAATTCATTCGTATGATCCATTCTAATTCATTCGCACGAATATGTCCATAGGAATGAATCCATTCTAATTCATTCGCACGATCCATTCTAATTTATTCGTACGATCCATTCTAATTCATTCGCACGATCCATTCTAATTCATTTGCACAATCCATTCTAATTTATTCATATGATCCATTCTAATTCATTCGCACGAATGTATCCATTCTAATTAATTCGTACGATCCATTCTAATTCATTCGCACAATCTATTCTAATTCATTCGTACGATCCATTCTAATTCATTAGCACGATCCATTCTAATTCATTCGTACAATCCATTCTAATTCATTCGTATGATCCATTCTATTTCATTCATACAATCCATTAAAATACATTCTGGATTGTGCGAATGAATTAGAATGGATACATTCGTGCGAAAGAATTAGAATGGATTGTATGAATTAATTACAAAGGATCTTGCAAATGAATTAGAATGGATCGTGCGAATGAATTAGAATGGATCGTACGAATGAATTAGAATAGATTGTGCGAATGAATTAGAATGGATCGTACGAATTAATTAGAATGGATACATTCGTGCGAATGAATTAGTATGGATCATATGAATGAATTAGAATGGATCGTATGAATGAATTCGAATGGATCGTACGAATGAATTAGAATGGATACATTCGTGCGAATGAATTAGAATGGATCATACGATGGAATTAGGGTGGATCGTACGAATGAATTAGAATGGATACATTCGTGCGAAAGAATTAGAATGGATTGTATGAATAAATTAGAATGGATCGTATGAATGAAATAGAATGGATCATGCAAATGAATTACAATGGATCGTACTATACGAATGAATTAGGATGGATCATATGAATGAATTAGAATGGATCATGCGAATGAATTAGAATGGATCCTACGAATGAATTAGAATGGATACATTCGTGCGAATGAATTAGAATAGATCGTACGAATGAGTAAGAATGGATCGTACAAATGAAATAGAATGGATCGTACGAATGAATTAGAATGGATTATGCTAATGAATTTGAATGAATTAGAATAGATTGTGCGAATGAATTAGAATAAGAATGGATCCATTCTAATTCCTTCGCACGAATGTATCCATTCTAATTCATTCGTACGATCCATTCAAATTCATTCGCACAATCTATTCTAATTCATTCGTACGATCCATTCTAATTCATTCGTATGATCCACCCTAATTCTTTCGTATGATCCATTCTAATTCATTTGTACGATCCATTCTAATTCATTCATATGATCCATTCTAATTCATTCGTACGATCCATTCTAATTCATTCGCACAATCTATTCTAATTCATTCGTACGATCCATTCTAATTCAATAGCACGATCCATTCTAATTCATTCGTACGATCCATTCTTACTCATTTGTACGATCAATTCTAATTCTAATTCATTCGTACGATCCATTCTAATTCATTAGCACGATCCATTCTAATTCATTCACACAATCTATTCTAATTCATTCGTACGATCCATTCTAATTCATTCGCATGATCCATTCTAATTCATTCGCACGATCCATTCTAATTCATTCATACAATCCATTCGAATTCTTTCGCACGAATGTATCCATTCTAATTCATTCGTACGATCCACCCTAATTCCTTCGTATGATCCATTCTAATTCATTCGCACGAATGTATCCATTCTAATTCATTCGTTCGATCCATTCCAATTCATTCATACGACCCATTCTAATTCATTCATACGATCCATTCTAATTCATTCGCACGAATGTATCCATTCTAATTCATTCGTACGATCCATTCTAATTCATTCGCACAATCTATTCTAATTCATTCGTACGATCTATTCTAATTCATTCGCATGATGCTTTCTAATTCATTTGCACGATCCATTCTAATTCATTCGTACAATCCATTCTAATTCTTTTGCACGAATGTATCCATTCTAATTGATTCGTACGATCCATTCTAATTCCTTCGTACGATCCATTCTAATTCCTTCGTACGATCCTTTCCAATTCCTTCGTACGATCCATTCTATTTCATTCGAATAATCCATCCTAATTCCTTCGTACGATCCATTCTAATTCATTCCCATGAATGTATCTATTCTAATTCATACGTACGATCTATTCCAATTCATTCATACGATCCAATCTAATTCATTCATACGATCCATTCTAATTCATTCGTACGATCCATTCTAATTCATTCGCACAATCTAGTCTAATTCATTCGTACGATCCATTCTAATTCATTTGCACGATCTATTCTAATTCATTAGTACGATTTATTCATTTTTATTCGTACGATCCATTCTTACTCATTCGTACGATCCATTCTAATTCATTCGCACGAATATATCCATTCTAATTCATTCGTACGATCCATTCTAATTTATTCGCACGATCCATTCCAATTCATTTATACGAACCATTCTAATTCATTCGTACGATCCATTCTAATTCATTCACACGATCCATTCTAATTCATTCATACGATCCATTCTAATTCATTCATACAATCCATTCAAATTCTTTCGCACGAATGTATCCATTCTAATTCATTCGTACGATCCACCCTAATTCCTTCGTATGATCCATTCTAATTCATTCGTACGATCCATTTTAATTCATTCGCACGATCCATTCTAATTCATTCATACGATCCATTATAATTCATTCGTACAATCCATTCTAATTCGTTCGTACAATCTATTCGAATTCATTCATACGATCCATTCTATTTTATTAGCACGATCCATTCTAATTCATTCGTACGATCAATTCTATTTCATTCGTACGATCCATTCTTACACATTCGTACGATCCATTCTAATTCATTCGCACGAATGTATCCATTCTAACTCATTCGTACGATCCATTCTAATTCATTCATACGATCCATTCTAATTCATTCGTACGATCCATTCTAATTCATTTGCACGATCCATTCTAATTCATTCGCACGATCCATTCTAATTTATTTATACGATCTATTCTAATTTATTCATAAAATCCATTCTAATTCTTTCGCACGAATGTATCCATTCTAATTCTTTCGTGCGATCCACCCTAATTCCTTCGTATGATCCATTCTAATTCATTTGCACGAATGTATCCATTCTAATTCATTCATACGGTCCATTCGAATTCATTCAAATGATCCATTCTAATTCATTCATACGATCCATTCTAATTCATTCGTATGAATGTATCCATTCTAATTCATTCATACGATCCATTCAAATTCGTTCGCACAATCTACTCTAATTCGTTCGTACGATCCATTCTATTTCATTCGCACGATCTCTTCTAATTCATTTACACGATCCATTCTAATTCATTCATACAATCCATTCTAAGTCTTTTGCACGAATATATCTATTCTAATTCATTCGTATGATCCGTTCTAATTCCTTCGTACAATCCATTCTAATTCCTTCATATGATCCACTCTATTTCATTCGTATGATCCATTCTAATTCCTTCGTACGATCCATTCTAATTCATTCCCGTGAATGTATCTATTTTAATTCATACATACGATTCATTCTAATTCCTTCATACGATCCAATCTAATTCATTCATAAGATCCATTCTAATTCATTCGCACGAATGTATCCATTCTAATTCATTCATACGATCCATTCTAATTCATTCACAATCTATTCTAATTCATTCGTACGATCCATTCTAATTCATTAGCACGATCCATTTTAATTCATTCGTACGATCTATTCTATTTCATTCGTACGTTCCATTCTTACTCATTCGTACGATCTATTCTAATTCATTCGCACGAATGAATCCATTCTAATTTATTCGTACGATCCATTCTAATTAATTCGCACGATCCAATCTAATTCATTCATACGATCCATTCTAATTCATTCGTACGATGCATTCTAATTCATTCGCACGATCCATTCAAATTCATTCATACGATCCATTCTAATTCATTCATACAATCCATTCTAATTCTTTCGCATGAATGTATCCATTCTAATTCATTCGTACGATCCATTCGAATTCATTCATACGATCCATTCAAATTCATTCATACGATCAATTATAATTCATTCGCACGAATGTATCCATTCTAATTCATTCGTACAATCCATTCTAATTCATTTAAACGATCCAATCAAATTAATTCGCACGATCCATTCTAATTCATTCATACGATCCATTCTATTTCATTTGTACGATCCATTCTTACTCATTCGTACGATCCATTCTAATTCATTCGCACGAATGTATCCATTCTAATTCATTCATACGATCCATTCTAATTCATTCACACGATCCATTCTAATTCATTCATACGATCCATTCTAATTCATTTGCACGATCCATTCAAATTCATTCATACGATCCATTCTAATTCATTCGCATGATCCATTCTAATTCATTTATACGATCCATTCTAATTCATTCGTATAATCTATTCTAATTCTTTCGCACGAATGTATCCATTCTAATTCATTCGTACGATCCACCCTAATTCCTTCGTATGATCCATTCTAATTCATTCGCACGAATGTATCCATTCTAATTCATTCATACGATCCATTCGAATTCATTCATACGATCCATTCTAATTCATTCATAAGATCCATTCTAATCCATTCGCACGAATGTATCCATTCTAATTCATTCGTACGATCGATTCTAATTCATTCGCACAATCGATTCTAATTCATTCGTACGATCCATTCTAATTCATTCGCATGATCCATTCTAATTCATTTGTACGATCCATTCTAATTCATTCATACAATCCATTCTAATTCATTCGTACGATCCATTCTAATTTCTTCGTACGATCCATTCTAATTCCTGCGTACGATCCATTCTAATTTCTTCGTACGATCCATTCTAATTCATTCCCATGAATGTATCCATTCAAATTCATACGTACGATCCAATTTAATTCATTCATACGATCCAATCTAATTCATTCATATGATCTATTCTAATTCATTCGCATGAATGTATCCATTCTAATTCATTCGTACGATCCATTCTAATTCATTCGCATAATCTATTCTAATACATTCGTACGATCCATTCTAATTCATTAGCACGATCCATTCTAATTCATTCGTACGATCCATTCTATTTCATTCGTACGATCCATTCTTACTCATTCGTACGATCCATTCTAATTCATTCGCATTATCCATTCTAATTCATTTGTACGATCCATTCTAATTCATTCATACAATCCATTCTAATTCTTTTGCACGAATTTATCCATTCTAATTCATTCGTACGACCCATTCTAATTCCTTCGTACGATCGATTCTAATTCATTCCCATGAATGTATCCATTCTAATTTATACGTACGATCCATTCTAATTCATTCATACGATCCAATCTAATTCATTCATATGATCTATTCTAATTCATTCGCACAAATGTATCCATTCTAATTCATTCGTACGATCCATTCTAATTCATTCGCACAATCTATTCTAATACATTCGTACGATCCATTCTAATTCATTAGCACAATCCATTCTAATTCATTCGTACAATCCATTCTATTTCATTCATACGATCCATTCTAATTCATTCGCACGAATGTATCCATTCTAATTCATTCCAATTCCTTCGTACGATACATTCTAATTCCTTCGCACGAATGTATCCATTCTAATTCGTTCGTACGATCCATTCTAATTCATTCACACAATGTATTCTAATTCATTCATACGATCCATTCTAATTCATTAGCACGATCCATTCTAATTCATTAGTACGATCCATTGTATTTCATTCGTACGATCCATTCTTACTCATTTGTATGATCCATTCTAATTCATTCGCACGAATGTATCCATTCTAATTCATTCGCACGATCCATTCTAATTCATTCATATGATCCATTCTAATTCATTCATACGATCCATTCTAATCTATTCGCACGAATGTATCCATTATAATTCATTCGTACAATCCATTCTAATTCATTCGCACAATCTATTCTAATTCATTCGTACAATCCATTCTAATTCATTAGCACGATCCATTCTAATTCATTCGTACGATCCATTCTATTTCATTGGTACGATCCATTCTTACTCATTCGTACAATCCATTCTAATTCATTCACACGAATGTATCCATATTAATTCATTCGTACGATCCATTCTAATTCATTCGCACGATCCATTCTAATTCATTCATACGATTCATTCTAATTCATTCGTATGATCCATTCTAATTCATTCGCATGATCCATTCTAATTCATTCATACAATCTATTCCAATTCCTTCACACGAATATATCCATTCTAATTCATTCGTATGATCCACCCTAATTCCTTCGTATGATCCATAATAATTCATTCGCACGAATGTATCCATTCTAATTCATTCGTACGATCCATTCGAATTCATTCATACGATCTATTCTAATTCATTCATACGATCCATTCTAATTCATTCTCACGAATGTATCCATTCTAATTCATTCGTATGATCCATTCTAATTCATTCGCACAATCTATTCTAATTAATTTGTACGATCCATTCTAATTCATTCGCACGATCCATTCTAATTCATTTGCCCGATCCATTCTAATTCATTCATACAATCCATTCTAATTCTTTTGTACGAATGTATCCATTCTAATTCATTCGTAAGCTCCATTCTAATTCCTTCATACGATCCATTCTAATTCTTTCGTACTATCCATTCTAATTCCTTCGTACGATCCATTCTATTTCATTCGTATGATCCATTCTAATTCCTTCGTACGATCCATTCTAATTCATTCCCATGAATGTATCCATTCAAATTTATACGTACGATCCATTCTAATTCATTCATACGATCCAATCTAATTCATTCATACGATCCATTCTAATTCATTCGCAGGAATGTATCCATTCTAATTCATTCGTACGATCCATTCTAATTCATTCGCAATATCTTTTCTAATTCATTCGTACGATCCATTCTAATTCGTTAGCACGATCCATTCTAATTCATTCGTACGATCCATTCTATTTCATTCGTACGATTCTTTCTTACTCATTCATACGATCCATTCTAATTCATTCGCACGAATGTATCCATTCTAATTCATTCATCCGATCCATTCTAATTCATTCATACGATCCATTCTAATTCATTCGTACGATCCATTCTAATTCATTCGCACAATCTATTCTAATTCATTCGTACGATCCATTCTAATTCGTTAGCACGATCCATTCTAATTCATTCGTACGATCCATTTTATTTCATTCGTACGATCCATTCTTACTCATTCGTACGATCCATTCTAATTCATTCGCACGAATATATCCATTCTAATTCATTCGTAAAATCCATTCTAATTCATTTGCACGATTTATTCTAATTCATTCATACGATCCATTCTAATTCATTCGTACGATCCATTCTAATTCATTTGCACGATCCATTCTACTTCATTCATATGATCCATTCTAATTCATTCGTACAATCCATTCAAATTCTTTCGCACGAATGTATCCATTCTAATTCATTCGTACGATCCACCCTAATTCCTTCGTATGATCCATTGTAAATCATTCGAACGAATGTATTCATTCTAATTCATTCGTACGATCCATTCGAATTCATTCATATCATTCATTCTAATTCATTCATACGATCCATTCTAATTCATTCGCACGAATGTATCCATTCTAATTCATTTGTACGATCCATTCTAATTCATTCGCACAATCTATTCTAATTCATTCGTACGATCCATTCTAATTCATTCGCACGATGCATTGTAATTCCTTTGCACGATCCATTCTAATTCATTCATACAATCCATTCTAATTCTTTTGCACAAATGTATCCATTCTAATTCATTCGTACGATCCATTCTAATTCCTTCGTACGATCCATTATAATTCCTTCGTACGATCCATTCTAATTCCTTCGTACGATCCATTCTATTTCATTCATATGATCCATTCTAATTCCTTCATACGATCCATTCTAATTCATTCCCATGAATGTATCCATTCTAATTCTTACGTACGATCCATTCTAATTCATTCATACGATCCAATCTAATTCATTCATAAGATTCATTCTAATTCATTCGCACTAATGTTTCCATTCTAATTCATTTGAACGATCCATTCTAATTCATTCGCACGATCCATTCTAATTCATTCGTACTATCCATTCTAATTCATTCGCACAATCCATTCTAATTCATTCATACGATCCATTCTAATCTATTCATACGATCCATTCTAATTCATTCGCACGAATGTATCCATTCTAATTCATTCGCACGATCCATTCTAATTAATTCGCACAATCCGTTCTAATTCGTTCAAACGATCCAGTCTAATTCATTCGTACGATCCATTCTAATTCATTCGTATGAATGTATCCATTCTAATTCATTCATACGATCCATTTTAATTCATTCGCACGATCCAATCTAATTCGTTCGAACGATCTATTCTAATTCATTCGTACGATCCATTCAATTTCATTCGTACGATCCATTCTTACTCATTCGTACGATCCATTCAAATTCATATGTATAATCCACTCTAATTCATTCGTACGATCCATTCTAATTCGTTCGCACAATCTATTCTAAGTCATTCGTACGATCCATTCTAATTCATTAGCACGATTCATTCTAATTCATTCGTATGATCCATTCTGTTTCATTCGTACGATCCATTCTTACTCATTCGTACAATCCATTCTAATTCATTCGCACGAATGTATCCATTCTAATTCATTCATACGTTCCATTCTAATTCATTCGCACGATCCATTCTAATTCATTCATACGATCCATTCTAATTCATTCATACGATCCATTCTAATTCATTCGAACGATCTATTCTAATTCATTCATACGATCCATTCTAATTCATTCGTACGATCCATTCTAATTCATTCGCACGATCTATTCTAATTCATTCATACGATCCATTCTAATTCATTCATACAATCCATTCTAATTCTTTCGCACGAATGTATCCATTCTAATTCATTCGTACGATCCATTCTAATTCATTCGCACAATCTATTCTAATTCATTCGTACGATCCATTCTAATTCATTTATACGATCCATTCTAATTCATTCATACAATCCATTCTAATTCTTTTGCGTGAATGTATCCATTATAATTCATTCATACGATCCATTCTAATTCCTTCGTATGATCCATTCTAATTCCTTCGTTCAATCCATTCTAATTCATTCCCATGAATGTATCCATTCTAATTCATACATATGACCCATTCTAATTCATTCATACGATCCAATCTAATTAATTCATATGATCCATTCTAATTCATTTGCACGAATGTATCCATTCTAATTCATTCTAATTCCTTCGTACGATCCATTCGTACGATACATTCTAATTCCTTCGCATGAATGTATCCATTCTAATTCATTCGTACGATCCATTCTAATTCATTCGCACAATCTATTCTAATTCATTCGTACGATCCATTCTAATTCATTAGCACGATCCATTCTAATTCATTCGTACGAACCATTCTATTTCGTTCGTACGATCCATTCTAACTTATTCGTACGATACATTCTAATTTATTCACACGAATGTATCCATTCTAATTCATTCGTACGATTCATTCTAATTCATTCGCACGATCCATTCTAATTCATTCGTACGATCCATTCTAATTCATTCGCACGATCCATTCTGATTCATTCACATGATCCACTCTAATTCATTCATACGATCTATTCTAATTCATTCGCACGAATGTATCCATTATAATTCATTCGTACAATCCATTCTAATTCATTCGCACAATCTATTCTAATTCATTCGTACGATCCATTCTAATTCATTAGCACGATCCATTCTAATTCATTCGTACGATCCATTCTATTTCATTGGTACGATCCATTCTTACTCATTCGTACGATCCATTCTAATTCATTCGCAAGAATGTATCCATTCTAATTCATTCGTACGTTCCATTGTAATTCATTTGCACGATCCATTCTTATTCATTCATATGATCCATTCTAATTCATTCGTACGATCCATTCTAATTCATTGGAACGATCTATTCTTACTCATTCGTACGATCCATTCTAATTCATTCGCACGAATATGTCCATTCTAATTCATTCGTACGATCCATTCTAATTCATTCGCACGATCCATCCTAATTCTTTCATACGATCCATTCTAATTCATTCGTACGATCCATTCTAATTCATTCGCACGATCCATTCTAATTGATTCATACAATCCATTCTAATTCTTTCGCATGAATGTATCTATTCTAATTCATTCGTACGATCCACCCTAATTCCTTCGTATGATCCATTCTAATTCATTCGCACGAATGTATCCATTCTAATTCATTCATGCGATCCATTCGAATTCATTCATACGATCCATTCTAATTCATTCATACGATCCATTCTAATTCATTCGCATGAATGCATCCATTCTAATTCATTAGTACGATCCATTCTAATTCATTCGCACAATCGATTCTAATTCATTCGTACAATCCATTCTAATTCATTCGCACGATCCATTCTAATTTATTTGTACGATCCATTATAATTCATTCATACAATCCATTCTAAGTCTTTTGCACGAATGTATCCATTCTAATTCATTCGTACGATCCATTCTAATTCCTTCGTACGATCCATTCTAATTTCTTCGTACGATCCATTCTAATTCATTCCCATGAATGTATCCATTCTAATTCATTCGTACGATCCATTCTAATTCATTCATACGATACAATCTAATTCATTTATACGATCTATTCCAATTC
Source organism: Chamaelirium japonicum (assembly GCA_947650365.1). Taxonomy (NCBI): domain Eukaryota; kingdom Viridiplantae; phylum Streptophyta; class Magnoliopsida; order Liliales; family Melanthiaceae; genus Chamaelirium; species Chamaelirium japonicum. Next base: position 108,570,186 of record OX393550.1, read on the forward strand.
ATTCGGACGAATGTATCCATTCTAATTCACTCGTACGATCCATTCTAATTCATTTGCACAATTTATTCTAATTCATTTGTACGATCCATTCTAATTTATTAGCACGATCCATTCTAATTCATTCGTACGATCCATTCTATTTCATTCGTACAATCCATTCTTACTCATTCGTACGATCCATTCTAATTCATTCGCACGAATGTATCCATTCTAATTCATTCATACGTTCCATTCTAATTCAATCGCACGAGCCAATCTAATTCATTCATACGATCCATTCTAATTCATTCGTACGATCCATTCTAATTGATTCGCACGATCCATTCTAATTCATTCATACGATCCATTCTAATTCATTCATACGATCCATTCTAATTCATTCGCACGAATGTATCCATTCTAATTCATTTGTACGATCCATTGTAATACATTCGCACAGTCTATTCTAATTCATTCGTACGATCCATTCTATTTCATTAGTACGATTCATTCTTACTCATTCGAACGATCCATTCTAATTTATTCGCACGAACGTATCCATTCTAATTCATTCATACGATCCATTCTAATTCATTTGCACGATCCATTCTAATTCATTCATACGATCCATTCTAATTCATTCGTACGATCCATTCTTATTTATTCGCACAATCTATTCTAATTCATTCGTACGATCCATTCTAATTTATTAGCACGATCCATTCTAATTCATTCGTACGATCCATTCTATTTCATTCGTACGATCCATTCTTACTCATTCGTACGATCCATTTTAATTTATTCGCACGAATGTATCCGTTCTAATTCATTCATATATTCCATTCTAATTCATTCGCACGAGCCATTCTAATTCATTCATACGATCCATTCTAATTCATTCGTACGATCCATTCTAATTCATTCGTACGATCCATTCTAATTCATTCATACGATCCATTCTAATTCATTCATACGATCCATTCTAATTCATTCGCACGAATGTATCCATTCTAATTCATTTGTACGATCCATTCTAATACATTCGCACAATCTATTCTAATTCATTCGTACGATCCATTCTATTTCATTCATACGATCCATTCTAATTCATTCGCACGAATGTATCCATTCTAATTCATTCATACGTTCCATTCTAATTCAATCGCACGAGCCAATCTAATTCATTCATACGATCCATTCTAATTCATTCGTACGATCCATTCTAATTGATTCGCACAATCCATTCTAATTCATTCATACGATCCATTCTAATTCATTCATACGATCCATTCTAATTCATTCGCACGAATGTATCCATTCTAATTCATTTGTACGATCCATTGTAATACATTCGCACAGTCTATTCTAATTCATTTGTACGATCCATTCTATTTCATTCGTACGATTCATTCTTACTCATTCGAACGATCCATTCTAATTCATTCGCACGAACGTATCCATTCTAATTCATTCATACGATCCATTCTAATTCATTTGCACGATCCATTCTAATTCATTCATACGATCCATTCTAATTCATTCGTACGATCCATTCTAATTTATTCGCACAATCTATTCTAATTCATTCGTACGATCCATTCTAATTTATTAGCACGATCCATTCTAATTCATTCGTACGATCCATTCTATTTCATTCGTACGATCCATTCTTACTCATTCGTACGATCCATTTTAATTCATTCGCACGAATGTATCCGTTCTAATTCATTCATATATTCCATTCTAATTCATTCGCACGAGCCATTCTAATTCATTCATACGATTCATTCTAATTCATTCGTACGATCCATTCTAATTCATTCGTACGATCCATTCTAATTCATTCATACGATCCATTCTAATTCATTCATACGATCCATTCTAATTCATTCGCACGAATGTATCCATTCTAATTCATTTGTACGATCCATTCTAATACATTCGCACAATCTATTCTAATTCATTCGTATGATCCATTCTGTTTCATTCGTACGATCCATTCTTACTCATTCGAACGATCCATTCTAATTCATTCGCATGAATGTATCCATTCTAATTCATTCATACGGTCCATTCTAATTCATTTGCACGATCCATTCTAATTCATTCATACGATCCATTCTAATTCATTCGTACGATCTATTCTAATTCATTCGCACAATCTATTCTAATTCATTCGTACGATCCATTCTAATTCATTAGTACGATCCATTCTAATTCATTCGTAAGATCCATTCTATTTCATTCGTACGATCCATTCTTACTCATTCGTACGATCCATTCTAGTTTATTCGCAAGAATGTATCCATTCTAATTCATTCGTACGATCCATTCTAATTCATTCGCACGATCCATTCTAACTCATTCGTACGTTCCATTCTAATTCATTCGAACGATCCATTCTAATTCATTCGCACGAACGTATCCATTCTAATTCATTCATACGATCCATTCTAATTCATTTGCACGATCCATTCTAATTCATTCATACGATCCATTCTAATTCATTCGTACGATCCATTCTAATTTATTCGCACAATCTATTCTAATTCATTCGTACGATCCATTCTAATTTATTAGCACGATCCATTCTAATTCATTCGTACGATCCATTCTATTTCATTCGTACGATCCATTCTTACTCATTCGTACGATCCAATTTAATTCATTCGCACGAATGTATCCGTTCTAATTCATTCATATATTCCATTCTAATTCATTCGCACGAGCCATTCTAATTCATTCATACGATCCATTCTAATTCATTCGTACGATCCATTCTAATTCATTCGTACGATCCATTCTAATTCATTCATACGATCCATTCTAATTTATTCATACGATCCATTCTAATTCATTCGCACGAATGTATCCATTCTAATTCATTTGTACGATCCATTCTAATACATTCGCACAATCTATTCTAATTCATTCGTATGATCCATTCTGTTTCATTCGTACGATCCGTTCTTACTCATTCGAACGATCCATTCTAATTCATTCGCATGAATGTATCCATTCCAATTCATTCATACGATCCATTCTAATTCATTTGCACGATCCATTCTAATTCATTCATACGATCCATTCTAATTCATTCGTACGATCTATTCTAATTCATTCGCACAATCTATTCTAATTCATTCGTACGATCCATTCTAATTCATTAGTATGATCCATTCTAATTCATTCGTAAGATCCATTCTATTTCATTCGTACGATCCATTCTTACTCATTCGTACGATCCATTCTAGTTTATTCGCAAGAATGTATCCATTCTAATTCATTCGTACGATCCATTCTAATTCATTCGCACGATTCATTCTAATTCATTCGTACGATCCATTTTAATTCATTCGTACAATGCATTCTAATTCATTCGCACGATCCATTCTAATTCATTCATACGATCCATTCTAATTCATTCATACAATCCTTTCTAATTCTTTCGCACGAATGTATCCATTCTAATTCATTTGTACGATCCACCCTAATTCCTTCGTATAATCCATTCTAATTCATTCGCACGAATGTATCCATTCTAATTCATTCGTACGATCCATTCGAATTAATTCAGACGATCCATTCTAATTCATTCATACGATCCATTCTAATTCATTTGCAAGAATGTATCCGTTCTAATTCATTCGTATGATCCATTCTAATTCATTCGCACAATCTATTCTAATCCATTCGAACGATCCATTCTAATTCATTCGCACGATCCATTCTAATTCATTTGCCAGATCCATTCTAATTCATTCATACAATTCATTCTAATTCTTTTGCACGAATGTATCCATTCTAATTCCTTCGTACGATCCATTCTAATTCCTTCGTGTGATCCTTTCTAATTCCTTCGTACGATCCATTCTATTTCATTCGTATGATCCATTCTAATTTGATCGTACGATCCATTCTAATTCATTCCCATGAATTTATCCATTCTAATTCATACGTACGATCCATTCTATTTCATTCATACGATCCAATCTAATTCATTCATACGATCCATTCTAATTCATTCGCACGAATGTATCCATTCTAATTCATTCGTACGATCCATTCTAATTCATTCGCACAATCTATTCTAATTCATTCGTACGATCTATTCTAATTCATTAGCACGATCCATTCTAATTCATTCATACGATCCATTTTATTTCATTCGTACGATCCATTCTAACTCATTCGTACGATCTATTCTAATTCATTCGCACGAATGTATCCATTCGAATTCATTCTTACGATCCATTCTAATTCTTTCGCACGATTCATTATAATTCATTCATACGATCCATTCTAATTAATTCATACAATCCATTCTAATTCATTCGCACAATCTATTATAATTCATTCGTACGATCCATTCTAATTCATTAGCACGATCCATTCTAATTCATTCGTATGATCCATTCTATTTCATTCGTACGATCCATTCTTACTCATTCGTACAATCCATTCTACTTCATTCGCACGAATATATCCATTCTAATTCATTCGTACGATCCATTCTAATTCATTCGCATGATCCATTCTAATGCATTCATACGATCCATTCTAATTAATTCGTACGATCCATTCTAATTCATTCGCATGATCCATTCTAATTCATTCATACAATCCATTCTAATTCTTTCGTACGATCCATTCTAATTCATTCGCACGAATGTATCCATTCTAATTCATTCGTACAATCCATTCTAATTCATTCGCACAATCTATTCTAATTCATTCGTACGATCCATTCTAATTCATTAGCACGATCCATTCTAATTCATTCGTACGATCCATTCTATTTCATTGGTACGATCCATTCTTACTCATTCGTACGATCCATTCTAATTCATTCGCACGAATGTGTCCATTCTAATTCATTCATGCGATCCATTCTAATTCATTCGCACGATCCATTCTAATTCATATATACGATCCATTCTAATTCATTCGTACGATCCATTCTAACTCATTCGCACGATCCATTCTAATTCATTCATACGATCCATTCTAATTCATTCATACAATCCATTCTAAATCTTTCGCACGAATGTATCCATTCTAATTCATTCGTACGATCCACTCTAATTCATTCATACGATCTATTCTAATTCATTCGCACGAATGTATGCATTCAAATTCATTCGTACGATCCATTCAAATTCATTTGCACAATCTATTCTTATTCAATCGTACGATCCATTCTAATTCATTTGCACGATCCATTCTAATTCATTCGTACGATCCATTCTATTTCATTCGTACGATCCATTCTTACTCATTCGTACGATCCATTCTAATTCATTCGCACGAATGTATCCATTCGTACGTTCCATTCTAATTCATTCGCACGATCCATTCTAACTCATTCGTACGTTCCATTCTAATTCATTCGCACGATCCATTCTAATTCATTCGCACGAATGTATCCATTCTAATTCATTCATACGATCCATTCTAATTCATTTGCACAATCCATTCTAATTCATTCATACGATCCATTCTAATTCATTCGTACGATCCATTCTAATTCATTCGCACAATCTATTCTAATTCATTCGTATGATCCATTCTAATTTATTAGAACGATCCATTCTAATTCATTCGTACGATCCATTCTATTTCATTCATATGATCCATTCTTACTCATTCGTATGATCCATTCTAATTAATTCGCATGAATGTATCCATTCTAATTGATTCATACGTTCCATTCTAATTCATTCGCACGAGCCATTCTAATTCATTCATACGATCCATTCTAATTCATTCATACGATCCATTCTAATTCATTCACACGATCCATTCTAATTCATTCATACGATCCATTCTAATTCATTCATACGATCCATTCTAATTCATTTGTACGATCCATTCTAATACATTCGACCAATCTATTCTAATTCATTCGTACGATCCATTCTATTTCATTCGTACGATTCATTCTTACTCATTCGAACGATCCATTCTAATTCATTCACACGAATGTATCCATTCTAATTCATTCATACAATCCATTCTAATTCATTTGCACGATCCATTCTAATTCATTCATACGATCCATTCTAATTCATTCGTACGATCCATTCTAAATCATTCGCACAATCTATTCTAATTTATTCGTACGATCTATTCTAATTCATTCGTACAATCCATTCTAATTCATTAGTACGATCCATTCTAATTCAGTCGTACGATCCAGTCTATTTCATTCGTACGATCCATTCTTACTCATTCGTACGATCCATTCTAGTTTATTCGCATGAATGTATCCATTCTAATTCATTCGTACGATCCTTTCTAATTCATTCGCACGATCCATTCTAATTCATTCGTACGGTCCATTCTAATTCATTCGTACGATCCATTCTAATTCATTCGCACGATCCATTCTAATTCATTCATACGATCTATTCAAATTCATTCATACAATCCTTTCTAATTCTTTCGCACGAATGTATCCATTCTAATTCATTCGTACGATCCACCCTAATTCCTTCGTATGATCCATTCTAATTCATTCGAACGAATGTATCCATTCTAATTCATTCGTACGATCCATTTGAATTAATTCAGACGATCCACTCTAATTTCTTCATACGATCCATTCTAATTCATTCGCAACAATGTATCAATTCTAATTCATTCGTATGATCCATTCTAATTCATTCGCACAATCTATTCTAATTCATTCGAACGATCCATTCTAATTCATTCGCACGATCCATTCTAATTCATTCATACAATCCTTTCTAATTCTTTTGCACGAATGTATCCATTCTAATTCCTTCATACGATCCATTCTAATTCCTTCGTACGATCCATTCTAATTCCTTCGTACGATCCATTCTATTTCATTCGTATGATCCATTCTAATTCGTTCGTACGATCCATTCTAATTTATTCCCATGAATTTATCCATTCTAATTCATACGTACGATCCATTCTAATTCATTCATACGATCCAATCTAATTCATTCATACGATCCATTCTAATTCATTCGCACGAATGTATCCATTCTAATTCATTCGTACGATCCATTCTAATTCATTCGCACAATTTATTCTAATTCATTCGTACGATCTATTCTAATTCATTAGCACGATCCATTCTAATTCATTCATACGATCCATTCTATTTCATTCGTACGATCCATTCTTACTCATTCGTACGATCCATTCTAATTCATTCGCACGAATGTATCCATTCTAATTCATTCTTACGATCCATTCTAATTCTTTCGCACGATCCATTCCAATTCATTCATACCATCCATTCTAATTCATTCGTACGATCCATTCTAATTCATTCGCACAATCTATTCTAATTTATTCGTACGATCCATTCTAATTCATTTGCACGATCCATTCTAATTCATTCGTACAATCCATTCTATTTCATTCGTACGATCCATTCTTACTCATTCGTACGATCCATTCTACTTCATTCGTACGAATGTATCCATTCTAATTCATTCGTACGATCCATTCTAATTCATTCGCATGATCCATTCTAATTCATTCATACCATCCATTCTAATTCATTCGTACGATCCATTCTAATTCATTCATACGATCCATTCTAATTCATTCGTACGATCCATTCTAATTCATTCGCACGAATGTATCCATTCTAATTCATTCATACAATCCATTCTAATTCATTCGCATAATCTATTCTAATTCATTCGTACGATCCATTCTAATTCATTAGCACGATCCATTCTAATTCATTCGTACGATCCATTCTATTTCATTGGTACGATCCATTCTTACTCATTCGTACGATCCATTCTAATTCATTCGCACGAATGTATCCATTCTAATTCATTCGTACGATCCATTCTAATTCATTCGCAGGATCCATTCTAATTCATTTATACGATCCATTCTAATTCATTCGTACGATCCATTCTAACTCATTCGCACGATCCATTCTAATTCATTCATACGATCCATTCTAATTCATTCATACAATCCATTCTAATTCTTTCGTACGAATGTATCCATTCTAATTCATTCGTACGATCCATTCTAATTTATTCATACGATCTATTCTAATTCATTCGGACGAATGTATGCATTCTAATTCATTCGTACGATCCATTCAAATTCATTCGCACAATCTATTCTAATTCAATCGTACGATCCATTCTAATTCATTAGCACGATCCATTCTAATTCATTCATACGATCCATTCTATTTCATTCGTACGATCCATTCTTACTCATTCATACGATCCATTCTAATTCATTCGCACGAATGTATCCATTCTAATTCATTCGTACGTTCCATTCTAATTCATTCGCACGATCCATTCTAATTCATTCATACGATCCATTCTAATTCATTCGTACGATCCGTTCTAATTCATTCGCACGATCCATTCTAATTCATTCATACGATCCATTCTAATTCATTCATACGATCCATTCGAATTCATTCGCACGAATGTATCATTCTAATTCATTCGTATGATCCATTCTAATACATTCACACAATCTATTCTAATTCATTCGTACGATCCATTCTAATTCATTAGCACGATCCATTCTTATTCATTCGTACGATCGATTCTATTTCATTCGTACGATCCATTCTTACTCATTCGTACGATCCATTCTAATTCATTCGCACGAATGTATCCATTCTAATTCATTCGTACGATCCATTCCAATTAATTTGCACGATCCATTCTAATTCATTCATACAATCCATTTTAATTCATTCATAAGATCCATTCTAATTCATTCGCACAATCTATTCTAATTCATTCGTACGATCCATTCTAATTCATTAGCACGATCCATTCTAATTCATTCGTACGATCCATTCTATTTCATTCGTACGATCCATTCTTACTCATTTGTACGATCCATTCTAATTCATTCGCACGAATGTATCTATTCTAATTCATTCGTACGATCCATTCTAATTCATTCGCACGATCCATTCTAACTCATTCATACGATCAATTCTAATTCATTTGTACAATCTATTCTAATTCATTCGTACGATCCATTCTAATTCATTCATACGATCCATTCTAATTCATTCATACAATCCATTCCAATTCTTTCGCACGAATGTATCCATTCTAATTCATTCGTACGATCCACCCTAATTCCTTCGTATAATCCATTCTAATTCATTCACATGAATGTATCCATTCTAATTCATTCGTACGATCCATTCGAATTCACTCATACGATCTATTCTAATTCATTCATACGATCCATTCTAATTCATTCGCACGAATGTATCCATTCTATTTCATTCGTATGATCCATTCTAATTCATTCGCATAATCTATTCTAATTCATTCGTACGATCCATTCTAATTCATTTGCACAATCCTTTCTAACTCATTTGCACGATCCATTCTTATTTATTCATACAATTCATTCTAATTCTTTTGCACGAATGTATCCATACTAATTCCTTCGTACGATCCATTCTAATTCCTTCGTACGATCCATTCTAATTCCATCGTACGATCCATTCTATTTCATTCGTATGATCCATTGAAATTCCTTCGTATGATCCTATCTAATTCATTCCCATGAATTTATCCATTCTAATTCATACGTACGATCCATTCTAATTCATTCATACGATCCAATCTAATTCATTCATACGATCCATTCTAATTCATTCGCACGAATGTATCCAATCTAATTCATTCGTACGATCCATTCTAATTCATTCGCACTATCTTTGCTAATTCATTCGTACGATCCATTCTAATTCATTAGCTCGATCCATTCTAATTCATTCGTACGATCCATTCTATTTCATTCGTACGATCCATTCTTACTCATTCATACGATCCATTCTAATTCATTCGCACGAATGTATCCATTCTAATTCATTCATACGATCCATTCTAATTCATTCGCACGATCCATTCTAATTCATTCATACGGTACATTCTAATTCATTCGTACGATCCATTCTAATTCATTCGCACAATCTATTCTAATTCATTCGTACGATCCATTCTAATTCGTTAGCATGATCCATTCTAATTAATTCGTACGATCCATTCTATTTCATTCGTACGATCCATTCTTACTCAATCGTAAGATCCATTCTAATTCATTCGCACGAATGTATCTATTCTAATTCATTCGTATTATCCATTCTAATTCATTTGCACGATCTATTCTAATTCATTCATACGATCCGTTCTAATTCATTTGTACGATCCATTCTAATTCATTCGCACGATCCATTCTAATTCATTCATATGATCCATTCTAATTCATTCATACAATTTATTCTAATTCTTTCGCACGAATGTTTCCATTCTAATTCATTCGTTCGATCCACCCTAATTCCTTCGTATGATCCATTCTAATTCATTCGAACGAATGTATCCATTCTAATTCATTCGTACGATCCATTCGAATTCATTCATACGATCCATTCTAATTCATTCATACGATCCATTCTAATTCATTCGCACGAATGTATCCATTCTAATTCATTCGTACGATCCATTCTAATTCATTCGCACAATCTATTCTAATTTATTCGTACGATCTATTCAACTTCATTCGCACGATCCATTCTAATTCATTTGCACGATCCAATCTAATTCATTCATACAATCCATTCTAATTCTTTTGCACAAATGTATCCATTCTAATTCATTCGGACGATCCATTCTAATTCCTTCGTATGATCCATTATAATTTCATCATACGATCCATTCTAATTCCTTCGTATGATCCATTCTATTTCATTCGTATGATCCATTCTAATTCCTTCGTACGATCCATTCTAATTCATTCCCATGAATGTATCCATTCTAATTCATACGTACGATCCATTCTAATTCATTCATAAGATCCAATCTAATTCATTCATAAGATCTATTCTAATTCATTCGCAGGAATGTATCCATTCTAATTTATTCGTACGATCCATTCTAATTCATTCGCACGATCCATTCTAATTCATTCATATGATCCAATCTAATTCAATCATACGATCCATTCTAATTCATTCACATGAATATATCCATTTTAATTCATTCGTACGATCCATTCTAATTCATTCGCACAATCTATTCTAATTCATTCGTACGACCCATTCTAATTCATTAGCACGATCCATTCTAATTCATTCGTACGATCCATTCTATTTCAATCGTACGATCCATTCTTACTCATTCGTACGATCCATTCTAATTCATTCGCACGAATGTATCCATTCTAATTCATTCGTACGATCCATTCTAATTCATTCGCACGATCCATTCTAATTCATTCATACGATCCATTCTAATTCATTCGTACGATCCATTCTAATTCATTCGCACGATCCATTCTAATTCATTCATACGATCCATTCTAATTCATTCATACAATCCATTCTAATTCTTTCGCACGAATTTATCCATTCTAATTCATTCGTACGATCCATTCTTATTCATTCATACGATCCATTCTAATTCATTCATACAATCCATTCTAATTCTTTCGCACGAATTTATCCATTCTAATTCATTCGTACGATCCATTCTATTTCAATCGTACGATCCATTCCTACTCATTCGTACGATCCATTCTAATTCATTCGCACGAATGTATCCATTCTAATTCATTCGTACGATCCATTCTAATTCATTCGCACGATCCATTCTAATTCATTCATACGATCCATTCTAATTCATTCGTACGATCCATTCTAATTCATTCGCACGATCCATTCTAATTTATTCATACTATCCATTCTAATTCATTCGTACGATCCATTCTAATTCATTCGCACAATCTATTCTAATTTATTCGTACGATCCATTCTAGTTCATTAGCACGATCCATTCTAATTCATTCGTACGATCCATTCTATTTCATTCGTACGATCCATTCTTACTCATTCATACGATCCATTCTAATTCATTCGCACGAATGTATCCATTCTAATTCATTCGTACGATCTATTCTAATTCATTCGCACGATCCATTCTAATTCATTCATACGATCCATTCTAATTCATTCGTACGATCCATTCTAATTCATTCGCACGATCCATTCTAATTCATTCATACGATCCATTCTAATTCATTCATACAATCCATTCTAATTCTTTCGCACGAATTTATCCATTCTAATTCATTCGTACGATCCACCCTAATTTCTTCGTATGATCCATTCTAATTCATTCGCACGAATGTATCCATTCTAATTCATTCGTACGATCCATTCAAATTCATTCATACGATTTATTCTAATTCATTCATACGATCCATTCTAATTCATTCGCACGAATGTATCCATTCTAATTCATTCGTAAGATCCATTCTAATTTATTCGCACAATCGATTCCAATTCATTCGTATAATCTATTCTAATTCATTCGCACGATCCATTCTAATTCATTTGTACGATCCATTCTAATTCTTTCATACAATCCATTCTAATTCTTTTGCACGAATGTATCCATTCTAATTCATTCGTACGATCCATTCTAATTCCTTCGTACAATCCATTCTAATTCTTTCGTACAATCCATTCTAATTTCTTCGTACGATCCATTCTAATTCATTCCCATGAATTTATCCATTATAATTCATACGTACGATCCATTCTAATTCATTCATACGATCCAATCTAATTCATTCATACGATCCATTCTAATTCACTCGCACGAATGTATCCATTCTAATTCATACGTACGATCCATTCTAATTCATTTGCACAATCTATTCTAATTCATTCGTACGATCCATTCTAATTCATTTGCACGATCCATTCTAATTCATTTGCACGATCCATTCTAATTCATTAGCACGATCCATTCTAATTCATTCGTACGAACCATTCTATTTTATTCGTACGATCCATTCTTACTCATTCGTACGATCCATTCTAAATCATTCGCACGAATGTATCCTTTCTAATTCATTCATACGATCCATTCTAATTCATTCACACGATCTATTCTAATTCATTCATACGATCCGTTCTAATTCATTTGTATGATCCATTCTAATTCATTCGCACGATCCATTCTAATTCATTCATATGATCCATTCTAATTCATTCATACAATTCATTCTAATTCTTTCGCACGAATGTTTCCATTCTAATTCATTCGTACGATCCACCCTAATTCCTTCGTATGATCCATTCTAATTCATTTGAATGAATGTATCCATTCTAATTCATTCGTACGATCCATTCGAATTCATTCATACGATCCATTCTAATTCATTCATACGATCCATTCTAATTCATTTGCACGAATGTATCCATTCTAACTCATTTGTACGATCCATTCTAATTCATTCGCACAATCTATTCTAATTCATTCGTACGATCCATTCTAATTCATTCGCACGATCCATTCTAATTCATTTGCACGATCCATTCTAATTCATTCATACATATCATTCTAATTCTTTTGCACAAATGTATCCATTCTAATTCATTCGTACGATCCATTCTAATTCCTTTATATGATCCATTATAATTCCATCGTACGATCCATTCTAATTCCTTCGTACGATCCATTCTATTTCATCCGTATGATCCATTCTAATTCCTTCGTACGATCCATTCTAATTCATTCCCATGAATATATCCATTCTAATTCATACGTATGATCCATTCTAATTCATTCCTACGATCCAATCTAATTCATTCATAAGATCCATTCTAATTCATTCGCACAAATGTATCCATTCTAATTTATTCGTACGATCCATTCTAATTCATTCGCACAATCTGATTCATTCGCACGATCCATTCTAATTCATTCGTACGATCCATTCTAATTCATTCGTACGATCCATTCTAATTCATTCGCACGATCCATTCTAATTCATTCATACGATCCCTTCTAATTCATTCATACGATCTATTCTAATTCATTCACATGAATGTATCCATTCTAATTCATTCGTACGATCCATTCTAATTCATTCGCACAATCTATTCGAATTAATTCATACGATCCATTCTAATTCATTAGCACGATCCATTCTAATTCATTCATACGATCCATTCTATTTCAATCGTACGATCCATTCTTCCTCATTCGTACGATCCATTCTAATTCATTCGCATGAATGTATCTATTCTAATTCATTCGTACGATCCATTCTAATTCATTCGCACAATCCATTCTAATTTATTCATACGATCCATTCTAATTCATTCGTACGATCCATTCTAATTTATTCGTACGATCCATTCTAGTTCATTAGCACGATCCATTCTAATTCATTCGTACGATCCATTCTATTTTATTCGTACGATCCATTCTTACTCAATCGTACGATCCATTCTAATTCATTCACACGAATGTATCCATTCTAATTCATTTGTTCGATCCATTCTAATTCATTCGCACGAATGTATCTATTTTAATTCATTCGTACGATCCATTCTAATTCATACGTACGATCCATTCTAATTCATTCATACGATCCAATCTAATTCATTCATACGATCCATTCTAATTCATTCGCACGAATGTATCCATTCTAAGTCATTCGTACGATCCATTCTAATTCATTCGCACTATCTTTGCTAATTCATTCGTACGATCCAATCTAATTCATTAGCACGATTCATTCTAATTCATTCGTACGATCCATTCTATTTCATTCGTACGATCCATTCTTACTCATTCATACGATCCATTCTAATTCATTCGCACGAATGTATCCATTCTAATTCATTCATACGATTCATTCTAATTCATTCGCATGATCCATTCTAATTCATTCATACGATCAATTCTAATTCATTCGTACGATCCATTCTAATTCATTCGCACAATCTATTCTAATTCATTCGTACGATCCATTCTAATTCGTTAGCACGATCCATTCTTATTGATTCGTACGATCCATTCTAATTCGTTAGCACAATCCATTCTAATTCAATCATACGATCATTTCTAATTCATTCGTACGATCCATTCTAATTCATTCGCATGATCCATTCTAATTCATTCATACGATCCATTCTAATTCAATCATACGATCCATTCTAATTCATTTACACGAATGTATCCATTCTAATTCATTCGTACGATCTATTCTAATTCATTCGCATAATCTATTCTAATTCATTCGTACGATCCATTCTAATTCATTAGCACGATCCATTCTAATTCATTCGTACGATCCATTCTAATTCATTCGCACGAATGTATCTATTCTAATTTATTCATACGATCCATTCTAATTCATTCGCACGATCCATTCTAATTTATTCATACGATCCATTCTAATTCATTCGTACGATCCATTCTAATTCATTCGCACAATCTATTCTAATTTATTCGTACGATCCATTCTAGTAAATTAGCACGATCCATTCTAATTCATTCGTACGATCCATTCTATTTCATTCGTACGATCCATTCTTACTCATTCGTACGATCCATTCTAATTCATTCGCACGAATGTATCCATTCTAATTCATTCGTACGATCCATTCTAATTCATTCGCACGATCCATTCTAATTCATTCATACGATCCATTCTAATTTATTTGTACGATCCATTCTAATTCATTCGCACGATCCATTCTAATTCATTCGCACGATCCATTCTAATTCATTCATACGATCCATTCTAATTCATTCGTACGATCCATTCTAATTCATTCGCACGATCCATTCTAATTCATTCATACGATCCATTCTAATTCATTCATACAATCCATTCTAATTCTTTCGCACGAATTTGTCCATTTAAATTCATTCGTACGATCCACCCTAATTCCTTCTTATGATCCATTCTAATTCATTCGCACGAATGTATCCATTCTAATTCATTCGTACGATCCATTCGAATTCATTCATACGATCTATTCTAATTCATTCATACGATCCATTCTAATTCATTCGCACGAATGTATCCATTCTAATTCATTCGTACGATCCATTCTAATTTATTCGCACAATCGATTCTATTTCATTCGTATGATCCATTCTAATTCATTCGCACAATCCATTCTAATTCATTTGTACGATCCATTCTAATTCATTCATACAATCCATTCTAATTCATACAATCCATTCTAATTCATTCGTACGATCCATTCTAATTCATTCGCACAATCTATTCTAATTCATTCGTACGATCCATTCTAATTCATTTGCACGATCCATTCTAATTCATTTGCACGATCCATTCTAATTCATTAGCACGATCCATTGTAATTCATTCGTACGAACCATTCTATTTCATTCGTACGATCCATTCTTACTCATTCGTACGATCCATTCTACTTCATTCACACGAATGTATCCTTTCTAATTCATTCATACGATCCATTCTAATTCATTCGCACGATCTATTCTAATTCATTCATACAATCTGTTCTAATTCATTTGTACGATCTATTCTAATTCATTCGCACGATCCATTCTAATTCATTCATATGATCCAGTCTAATTCATTCATACAATTCATTCTAATTCTTTCGCACGAATGTTTTCATTCTAATTCATTCGTATGATCCACCCTAAATCCTTCGTATGATCCATTCTAATTCATTCGAACGAATGTATCCATTCTAATTCATTCGTACGATCCATTCGAATTCATTCATACGATCCATTCTAATTCATTCATACGATCCATTCTAATTCATTCATACGATCCATTCTAATTCATTCGCACGAATGTATCCATTCTAATTCATTCGTACGATCCATTCTAATTCATTCGCACAATCTATTCTAATTCATTCGTATGATCCATTCTAATTCATACGCACGATCCATTCTAATTCATTTGCACGATCCATTCTAATTCATTCATACAGTTCATTCTAATTCTTTTGCACAAATGTATCCATTCTAATTCATTCGTACGATCCATTCTATTTCATTCGTATTATCCATTCTAATTCCTTCGTATGATCCATTCTAATTCATTCGTACGATCCATTCTATTTCATTCGTATTATCCATTCTAATTCCTTCGTATGATCCATTCTAATTCATTCCCATGAATGTATCCATTCTAATTCATACGTACGATCCATTCTAATTCATTCATACGATCCAATCTAATTCATTCATAAGATCCATTTTAATTCATTCGCACAAATGTATCCATTCTAATTTATTCGTACGATCCATTCTAATTCATTCGCACAATCTATTCTAATTCATTCGCACGATGCATTCTAATTCATTCATACGATCCATTCTAATTCATTCGTACGATCCATTCTAATTCATTCGCACGATCCATTCTAATTCATTCATACGATCCATTCTAATTCATTCATATGATCCATTCTAATTCATTCACACGAATGTATCCATTCTAATTCATTCGTACGATCCATTCTAATTCATTCGCACAATCTATTCTAATTCATTTGTACGATCCATTCTTATTCATTAGCACGATCCATTCTAATTCATTCGTATGATCCATTCTATTTCAATCGTACGATCCATTCTTACTCATTCGTACGATCCATTCTAATTCATTCGCACGAATGTATATATTCTAATTCATTTGTACGTTCCATTCTAATTCATTCGCATGATCCATTCTAATTTATTCATACGATCCATTCTAATTCATTCGTACGATCCATTCTAATTCATTCGCACAATCTATTCTAATTTATTCGTACGATCCATTCTAGTTCATTAGCACGATCCATTCTAATTCATTCGTACGATCCATTCTATTTCATTCGTACGATCCATTCTTAGTCATTCGTACGATCCATTCTAATTCATTCGCACGAATGTATCCATTCTAATTCATTCGTACGATCCATTCTAATTCATTCGCACGATCCATTCTAATTCATTCATACGATCTATTCCAATTCATTCGTACGATCCATTCTAATTCATTCGCACGATGCATTCTAATTCATTCATACGATCCATTCTAATTCATTCATACAATCCATTCTAATTCTTTCGCACGAATGTATCCATTCGAATTCATTCGTACGATCCACCCTAATTCCTTCGTATGATCCATTCTAATTCATTCGCACGAATGTATCCATTCTAATTCATTCGTACGATCCATTCGAATTCATTCATACGATCTATTCTAATTCATTCATACGATCCATTCTAATTCATTCGCACGAATGTATCCATTCTAACTCATTCGTACGATCCATTCTAATTTATTCGCACAATCGATTCTAATTCATTCGTATGATCCATTCTAATTCATTCGCACGATCCATTCTAATACATTTGTACGATCCATTCTAATTCATTCGTACAATCCTTTCTAATTCTTTTGCACGAATGTATCCATTCTAATTCATTCGTACGATCCATTCTAATTCCTTCGCATAATCCATTCTAATTCTTTCGTATGATCCATTCTAATTTCTTCGTACGATCCATTCTAATTCATTCCCATGAATGTATCCATTCTAATTCATACGTACGATCCATTCTAATTCATTCATACGATCCAATCTAATTCATTCATAAGATCCATTCTAATTAATTCGTACGATCCATTCTAATTCATTCGCACAATCTATTCTAATTCATTCGTACGATCCATTCTAATGCATTTTCATGATCCATTCTAATTCATTTGCACGATCCATTCTAATTCATTCATACAATCCATTCTAATTCTTTTGCACGAATGTATCCATTCTAATTCATTCGAACGATCCATTCTAATTCCTTCGTACGATCCATTCTAATTCCTTCTTACGATCCATTCTAATTCTTTCGTACGATCCATTATATTTTATTCGTATGATCCATTCTAATTCCTTCGTACGATCCATTCTAATTCATTCCCATGAATGTATCCATTCTAATACATACGTACGATCCATTCTAATTCATTCATACGATCCAATCTAATTCATTCATACGATCCATTCTAATTCATTCGCACGAATGTATCCATTCTAATTCATTCGTACGATCTATTCTAATTCATTCGCACAATCTATTCTAATTCATTCGTACGATCCATTCTAATTCTTTAGCACAATCTATTCTAATTCATTCGTACGATACATTCTATTTTATTCGTACGATCCATTCTTACTTATTCGTACGATCTATTCTAATTCATTCGCACGAATTTATCCATTCTAATTCATTCGTACGATCCATTCTAATTCATTCGCACGATCCATTCTAATTCATTCATACGATCCATTCTAATTCATTCGTACGATCCTTTCTAATTCATTCGCACGATCCATTCTAATTCCTCCATACGATCCATTCTAATTCATTCATACAATCCATTCTAATTCTTTCGCACGAATATATCCATTCTAATTCATTCGTACGATCCACCCTAATTCCTTCTTATGATCCATTCTAATTCATTCGCACGAATGTATCTATTCTAATTCATTCATACGATCCATTCGAATTCATTCATACGATCCATTCTAATTCATTCATACGATCCATTCTAATTCATTCGCACGAATGTATCCATTCTAATTCATTCGTATGATTCATTCTAATTCATTCGCACAATCTATTCTAATTCATTCATACGATCCATTCTAATTCATTCGCACGATCCATTCTAATTAATTTGTACGATCCATTCTAATTCATTCATACAATTCATTCTAATTCTTTTGCACGAATGTATCCATTCTAATTCATTCATACGATCCATTCTAATTCCTTCGTATGATCCATTCTAATTCCTTCGTACGATCCATTCTAATTCATTCGCATGAATGTATCCATTCTAATTCATTCGTACTATCCATTCTAATTTATTCATACGATCCAATCTAATTCATTCATACGATCCATTCTAATTCATTCGCACGAATGTATCCATTCTAATTCATTCGTACGATCCATTCTAATTCATTCGCACAATCTATTCTAATTCATTCGTATGATCCATTCTAATTAATTATCACGATCCATTCTAATTCATTCGTACGGCCCATTCTATTTCATTCGTACGATCCATTCTTACTCATTCGTACAATCCATTCTAATTCATTCGCATGAATGTATCCATTCTAATTCATTCGCACGATCCATTCTAAATCATTCGCATGATC
Source organism: Chamaelirium japonicum (assembly GCA_947650365.1). Taxonomy (NCBI): domain Eukaryota; kingdom Viridiplantae; phylum Streptophyta; class Magnoliopsida; order Liliales; family Melanthiaceae; genus Chamaelirium; species Chamaelirium japonicum. Next base: position 108,590,200 of record OX393550.1, read on the forward strand.
CATTCTAATTCATTCATACGATCCATTCTAATTCATTCGTACGATCCATTCTAATTCATTCGCACAATCTAGTCTAATTCATTCGTACGATCCATTCTAATTCGTTAGCACGATCCATTCTAATTCATTCGTACGATCCATTCTATTTTATTCGTACGATCCATTCTTACTCATTCGTACGATCCATTCTAATTCATTCGCACGAATGTATCCATTCTAATTCATTCGTATGATCCATTCTAATTCATTTGCACGATCTATTCTAATTTATTCATACGATCCATTCTAATTCATTCGTACGATCCATTCTAATTCATTTGCATGATCCATTCTAATTCATTCATATGATCCATTCTAATTCATTCATACAATCCATTCTAATTCTTTCGCATAATGTATCCATTCTAATTCATTCGTACGATCCACCCTGATTCCTTCGTATGATCCATTCTAATTCATTCGAACGAATGTATCCATTCTAATTCATTCGTACAATCCATTCTAATTCATTCATACGATCCATTCTAATTCATTCGCACGAATGTATCCATTCTAATTTATTCGTACGATCCATTATAATTCATTCGCACAATCTATTCTAATTCATTCGTACGATCCATTCTAATTCATTCGCACGATCCATTCTAATTCATTTGCACGATCCATTCTAATTCATTCATACAATCCATTCTAATTCTTTTGCACAAATGTATCCATTCTAATTCATTCGTACGATCCATTCTAATTCCTTCGTATGATCCATTATAATTCCTTCGTACGATCCATTCTAATTCCTTCGTACGATCCATTCTATTTCATTCGTATGATCCATTCTAATTCCTTCGTACGATCCATTCTAATTCATTCCCATGAATGTATCCATTCTAATTCATACGTATGATCCATTCTAATTAATTCATACGATCCAATCTAATTCATTCAAAAGATCCATTCTAATTCATTCACACAATCTATTCTAATTCATTCGTACGATCCATTCTAACTCATTAGCACGATCCTTTCTAATTCTTTCATACGATCCATTCTATTTCATTCGTACGATCCATTCTTACTCATTCGTATGATCCATTTTAATTCATTCACACGAATGTATCCTTTCTAATTCATTCGTACGAGCCATTCTAATTTATTCGCATGATCCATTCTTATTCATTCATACGATCCATTCTAATTCATTCGTACGATTCATTCTAATTCATTCGCACGATCCATTCCAATTCATTCATACGATCCATTCGAATTCATTCATACGATCCATTCTAATTCATTCACACGAATGTATCCATTCTAATTCATTCGTACGATCCATTCTAATTCATTCGCATAATCTATTCAAATTCATTCGTACGATCCATTCTAATTCATTAGCATGATCTATTCTAATTCATTCGTACGATCCATTCTATTTCAATCGTACGATCCATTCTTACTCATTCGTACGATCCATTCTAATTCATTCGCACGAATGTATTCATTCTAATTCATTCGTACGATCCATTCTGATTCATTCGCATGATCCATTCTAATTCATTCATACGATACATTCTAATTCATTCGCACAATCTATTATAATTTATTCGTACGATCCATTCTAATTCATTAGCACGATCCATTCTTATTCATTCGTACGATCCATTCTATTTCATTCGTACGATCCATTCTTAGTCATTCGTACGATCCATTCTAATTCATACGCACGAATGTATCCATTCTAATTCATTCGTATGATCCATTCTAATTCATTCGCACGATCCATTCTAATTCATTCATACGATCCATTCTAATTCATTCGTACGATCCATTCTAATTCGTTCGCACGATCCATTCTAATTCATTCATACGATCAATTCTAATTCATTCATACAATCCATTCTAATTCTTTCGCACGAATGTATCAATTCTAATTCATTCGTACAATCCACCCTAATTCCTTCGTATGATCCATCCTAATTCATTCACACGAATGTATCCCTTCTAATTCATTCGTACGATCCATTCGAATTCATTCATACGATCCATTCTAATTCATTCATACGATCCATTCTAATTCATTCGCACGAATGTATCGATTCTAATTCATTCGTACGATCCATTCTAATTCATTCGCACAATCTATTATAATTCATTCGTACGATCCATTCTAATTCATTCGCACGATCCATTCTAATTCCTTCGTATGATCCATTCTAATTCCCTCGTTTGATCCATTCTAATTCATTCCCATGAATGTATCCATTCTAATTCATAGGTACGATCCATTCTAATTCATTCATACGATCCAATCTAATTCAATCATACGATCCATTCTAATTCATTCGCACGAATGTATCCATTCTAATTCATTCAAATTCCTTCGTACGATCCATTCGTACGATACATTCTAATTCCTTCGCAAGAATGTATCTATTCTAATTCATTCGTATGATCCATTCGAATTCATTCGCACAATCTATTCTAATTCATTCGTACGATCCATTCTAATTCATTAGCACGATCCATTCTAATTCATTCGTACAAACCATTCTATTTCATTCGTACGATCCATTCTTACTCATTCGTACGATCCATTCTAATTCATTCGCACGAATGTATCCATTCTAATTCATTCGTACGATCCATTCTAATTCATTCATACGATCCATTCTAATTCATTCGTACGATCCATTCTAATTCATTCGCACGATCCATTCTAATTCATTCATACGATCCATTCTAATTCATTCATACAATCCATTCTAATTCATTCGCATGAATGTATCCATTCTAATTTATTCGTACGATCCATTCTAATTCATTCGCACGATCCATTCAAATTCATTCATACGATCCAGTCTAATTCATTCGTACGATCCATTCTAATTCATTCGTACGAATGTATCCATTCGAATACCTTCGTACGATCCATTCTAATTTATTCACACGATCCAATCTAATTCATTCGCACGATCCATTCTAATTCATTCGAACGATCCATTCAATTTCATTCGTACGATCCATTCTTACTCATTCGTACGATCCATTCAAATTCATACGTACGATCCATTCTAATTCATTCGTACGATCCATTCTAATTCGTTCGCACAATCTATTCTAATTTATTCGTACGATCCATTCTAATTCATTAGTACGTTCCATTCTAATTCATTCGTACGATCCATTCTATTTCATTCGTACGATCCATTCTTACTCATTCGTACGATCCATTCTAATTCATTCGCACGAATGTATCCATTCTAATTCATTCGTACGATCCATTCTAATTCATTCGCACAATGTATTCTAATTCATTTGTACGATCCATTCTAATTCATTCGCACGATCCATTCTAATTTATTTGCATGATCCATTCTAATTCATTCATACAGTCCATTCTAATTCTTTTGCATGAATATATCCACTCTAATTCCTTCGTACGATCCATTCTAAATCCTTCGTACGATCCATTCTAATTCCTTCGTACGATCCATTCTAATTCCTTCGTACAATCCATTCTAATTCATTCCAATGAATGTATCCATTCTAATTTATACGTACGATCCATTCTAATTCATTCATACGATCCAATCTAATTCATTCATACGATCCATTCTAATTCATTCGCACAAATGTGTCCATTCTAATTCATTCGTACGATCCATTCTAATTCATTCGCACTATCTTTTCTAATTCATTCGTACGATCCATTCTAATTCATTCGCCTAATCCATTCTAATTCATTCGTACAATCCATTCTATTTCATTCGTACGATCCATTCTTACTCATTCATACGATCCATTCTAATTCATTCGCACAAATGTATCCATTCTAATTCATTCGTACGATCCATTCTAATTCATTCGCACGATCCATTCTAATTCATTCATACGATCCATTCTAATTCATTTGTACGATCCATTCTAATTCATTCGCACAATCTATTCTAATTCATTCGTACGATCCATTCTAATTCGTTAGCACGATCCATTCTAATTCATTCGTACGATCCATTCTATTTCATTCGTACGATCCATTCTTACTAATTCGTACGATCCATTCTAATTCATTCGCACGAATGTATCCATTCTAATTCATTCGTATGATCCATTCTAATTCATTTGCACGATCTATTCTAATTCATTCATACGATCCATTCTAATTCATTCTTATGATCTATAATAATTCATTTGCACGATCCATTCTAATTCATTTATATGATCCATTCTAATTCATTCGTACAATCCATTCTAATTCTTTCGCACGAATGTATCCATTCTAATTCATTCGTACGATCCACCGTAATTCCTTCGTATGATCCATTCTAATTCATTCGAACGAATGTATCCATTCTAATTCATTCGTACGATCCATTATAATTCATTCATACGATCCATTCTAATTCATTCGCACGAATATATCCATTCTAATTCATTCGTATAATCCATTCTAATTCATTTGCACAATCTATTCTAATTCATTCGTACGATCCATTCTAATTCATTTGCACTATCCATTCTAATTCATTCATACAATCCATTCTAATTCTTATGCACAAATGTATCCATTCTAATTCATTCGCACGATCCATTCTCATTCTTTCATACGATCCATTCTAATTCATTCATACAATCCATTCTAATTCTTTCGCACGTATGTATCCATTCGAATTCATTCGTACGATCCACCCTAATTTCTTCGTATGATCCATTCTAATTCATTCACACGAATGTATCCATTCTAATTCATTCGTACGATCCATTCGAATTCATTCATACGATCTATTCTAATTCATTCATACGATCCATTCTAATTCATTCACACGAATGTATCCATTCTAACTCATTCGTACGATCCATTCTAATTTATTCGCACAATCGATTCTAATTCATTCGTATGATCCATTCTAATTCATTCGCACGATCCATTCTAATTCATTTGTACGATCCATTCTAATTCGTTCGTACAATCCATTCTAATTCTTTTGCACGAATGTATCCATTCTAATTCATTCGTACGATCCATTCTAATTCCTTCGCACAATCCATTCTAATTCTTTCGTACGATCCATTCTAATTTCTTCGTATGATCCATTCTAATTCATTCCCATGAATGTATCCATTCTAATTCATACGTACGATCCATTCTAATTCATTCATACGATCCAATCTAATTCATTCATACGATCCATTCTAATTCAATCGTACGATCCATTCTAATTCATTTGCACGATTCATTCATACGATCCATTCTAATTCATTTGCACGAATGTATCCATTCTAATTCATTCGTACGATTCATTCTAATTCCTTCGTACGATCCATTCTTATTCCTTCATACGATCCATTCTAATTCTTTCGTACGATCCATTCTATTTTATTCGTATGATCCATTCTAATTCCTTCGTACGATCCATTCTAATTCATTCCCATGAATGTATCCATTCTAATTCATACGTACGATCCATTCTAATTCATTCATACGATCCAATCTAATTCATTCATACGATCCATTCTAATTCATTCGCACGAATGTATCCATTCTAATTCATTCGTTCGATCTATTCTAATTCATTCGCACAATCTATTCTAATTCATTCGTATGATCCATTCTAATTCATTAGCACGATCTATTCTAATTCATTCGTACGATCCATTCTATTTTATTCGTACGATCCATTCTTACTTATTCGTACGATCTATTCTAATTCATTCGCACGAATTTATCCATTCTAATTCATTCGTACGATCCATTCTAATTCATTCGCACGATCCATTCTAATTCATTCATACGATCCATTCTAATTCATTCGTACGATCCATTCTAATTCATTCGCACGATCCATTCTAATTTATTCATATGATCTATTCTAATTTATTCATACAATCCATTCTAATTCTTTCGCACGAATGTATCCATTCTAATTCATTCGTACGATCCACCCTAATTCCTTCGTATGATTGATTCTAATTCATTCGCACGAATGTATCCATTCTAATTCATTCGTACGGTCCATTCGAATTCATTCAAATGATCCATTCTAATTCATTCATACTATCCATTCTAATTCATTCGTATGAATATATCCATTCTAATTCATTCGTACGATCCATTCGAATTTGTTCGCACAATCTATTCTAATTCATTCGTACAATCCATTCTAATTCATTCGCACGATCTATTCTAATTCATTTACACGATCCATTCTAATTCATTCATAAAATCCATTCTAATTAAGTCTTTTGTACGAATATATCCATTCTAATTCATTCGTATGATCCGTTCTAATTCCTTCGTATGATCCATTCTAATTCCTTCATACGATCCATTCTATTTCATTCGTATGATCCATTCTAATTCCTTCGTACGATCCATTCTAATTCATTCCCGTGAATGTATCCATTTTAATTCATACGTACGATTCATTCTAATTCATTCATACGATCCAATCTAATTCATTCATAAGATCCATTCTAATTCATTCGCACGAATGTATCCATTCTAATTCATTCATACGATCCATTCTAATTCATTCGCACAATCTATTCTAATTCATTCGTACGATCCATTCAAATTCATTAGCACGATCCATTCTAATTAATTCGTACGATCTATTCTATTTCATTCGTACGATCCATTCTTACTCATTCGTACGATCTATTCTAATTCATTCGCACGAATGAATCCACTCTAATTTGTTCGTACGATCCATTCTAATTCATTCGCACGATCCATTCTAATTCATTCATACGATCCATTCTAATTCATTCGTACGATGCATTCTAATTCATTCGCACGATCCATTCTAATTCATTCATACGATCCATTATAATTCATTCATACAATCCATTCTAATTCTTTTGCACGAATGTATCCATTCTAATTCATTCATACGATCCATTCGAATTCATTCATACGATCCATTCAAATTCATTCATACGATCAATTATAATTCATTCGCACGAATGTATCCATTCTAATTCATTCGTACGATCCATTCTAATTCATTCGCACGATCCAATCAAATTAATTCGCACGATCCATTCTAATTCATTCGTACGATCCATTCTATTTTATTTGTACGATCCATTCTTAGTCAATCATACGATCCATTCTAATTCATTCGCACGAATGTATCCATTCTAATTCATTCATACGATCCATTCTAATTCATTCGCACGATCCATTCTAATTCATTCATACGATCCATTCTTAATCATTCGCACGATCCATTCTAATTCATTCATACGATCCATTCTAATTCATTCGCATGATCCATTCTAATTCATTCATACGATCCATTCTAATTCATTTGTACAATCTATTCTAATTCTTTCGCACGAATATATCCATTCTAATGCATTCGTACAATCCACCCTAATTCCTTTGTATGATCCATTCTAATTTATTCGCACGAATGTATCCATTCTAATTCATTCGTACGATCCATTCAAATTCATTCATACGATCCATTCTAATTCATTCATACGATCCATTCTAATTCATTCGCACGAATGTATCCATTCTAATTCATTCGTACGATCGATTCTAATTCATTCGCACAATCGATTCTAATTCATTCGTACGATCCATTCTAATTCATTCGCATGATCCATTCTAATTTATTTGTACGATCCATTCTAATTCATTCATACAATCCATTCTAATTCATTCGTACGATCCATTCTAATTCCTTCGTACGATCCATTCTAATTCCTGCGTACGATCCATTCTAGTTTCTTCATACGATCCATTCTAATTCATTCCGATGAATGTATCCATTCTAATTCATACGTACGATCCAATCTAATTCATTCATACGATCCAATCTAATTCATTCATATGATCTATTCTAATTCATTCACACGAATGCATCCATTCTAATTCATTCGTACGATCTATTCTAATTCATTCGCACAATCTATTCTAATACATTCGTACGATCCATTCTAATTCATTAGCACGATCCATTCTAATTCATTCGTACGATCCATTATATTTCATTCGTACGATCCATTCATACTCATTCGTACGATCCATTCTAATTCATTCGCATGATCCATTCTAATTCATTTGTACGATCCATTCTAATTCATTCATACAATCCATTCTAATTCTTTTGCACGAATTTATCCATTCTAATTCATTCGTACGACCCATTCAAATTCCTTCGTACGATCCATTCTAATTTCTTCGTACGATCCATTCTAATTCATTCCCATGAATGTATCCATTCTAATTCATACGTACGATCCATTCTAATTCATTCATACGATCCAATCTAATTCATTCATATGATCTATTCTAATTTATTCGCACGAATGTATCTATTTTAATTCATTCGTACGATCCGTTCTAATTCATTCGCACAATCTAGTCTAATACATTCGTACGATCCATTCTAATTCATTAGCACGGTCCATTCTAATTCATTCGTACGATCCATTCTATTTCATTCATACGATCCATTCTAATTCATTCGCACGAATGTTTCCATTCTAATTCATTCCAATTCCTTCGTACGATCCATTCGTACGATACATTCTAATTCCTTCGCATGAATGTTTCGATTCTAATTCATTCGTACGATCCATTCTAATTCATTCGCACAATCTATTCTAATTCATTCATACGATCCATTCTAATTCATTAGCACGATCCATTCTAATTCATTCGTACGATCCATTCTATTTCATTCGTAAGATCCATTCTTACTCATTCGTACGATCCATTCTAATTCATTCGCACGAATGTATCCATTCTAATTCATTCGTACGATCCATTCTAGTTCATTCGCACGATCCATTCTAATTCATTTGTACGATCCATTCTAATTCATTCGCACGATCCATTCTAATTCATTCATATGATCCATTCTAATTCATTCATACGATCCATTCTAATTTATTCGCACGAATGTATCCATTATAATTCATTTGTACAATCCATTCTAATTTATTCGCACAATCTATTCTATTTCATTCGTACGATCCATTCTAATTCATTAGCACGATCCATTCTAATTCATTCGTACAATCCATTCTATTTCATTGGTACGATTCATTCTTACTCATTCGTACGATCCATTCTAATTCATTCGCACGAATGTATCCATATTAATTCATTCATACGATCCATTCTAATTCATTTGCACGATCCATTCTAATTCATTCATATGATCCATTATAATTCATTCGTACGATCCATTCTAATTCATTCGTATGATCCATTCTTACTCATTCGTACGATCCATTCTAATTCATTCGCACGAATGCATCTATTCTAATTAAGTCGTACGATCCATTGTAATTCATTCGCACGATCCATTCTAATTCATTCGTACGATCAATTCTAATTCATTCACATGATCCATTCTAATTCATTCATACGATCCATTCTAATTCATTCATAAAATCCATTCTAATTCTTTCGCACGAATGTATCCATTCTAATTCATTCGTACGATCCACCCTAATTCCTTCGTATGATCCATTCTAATTCATTCGCACGAATGTATCCATTCTAATTCATTCGTACGATCCATTCGAATTCATTCATACGATTCATTCTAATTCATTCATACGATCCATTCTAATTCATTCGCACGAATGTATTCATTCTAATTCATTCGTACGATCCATTCTAATTCATTCGCACAATCGATTCTAATTCATTCGTATGATCCATTCTAATTTATTCGCACGATCCATTCTAATTCATTTGTACGATCCATTCTAATTCATTTATACAATCCATTCTAATTCTTTTGCACGAATGTATCAATTCTAATTCATTCGTACGATCCATTCTAATTCCTTCGTACGATCCATTCTAATTCCTTCGTACAATCCTTTCTAATTTCTTCGTACGAACCATTCTAATTCATTCCCATGAATTTATCCATTCTAATTCATATGTACGATCCATTCTAATTCATTCATACGATCCAATCTAATTCATTCATACGGTCTATTCTAATTCATTCGCACGAATGTATCCATTCTAATTCATTCGTACAATCCATTCTAATTCATTCGCACAATCTATTCTAATTCATTCGTACGGTCCATTCAAATTCATTAGCACGATCCATTCTAATTCATTCGTATGATGCATTCTATTTCATTCATACGATCAACTCTTACTCATTCGTACGATCCATTCTAATTCATTCGCACGAATGTATCCATTCTAATTCATTCGTACGTTCCATTCTAATTCATTCGCACGATCCATTCTAATTCATTCATACGATCCATTCTAATTCATTCGTATGATCCATTCTAATTCATTCGCACGATCTATTCTAATTCATTCATACGATCCATTCTAATTCATTCATACGATCCATTCTAATTCATTCGCACGAATGTATCCATTCTAATTCATTCGTACGATCCATTCTAATACATTCACACAATCTATTCTAATTCATTCGTACGATCCATTCTATTTCATTAGCACGATCCATTCTAATTCATTCGTACGATCCATTCTATTTCATTCGTACGATCCTTTCTTACTCATTCGTACGATCCATTCTAATTCATTCGCACGAATGTATCCATTCTAATTCATTCGTACGATCTATTCTAATTCATTTGCACGATCCCTTCTAATTTATTCATACGATCCATTCTAATTCATTTGTACGATCCATTCTAATTCATTCGCACAATCTATTCTAATTCATTCGAACGATCCATTCTAATTCATTAGCACGATCCATTCTAATTTATTGGTACGATCCATTCTATTTCATTCGTACGATCCATTCTTACTCATTCGTACGATCCATTCTAATTCATTCGCACGAATGTATCCATTCTAATTCATTCGTATGATCCATTCTAATTCATTCGCACGATCCATTCTAATTCATTCATACGATCCATTCTAATTCATTCGTACGATCCATTCTAATTCATTCGCATGATCCATTCTAATTCATTCATACGATTCATTCTAATTCATTCATACAATCCATTCCAATTCTTTCACACGAATGTACCCATTATTCATTCGTACGATCCACCCTAATTCCTTCGTATGATCCATTCTAATTCATTCGCACGAATGTATCCATTCTAATTTATTCGTACGATCCATTTGAATTCATTCATACGATATATTCTAATTCATTCATACGATCCATTCTAATTCATTCGCACAAATGTATCCATTCTAATTCATTCGTATGATCCATTCTAATTCATTCGCACAATCTATTCTACTTAATTTGTACGATCCATTCTAATTCATTCGCACGATCCATTCTAATTCATTTGCCCGATCCATTCTAATTCATTCATGCAATCCATTCTAATTCTTTTGTACGAATGTATCCATTCTATTTCATTCGTAAGCTCCATTCTAATTCCTTCATACGATCCATTCTAATTCCTTCGTACGATCCATTCTAATTCCTTCGTACGATCCATACTATTTCATTCGTATGATCCATTCTAATTCCTTCGTACGATCCATTCTAATTCATTCCCATGAATGTATCCATTCTAATTTATACGTACGATCCATTCTAATTCATTCACACGATCCAATCTAATTCATTCACACGATCCATTCTAATTCATTCGCACGAATGTATCCATTCTAATTCATTCGTACGATCCATTCTAATTCATTCGCACTAACTTTTCTAATTCATTCGTACGATCCATTCTAATTCATTAGCACGATCCATTCTAATTCATTCGTACGATCCATTCTGTTTCATTCGTACGATCCATTCTTACTCATTCATACGATCCATTCTAATTCATTCGCACGAATGTATCCATTCTAATTCATTCGTACGATCCATTCTAATTCATTCGCATGATCCATTCTAATTCATTCATACGATCCATTCTAATTCATTCGTACGATCCATTCTAATTCATTCGCACAATCTATTCTAATTCATTCGTACGATCCATTCTAATTCGTTAGCACGATCCATTCTAATTCATTCGTACGATCCATTCTATTTCATTCGTACGATCCATTCTTACTCATTCGTACGATCCATTCTAATTCATTCGCACGAATATATCCATTCTAATTCATTCGTATGATCCATTCTAATTCATTTGCACGATTTATTCTAATTCATTCATACGATCCATTCTAATTCATTCGTACGATCCATTCTAATTCATTTGCACGATCCATTCTAATTCATTCATATAATCCATTCTAATTCATTCGTACAATCCATTCTAATTCTTTCGCACGAATGTATCCATTCTAATTCATTCGTACGATCCACCCTAATTTCTTCGTATGATCCATTCTAATTCATTCGAAAGAATGTATCCATTCTAATTCATTCGTATGATCCATTCGAATTCATTCATATGATCCATTCTAATTCATTCGTACGATCCATTCTAATTCATTCGCACGAATGTATCCATTCTAATTCATTCGTACGATCCATTCTAATTCATTGTCACAATCTATTCTAATTCATTCGTACGATCCATTCTAATTCATTCGCACGATCCATTCTAATTCATTTGCACGATCCATTCTAATTCATTCATACAATCCATTCTAATTCTTTTGCACAAATGTATCCATTCTAATTCATTCGTACGATCCATTCTAATTCCTTCGTACGATCCATTATAATTCCTTCGTACGATCCATTCTAATTCCTTCGTACGATCCATTATAATTCCTTCGTACGATCCATTCTAATTCCTTCGTACGATTCATTCTATTTCATTCATATGATCCATTCTAATTCCTTCGTACGATCCATTCTAATTCATTCCCATGAATGTATCCATTCTAATTCTTACGTACGATCCATTCTAATTCATTCATACGATCCAATCTAATTCATTCATAAGATCCATTCTAATTCATTCGCACGAATGTATCCATTCTAATTCATTCGTACGATCCATTCTAATTCATTCGCACAATCCATTCTAATTCATTCGTACTATCCATTCTAATTCATTCGCACGATCCATTCTAATTCATTCATACGATCCATTCTAATTTATTGATACGATCCATTCTAATTCATTCGCTCGAATGTATCCGTTCTAATTCATTCATACAATCCATTCTAATTCATTCGCACGATCCATTCTAATTCGTTCATACGATCCATTCTAATTCATTCGTATGATCCATTCTAATTCATTCGTATGAATGTATCCATTCTAATTCATTCATACGATCCATTCTAATTCATCAGCACGATCCAATCTAATACGTTCGAACGATCCATTCTAATTCAATCGTACGATCCTTTCAATTTCATTCGTACGATCCTTTTTTACTCATTCATATGATCCATTCAAATTCATACGTACAATCCATTCTAATTCATTCGTACGATCCATTCTAATTCGTTCGCACAATCTATTCTAATTCATTCGTACGATCCATTCTAATTCATTAGCACGATTCATTCTAATTCATTCGTACGATCCATTCTATTTCATTCGTACGATCCATTCTTACTCATTCGTACGATCCATTCTAATTCATTCGCACAAATGTATCCATTCTAATTCATTCATACGTTCCATTCTAATTCATTCGCACGATCCATTCTAATTCATTCATACGATCCATATAATTCATTCGTACGATCCATTCTAATTCATTCGCACGATCCATTCTAATTCATTCATACGATCCATTCTAATTCATTCATACAATCCATTCTAAACCTTTCGCATGAATGTATCCATTCTAATTCATTCGTACGATCCATTCTAATTTCTTTGTATGATCCATTCAAATTCATTCATACGATCCATTCTAATTCATTCATACGATCCATTCTAATTCATTCGCACGAATGTATCCATTCTAAATCATTCGTATGGTCCATTCTAATTCATTCGCACGATCCAATCTAAATCATTCGCACGATCCATTCTAATTCATCATTCGCACAATCTATTCTAATTCATTCGTACGATCCATTCTAATTCATTAGCACGATCCATTCTAATTCATTCGTACGATCCATTCTATTTCATTCTTACGATCCATTCTTACTCATTCGTACGATCCATTCTAATTCATTCGCACGAATGTATCCATTCTAATTCATTCGTACGATCCATTCTAATTCATTCGCATGATCCATTCTAATTCATTCATACGATCCATTATAATTTATTTATACGATCCATTCTATAGAATGGATACATTCATGGGAATGAATTAGAATGGATCGTACGAAGGAATTAGAATGGATCATACGAATGAAATAAAATGGATCGTACGAAGGAATTAGAATAGATCGTACGAATGAATTAGAATGGTTACATTCGTGCAAAAGAATTAAAATTGATTGTATGAATGAATTAGAATGGATCGTGCAAATGAATTAGAATGGATCGTGCGAATGAATTAGAATGGATCGTACGAATGAATTAGAATAGATTGTGCGAATGAATTAGAATGGATCGTAAGAATGAATTTGGATGGATACATTCGTGCGAATGAATTAGAATGGATCGCATGAATGAATTAGAATGGATCGTACGAATGAATTAGAATGGATCGTACGAATGAATTAGAATGGATCATATGAATGAATTAGAATGGATCGTGCGAATGAATTAGAATGGATCGTACGAATGAATTAGAATGAATCGTATGAATGAATTAGAATTGATCGTGCGAATGAATTAGAAGGAATCGTACGAATGAATTAGAATGGATACATTCGTGCGAATGAAATAGAATGGATCGTACGAATGAGTAAAAATGGATCGTACGAATGAAATAAAATGGATCGTACTAATGAATTAAAATGGATCTTTCTAATGAATTAGAATCGATCATACGAATGAATTAGAATAAATTAAGCGAATTAATTTGAATGGATCGTACGAAGGAATTAGACTGGATCGTATGAATGAATTAGAATGGATCGTGCGAATGAATTAGAATGGATCGTACGAATGAGTAAGAATGGATCGTACGAATGAAATAGAATGGATCGTATGAATAAATTAGAATGGATCGTGCTAATGAATTAGAATAGATCGTACGAATGAATTAGAAAAGATTGTGCGAATGAATTAGAATGGATCGTACGAATGAATTAGAATGGATCATATGAATGAATTAGAATGGATCGTGCGAATGAATTAGAATGGATCATACGAATGAATTAGAAAGGATCGTGCGAATGAATTAGAATGGATACATTCGTGCGAATGAATTAGAATGGATCGTATGAATGAATTAGATTGGATCGTATGAATGAATTAGAATGGATCGTACGTATGAATTAGAATGGATACATTCATGGGAATGAATTAGAATGGATCGTACGAAGGAATTAGAATGGATCATACGAATGAAATAGAATGGATCGTACGAAGGAATTAGAATGGATCGTACAAATGAATTAGAAAGGATCGTACGAATGAATTAGAATAGATTGTGCGAATGAATTAGAATGGATCGTACAGGAATTAGAATGGATACATTCGTGCAAATTAATTAGAATGGATCGTATGAATGAATTAGAATGGATCATATGAATGAATTCGAATGGATCGTACGAATGAATTAGAATGGATACATTCGTGCGAATGAATTAGAATGGATCATACGAAGGAATTAGGGTGGATCGTACAAATGAATTAGAATGGATACATTCGTGCGAAAGAATTAGAATGGATTGTATGAATGTATTAGAATGGATTGTATGAATGAATTAGAATGGATCGTGCGAATGAATTAGAATGGATCGTACGAATGAAATAGAATGGATCGTATGAATGAATTAGAATGGATCGTGCGAATGAATTAGAATGGATCGTATGAATGAATTAGAATGGATACATTCGTGCGAATGAATTAGAATGGATCGTACGAATAAGTAAGAATGGATCGTACGAATGAAATAGAATGGATCGTACGAATGAATTAGAATGGATCATACTAATGAATTAGAATGGATCGTATGAATGAATTAGAATAGATTGTGCGAATGAATTAGAATGGATCGTATGAATGAATTCGAATGGATCGTACGAATAAGTAAGAATGGATCATACGAATGAAATAGAATGGATCGTATGAATAAATTAGAATGTATCATGCTAATGAATTAGAACAGATTGTACGAATGAATTGGAAAAGATTATGCGAATGAATTAGAATGGATCGTATGAATGGATTAGAATGGATCGTGCGAATGAGTTAGAATGGATCGTACGAATGAATTAGAATGGATACATTCGTGCGAATGAATTAGAATGGATCGTATGAATGAATTAGAATGGATCGTATAAATGAATTAGAATGGATCATGCGAATGAATTAGATTGGATCGTACGAATAAATTAGAATGGATACATTCGTGCGAATGAATTAGAATGGATCGTACGAATGAGTAAAATGAATTGTACGAATGAAATAGAATGGATACATTCGTACGATCCATTCTATTTTATTCGTACGATACATTCTTACTCATTCGTACGATCCCTTCTAATTCATTCGCACGAATGTATCCATTCTAATTCATTCGTACGAACCATTCTAATTCATCCACACGATCCATTCTAATTCATTCATACGATCCATTCTAATTCATTCGTACGATCCATTCTAATTTATTCGCACGATTCATTCTAATTCATTCGTACGATCCATTCGAATTCATTTATACGATCCATTCTAATTCATTCATACGATCCATTCTAATTTATTCGCATGAATGTATCCATTCTAATTTATTCGTACGATCCATTCTAATTCATTCGTACGATCAATTCTATTTCATTCGTACGATCCATTCTTACTCATTCGTACGATCCATTATAACTCATTCGCACGAATGTATCCATTCTAATTTATCCGTACGATCCATTCGAATACATTCGTACGATCCATTCTAATTCCTTTGTACGATCCATTCGTACGATCCATTCTAATTCATTCATATGATCCATTCTAATTCATTCATACGATCCATTCTAATTCATTCGCACGAGTGTATTTATTCGCACAATCTATACTAATTCATTCATACGATCCATTCTAATTCATTAGCACGATCCATTCTAATTCATTCGTACGATCCATTCTATTTTATTCGTACGATCCATTCTGACTCATTCGTACTATCCATTTTAATTCATTCGCACGAATGTATCCATTCTAATTCATTCGTACGATCCATTCTAATTCATTCGCACGATCCATTCTAATTCATTCATACGATCCATTCTAATTCATTCGTACGATCCATTCTAATTCATTAGCATGATCCATTCTAATTCATTCGTATGATCCATTCTGTTTCATTCGTACGATCCATTCGTACTCATTCGTACGATCGATTCTAATTCATTCGCACGAATGTATCCATTCTATTTCATTCGTACGATCCATTCTAATCCATTCGCACGATCCATTCTAATTCATTCATACGATCAATTCTAATTCATTCGCACGATCCATTCTAATTCATTCATACGATCCATTCTAATTCATTCATACAATCCATTCTAATTCATTCATACGATCCACCCTAATTCCTTCGTGTGATCCATTCTAATTCATTCGCACGAATGTATCCATTCTAATTCATTCGTATGATCCATTCGAATTCATTCATACGATCTATTCTAATTCATTCGTACGATCTATTCTAATTCATTCGCACGAATATATCCATTATATTTCATTCGTACGATCCATTCTAATTCATTCGCACAATCTATTCTAATTTATACGTACGATCCAATCTAATTCATTCATACGATCCATTCTAATCCATTCGCACGATCCATTCTAATTCATTCATACGATCCATTCTAATTCATTCGCACGATCCATTCTAATTCATTCATACGATCCATTCTAATTCATTCATACAATCCATTCTAATTCTTTCGCACGAATATATCCATTCTAATTCATTCGTACGATCCACCCTAATTCCTTCGTATGATCTATTCTAATTCATTCGCACGAATGTATCCATTCTAATTCATTCATATGATCCATTCTAATTCGTTCATACAATCCAATCTAATTCATTCATATGATCTATTCCAATTCATTCGCACGAATGTATCCATTCTAATTCATTCGTACGATCCGTTCTAATTCATTCGCACAATCTATTCTAATACATTCGTACGATCCATTCTAATTCATTAGCACAGTCCATTATAATTCATTCGTACGATCCATTCTTTTTCATTCATACGATCCATTCTAATTCATTCGCACGAATGTATCCATTCTAATTCATTCCAATTCCTTCGTACGATCCATTCGTACGATACATTCTAATTACTTTGCACGAATGTATCCATTCTAATTCATTCGTACGATCCATTCTAATTCATTCGCACAATCTATTCTAATTCATTCGTACGATCCATTCTTACTCATTCGTATGATCCATTCTAATTCATTCGCACGAATGTATCCATTCTAATTCATTCGTACGATCCATTCTAATTCATTCGTACGATCCATTCTAATTCATTCGCACGATCCATTCTAATTCATTCATATGATCCATTCTAATTCATTCATACGATCCATTCTAATTTATTCGCACGAATGTATCCATTATAATTCATTCGTACAATCCATTCTAATTCATTCGCACAATCTATTCTAATTCATTCGTACGATCCATTCTAATTCATTAGCACGATCCATTCTAATTCATTCGTACAATCCATTCTATTTTATTGGTACGATCCATTCTTACTCATTCGTACGATCCATTCTAATTCATTCGCACGAATGTATCCATATTAATTCATTCATACGATCCATTCTAATTCATTTGCATGATCCATTCTAATTCATTCATACGATCCATTCTAATTCATTCGTACGATCCATTCTAATTCATTCGTATGATCCATTCTTACTCATTCGTATGATCCATTCTAATTCATTCGCACGAATGTATCTATTCTAATTCAGTCGTACGATCCATTGTAATTCATTCGCACGATCCATTCTAATTCATTCATACGATCAATTCTAATTCATTCGCACGATCCATTCTAATTCATTCATACGATCCATTCTAATTCATTCATACAATCCATTCTAATTCTTTCGCACGAATGTATCCATTCTAATTCATTCGTACGATCCACCCTAATTCCTTCGTATGATCCATTCTAATTCATTCGCACGAATGTATCCATTCTAATTCATTCGTACGATCCATTCGAATTCATTCATACGATCTATTCTAATTCATTCGTACGATCTACTCTAATTCATTCGCACGAATATATCCATTCTAATTCATTCGTACGATCCATTCTAATTCATTCGCACAATCTTTTCTAATTCATACGTACGATCCATTCTAATTCATTCATACGATCCAATCTAATTCATTCATATGATCCATTCTAATTCCTTCGCAAGAATGTATCCATTCTTATTCATTCGCACGATCCATTCTAATTCATTCGCACGATCCATTCTAATTCATTCATACGATCCATTTTTATTCATTCGTACGATCCATTCGTATGAATGAATTAGAATGGATCGTACGTATGAATTAGACTGGATACAATCATGGGAATGAATTAGAATGGATCGACGAATGAATTAGAATTCATTCGTACGATCCATTCTAATTCATTCGCATGAATATATCCATGGGAATGAATCCATTCTAATTCATTCGCACGATCCATTCTAATTTATTCGTACGATCCATTCTAATTCATTCGCACGATCCATTCTAATTCATTTGCACGATGCATTCTAATTCATTCATATGATCCATTCTAATTCATTCGCACGAATGTATCCATTCTAATTAATTCGTACGATCCATTCTAATTCATTCGCACAATCTATTCTAATTCATTCGTACGATCCATTCTAATTCATTAGCACGATCCATTCTAATTCCTTCATACAATCCATTCTAATTCATTCGTATGATCCATTCTATTTCATTCATACAATCCATTAAAATACATTCTAGATTGTGCGAATGAATTAGAATGGATACATTCGTGCGAAAGAATTAGAATGGATTGTATGAATTAATTACAAAGGATCTTGCAAATGAATTAGAATGGATCGTGCGAATGAATTAGAATGGATCGTACGAATGAATTAGAATAGATTGTGCGAATGAATTAGAATGGATCGTACGAATTAATTACAATGGATACATTCGTGCGAATGAATTAGAATGGATCATATGAATGAATTAGAATGGATCGTATGAATGAATTCGAATGGATCGTACGAATGAATTAGAATGGATACATTCGTGCGAATGAATTAGAATGGATCATACGAACGAATTAGGGTGGATCGTACGAATGAATTAGAATGGATACATTCGTGCGAAAGAATTAGAATGGATTGTATAAATAAATTAGAATGGATCGTATGAATGAAATAGAATGGATCGTGCAAATGAATTACAATGGATCGTACTATACGAATGAATTAGAATGGATCATATGAATGAATTACAATGGATCATGCGAATGAATTAGAATGGATCCTACGAATGAATTAGAATGGATAAATTCGTGCGAATGAATTAGAATAGATCGTACGAATGAGTAAGAATGGATCGTACAAATGAAATAGAATGGATCGTACGAATGAATTAGAATGGATTGTGCTAATGAATTTGAATGAATTAGAATAGATTGTGCGAATGAATTAGAATAAGAATGGATCCATTCTAATTCCTTCGCACGAATGTATCCATTCTAATTCATTCATACGATCCATTCAAATTCATTCGCACAATCTATTCTAATTCATTCGTACGATCCATTCTAATTCATTCGTATGATCCACCCTAATTCTTTCGTATGATCCATTCTAATTCATTTGTACGATCCATTCTAATTCATTCATACGATCCATTCTAATTCATTCGTAAGATCCATTCTAATTCATTCGCACAATCTATTCTAATTCATTCGTACGATCCATTCTAATTCAATAGCACGATCCATTCTAATTCATTCGTACGATCCATTCTTACTTATTTGTACGATCCATTCTAATTCTAATTTATTCGTACGATCCAGTCTAATTCATTAGCACGATCCATTCTAATTCATTCGCACGATCCATTCAAGTTCATTCATACGATCCATTCTAATTCATTCGCATGATCCATTCTAATTCATTCATACGATCCATTCTAATTCCTTCGTACAATCCATTCTAATTCTTTCGCACGAATGTATCCATTCAAATTCATTCGTACGATCCACCCTAATTCTTTCGTATGATCCATTCTAATTCATTCGCACGAATGTATCCATTCTAATTCATTCGTTCGATCCATTCCAATTCATTCATACGACCCATTCTAATTCATTCATACGATCCATTCTAATTCATTCGCACGAATGTATCCATTCTAATTCATTCATACGATCCATTCTAATTCATTCGCACAATCTATTCTAATTCATTCGTACGATCCATTCTAATTCATTCGCATGATGCTTTCTAATTCATTTGCACGATCTATTCTAATTCATTCATACAATCCATTCTAATTCTTTTGCACGAATGTATCCATTCTAATTCATTCGTACGATCCATTCTAATTCCTTCGTATGATCCATTCTAATTCCTTCGTACGATCCTTTCCAATTCCTTCGTACGATCCATTCTATTTCATTCGTATAATCCATTCTAATTCCTTTGTACAATCCATTCTAATTCATTCCCATGAATGTATCCATTCTAATTCATACGTACGATCTATTCCAATTCATTCATACAATCCAATCTAATTCATTCATACGATCCATTCTAATTCATTCGTACGATCCATTCTAATTCATTCGCACAATCTAGTCTAATTCATTCGTACGATCCATTCCAATTCATATGCACGATCTATTCTAATTCATTCGTACGATTTATTCTATTTCATTCGTACGATCCATTCTTACTCATTCGTATGATCCATTCTAATTCATTCGCACGAATATATCCATTCTAATTCATTCGTACGATCCATTCTAATTTATTCGCACGATCCATTCCAATTCATTTATACGAACCATTCTTATTCATTCATACGATCCATTCTAATTCATTCACACGATCCATTCTAATTCATTCATACGATCCATTCTAATTCATTCATACAATCCATTCAAATTCTTTCGCACGAATGTATCCATTCTAATTCATTCGTATGATCAACCCTAATTCCTTCGTATGATCCATTCTAATTCATTCGTACGATCCATTTTAATTCATTCGCACGATCCATTCTAATTCATTCATACGATCCATTATAATTCATTCGTTCAATCCATTCTAATTCGTTCGCACAATCTATTCGAATTCATTCATACGATCCATTCTATTTCATTAGCACGATCCATTCTAATTCATTCGTACGATCAATTCTATTTCATTCGTACGATCCATTCTTACACATTCGTACGATCCATTCTAATTCATTCGCACGAATGTATCCATTCTAACTCATTCGTACGATCCATTCTAATTCATTCGCATGATCCATTCTAATTCATTCATACGATCCATTCTAATTCATTCGTACGATCCATTCTAATTCATTCGCACGATCCATTCTAATTTATTCATACGATCTATTCTAATTTATTCATAAAATCCATTCTAATTCTTTCGCACGAATTTATCCATTCTAATTCTTTCGTACGATCCACCCTAATTCTTTCGTATGATCCATTCTAATTCATTCGCACGAATGTATCCATTCTAATTCATTCGTACGGTCCATTCGAATTCATTCAAATGATCCATTCTAATTCTTTCATACGATCCATTCTAATTCATTCGTATGAATGTATCCATTCTAATTCATTCATACGATCCATTCAAATTCGTTCGCACAATCTACTCTAATTCATTCGTACGATCCATTCTATTTCATTCGCATGATCTCTTCTAATTCATTTGCACGATCCATTCTAATTCATTCATACAATCCATTCTAAGTCTTTTGCACGAATATATCAATTCTAATTCATTCGTATGATCCGTTCTAATTCCTTCGTACAATCCATTCTAATTCCTTCATACGATCCACTCTATTTCATTCGTATGATCCATTCTAATTCCTTCGTACGATCCATTCTAATTCATTCCCGTGAATGTATCCATTTTAATTCATATGTACGATTCATTCTAATTCCTTCATACGATCCAATCTAATTCATTCATAAGATCCATTCTAATTCATTCGCACGAATGTATCCATTCTAATTCATTCGTACGATCCATTCTAATTCATTCGCACAATCTATTCTAATTCATTCGTACGATCTATTCTATTTCATTCGTACGTTCCATTCTTACTCATTCGTACGATCTATTCTAATTCATTCGCACGAATGAATCCATTCTAATTTATTTGTACGATCCATTCTAATTAATTCGCACGATCAATTCTAATTCATTCATACGATCCATTCTAATTCATTCGTATGATGCATTCTAATTCATTCGCACGATCCATTCAAATTCATTCATATGATCCATTCTAATTCATTCATACAATCCATTCTAATTCTTTCGGATGAATGTATCCATTCTAATTCATTCGTACGATCCATTCGAATTCATTCATACGATCCATTCCAATTCATTCATATGATCAATTATAATTCATTCGCACGAATGTATCTATTCTAATTCATTCGTACGATCCATTCTAATTCATTTGCACGATCCAATCAAATTAATTCGCACGATCCATTCTAATTCATTCGTACGATCCATTCTATTTCATTTGTACGATCCATTCTTACTCATTCGTACGATCCATTCTAATTCATTCGCACGAATGTATCCATTCTAATTCATTCATACGATCCATTCTAATTCATTCGCACGATCCATTCTAATTCATTCATACGATCCATTCTAATTCATTCGCATGATCCATTCAAATTCATTCATACGATCCATTCTAATTCATTCGCATGATCCATTCTAATTCATTCATACGATCCATTCTAATTCCTTCGTACAATCCATTCTAATTCTTTCGCACGAATGTATCCATTCTAATTCATTCGTACGATCCACCCTAATTCTTTCGCACGAATGTATCCATTCTAATTCATTCATACGATCCATTCGAATTCATTTATACGATCCATTCTAATTCATTCATACGATCCATTCTAATTCATTCACACGAATGTATCCATTCTAATTCATTCGTACGATCGATTCTAATTCATTCGCACAATCGATTCTAATTCATTCGTACGATCCATTCTAATTCATTCGCATGATCCATTCTAATTCATTTGTACGATCCATTCTAATTCATTCATACAATCCATTCTAATTCATTCGTACGATCCATTCTAATTTCTTCGTACGATCCATTCTAATTCCTGCGTACGATCCATTCTAATTTCTTCGTACGATCCATTCTAATTCATTCCCATGAATGTATCCATTCAAATTCATACGTACGATCCAATCTAATTCATTCATACGATCCAATCTAATTCATTCATATGATCTATTCTAATTCATTCGCATGAATGTATCCATTCTAATTCATTCGTACGATCCATTCTAATTCATTCGCATAATCTATTCTAATACATTCGTACGATCCATTCTAATTCATTAGCATGATCCATTCTAATTCATTCGTACGATCCATTCTATTTCATTCGTACGATCCATTCTTACTCATTCGTACGATCCATTCCAATTCATTCGCATGATCCATTCTAATTCATTTGTACGATCCATTCTAATTCATTCATACAATCCATTCTAATTCTTTTGCACGAATTTATCCATTCTAATTCATTCGTACGACACATTCTAATTCCTTCGTACGATCCATTCTAATTTCTTCGTACGATCCATTCTAATTCATTCCCATGAATGTATCCATTCTAATTCATACGTACGATCCATTCTAATTCATTCATACGATCCAATCTAATTCATTCATATGATCTATTCTAATTCATTCGCACGAATGTATCCATTCTAATTCATTCGAACGATCCATTCTAATTCATTCGCACAATCTATTCTAATACATTCGTACGATCCATTCTAATTCATTAGCACGATCCATTCTAATTCATTCGTACGATCCATTCTATTTCATTCATACGATCCGTTCTAATTCATTCGCACGAATGTATCCATTCTAATTCATTCCAATTCCTTCGTACGATCCATTCGTACGATACATTCTAATTCCTTCGCACGAATGTATCCATTCTAATTCATTCGTACGATCCATTCTAATTCATTCGCACAATCTATTCTAATTAATTCATACGATCCATTCTAATTCATTAGCACGATCCATTCTAATTCATTCGTACGATCCTTTGTATTTCATTCGTACGATCCATTCTTACACATTTGTATGATCCATTCTAATTCATTCATACGATCCATTCTAATTCATTCGCACGATCCATTCTAATTCATTCATATGATCCATTCTAATTCATTCATACGATCCATTCTAATTTATTCGCACGAATGTATCCATTATAATTCATTCGTACAATCCATTCTAATTCATTCGCACAATCTATTCTAATTCATTCGTACGATCCATTCTAATTCATTAGCACGATCCATTCTAATTCATTCGTATGATCCATTCTATTTCATTGGTACGATCCATTCTTACTCATTCGTACGATCCATTCTAATTCATTCACACGAATGTATCCATATTAATTCATTCGTACGATCCATTCTAATTCATTCGCACGATCCATTCTAATTCATTCATACGATCCATTCTAATTCATTCGTATGATCCATTCTAATTCATTCACATGATCCATTCTAATTCATTCATACAATCTATTCCAATTCCTTCACACGAATGTATCCATTCTAATTCATTCATACGATCCACCCTATTTCCTTCGTATGATCCATAATAATTCATTCGCACGAATGTATCCATTCTAATTCATTCGTACGATCCATTCGAATTCATTCATACGATCTATTCTAATTCATTCATACGATCCATTCTAATTCATTCTCACGAATGTATCCATTCTAATTCATTCGTATGACCCATTCTAATTCATTCGCACAATCTATTCTAATTAATTTGTACGATCCATTCTATTTCATTCGCACGATCCATTCTAATTCATTTGCCCGATCCATTCTAATTCATTCATACATTCCATTCTAATTCTTTTGTACGAATGTATCCATTCTAATTCATTCGTAAGCTCCATTCTAATTCCTTCATACGATCCATTCTAATTCTTTTGTACTATCCATTCTAATTCCTTCGTACGATCCATTCTATTTCAATCGTATGATCCATTCTAATTCCTTCGTACGATCCATTCTAATTCATTCCCATGAATGTATCCATTCTAATTTATACGTACGATCCATTCTAATTCATTCATACGATCCAATCTATTTCATTCATACGATCCATTCTAATTCATTCGCACGAATGTATCCATTCTAATTCATTCGTACGATCCATTCTAATTCATTCGCAATATCTTTTCTAATTCATTCGTACGATCCATTCTAATTCATTAGCACGATCCATTCTAATTCATTCGTACGATCCATTCTATTTCATTCGTACGATCCTTTCTTACTTATTCATACGATCCATTCTAATTCATTCGCACGAATGTATCCATTCTAATTCATTCGTCCGATCCATTCTAATTCATTCGCACGATCCATTCTAATTCATTCATACGATCCATTCTAATTCATTTGTACGATCCATTCTAATTCGTTCGCACAATCTATTCTAATTCATTCGTACGATCCATTCTAATTTGTTAGCATGATCCATTCTAATTCATTCGTACGATCCATTCTATTTCATTCGTACGATCCATTCTTACTCATTCGTACGATCCA
Organism: Chamaelirium japonicum; assembly: GCA_947650365.1. Classification (NCBI taxonomy): domain Eukaryota; kingdom Viridiplantae; phylum Streptophyta; class Magnoliopsida; order Liliales; family Melanthiaceae; genus Chamaelirium; species Chamaelirium japonicum. Next base: position 108,617,099 of record OX393550.1, read on the forward strand.
TTCTAATTCATTCGCATGAATATATCCATTCTAATTCATTCGTATAATCCATTCTAATTCATTTGCACGATTTATTCTAATTCATTCATACGATCCATTCTAATTCATTCGTACGATCCATTCTAATTCATTTGCACGATCCATTCTACTTCATTCATATGATCCATTCTAATTCATTCGTACAATCCATTCTAATTCTTTCGCACGAATGTATCCATTCTAATTCATTCGTACGATCCACCCTAATTCCTTCGTATGATCCATTCTAATTCATTCGAACGAATGTATTCATTCTAATTCATTCGTACGATCCATTCAAATTCATTCATATCATCCATTCTAATTCATTCATACGATCCATTCTAATTCATTCGCACGAATGTATCCATTCTAATTCATTCGTACGATCCATTCTAATTCATTCGCACGAGCCATTCTAATTCATTCATACGATCCATTCTAATTTATTCGTACGATCCATTCTAATTCATTCGCACGATCCATTCTAATTCATTTATACGATCCATTCTAATTCATTCGTACGATCCATTCTAATTCATTCGCACGAATGTATCCATTCTAATTCATTTGTACGATCCATTCTAATAGATTCGCACAGTCTATTCTAATTCATTCGTACGATCCATTCTATTTCATTCGTACGATTCATTCTTACTCATTCGAACGATCCATTCTATTCATTCGCATGAACGTATCCATTCTAATTCATTCATACGATCCATTCTAATTCATTTGCACGATCCATTCTAATTCATTCATACGATCCATTCTAATTCATTCGTACGATCCATTCTAATTTAGTCGCACAATCTATTCTAATTCATTCGTACGATCCATTCTAATTTATTAGCACGATCCATTCTAATTCATTCGTACGATCCATTCTATTTCATTCGTACGATCCATTCTTACTCATTCGTACGATCCATTCTAATTCATTCGCACGAATGTATCCATTCTAATTCATTCATACATTCCATTCTAATTCATTCGCACGAGCCATTATAATTCATTCATACGATCCATTCTAATTCATTCGTACAATCCATTCTAATTCATTCGTACGATCCATTCGAATTCATTCATACGATCCATTCTAATTCATTCGCACGAATGTATCCATTCTAATTCATTTGTACGATCCATTCTAATACATTCGCACAATCTATTCTAATTCATTCGTACGATCCATTCTATTTCATTCGTACGATCCATTCTTACTCATTCGAACGATCCATTCTAATTCATTCGCATGAATGTATCCATTCTAATTCATTTGCACGATCCATTCTAATTCAATCATACGATCCATTCTAATTCATTCGTATGATCTATTCTAATTCATTTGCACAATCTATTCTAATTCATTCGTACGATCCATTCTAATTCATTAGTACGATCCATTCTAACTCATTCATATGATCCATTCTAGTTTATTCGCAAGAATGTATCCATTCTAATTCATTCGTACGATCCATTCTAATTCATTCGCACGATTCATTCTAATTCATTCGTACGATCCATTTTAATTCATTCGTACAATGCATTCTAATTCATTCGCACGATCCATTCTAATTCATTCATACGATCCATTCTAATTCATTCATACAATCCTTTCTAACTCTTTCGCACGAATGTATCCATTCTAATTCATTCGTACGATCCACCCTAATTCCTTCGTATGATCCATTCTAATTCATTCGCACGAATGTATCCATTCTAATTCATTCGTACGATCCATTCGAATTAATTCAGACGATCCATTCTAACTCATTCATACGTTCCATTCTAATTCATTTGCAAGAATGTATCCGTTCTAATTCATTCGTATGATCCATTCTAATTCATTCGCACAATCTATTCTAATCCATTCGAACGATCCATTCTAATTCATTCGCACGATCCATTCTAATTCATTTGCAAGATCCATTCTAATTCATTCATACAATCCATTCTAATTCTTTTGCACGAATGTATCCATTCTAATTCCTTCGTAAGATCCATTCTAATTCCTTCATGTGATCCTTTCTAACTTCTTCGTACGATCCATTCTATTTCATTCGTATGATCCATTCTAATTCGTTCGTACGATCCATTCTAATTCATTCCCATGAATTTATCCATTCTAATTCATACGTACGATCCATTCTAATTCATTCATACGATCCAATCTAATTCATTCATACGATCCATTCTAATTCATTCGCACGAATGTATCCATTCTAATTCATTCATACGATCCATTCTAATTCATTCGCACAATCTATTCTAATTCATTCGTACGATCTATTCTAATTCATTAGCACGATCCATTCTAATTCATTCATACGATCCATTTTATTTCATTCGTACGATCCATTCTAACTCATTCGTACGATCCATTCTAATTCATTCGCACGAATGTATCCATTCTAATTCATTCTTACGATCCATTCTAATTCTTTCGCACGATCCATTCTAATTCATTCATACGATCCATTCTAGTTAATTCGTACGATCCATTCTAATTCATTTGCACAATCTATTCTAATTCATTCGTACGATCCATTCTAATTCATTAGCACGATCCATTCTAGTTCATTCGTATGATCCATTCTATTTCATTCGTACAATCCATTCTTACTCATTCGTACGATCCATTCTACTTCATTCGCACGAATGTATCCATTCTAATTCATTCATACGATCCATTCTAATTCATTCGCATGATCCATTCTAATTCATTCATGCGATCCATTCTAATTAATTCGTACGATCCATTCTAATTCATTCGCATGATCCATTCTAACTCATTCATACAATCCTTCTAATTCATTCGTACGATCCATTCTAATGAATTCGCACGAATGTATCCATTCTAATTCATTCGTACAATCCATTCTAATTCATTCGCACAATCTATTCTAATTCATTCGTACGATCCATTCTAATTCATTAGCACGATCCATTCTAATTCATTCATACGATCCATTCTATTTTATTGGGATCCATTCTTACTCATTCGTACGATCCATTCTAATTCATTCGCACGAATGTGTCCATTCTAATTTATTCGTGCGATCCATTCTAATTCATTCGCACGATCCATTCTAATTCATTTATACGATCCATTCTAATTCATTCGTATGATCCATTCTAACTCATTCGCACGATCCATTCTAATTCATTCATACGATCCATTCTAATTCATTCATACAATCCATTCTAAATCTTTCGCACGAATGTATCCATTCTAATTCATTCGTACGATCCATTCTAATTCATTCATACAATCTATTCTAATTTATTCGCACGAATGTATGCATTCAAATTCATTCATACGATCCATTCAAATTCATTCGCACAATCTATTCTAATTCAATCGTACGATCCATTCTAATTTATTAGCACGATCCATTCTAATTCATTCGTACGATCCATTCTATTTCATTCGTCCGATCCATTCTTACTCATTCGTACGATCCATTCTAATTCATTCGCACGAATGTATCCATTCTAATTTATTCGTACGTTCCATTCTAATTCATTCGCACGATCCATTCTAACTCATTCGTACGTTCCATTCTAATTCATTCGCACGATCCATTCTAATTCATTCGCACGAATGTATCCATTCTAATTCATTCATACGATCCATTCTAATTCATTTGCACAATCCATTCTAATTCATTCATACGATCCATTCTAATTCATTCGTACGATCCATTCTAATTCATTCGCACAATCTATTCTAAATCATTCGTACGATCAATTCTAATTTATTAGCACGATCCATTCTAATTCATTCGTACGATCCATTCTATTTCATTCGTACGATCCATTCTTACTCATTCGTATGATCCATTCTAATTCATTCGCATGAATGTATCCATTCTAATTCATTCATACGTTCCATTCTAATTCATTCGCACGAGCCATTCTAATTCATTCATACGATCCATTCTAATTCATTCGTACGATCCATTCTAATTCATTCGCACGATCCATTCTAATTCATTCATACGATCCATTCTAATTCATTCATACGATCCATTCTAATTCATTCGCACGAATGTATCTATTCTAATTCATTTGTTCGATCCATTCTAATACATTCGACCAATCTATTCTAATTCATTCGTACGATCCATTCTATTTCATTCGTACGATCCATTCTTACTCATTCGAACGATCCATTCTAATTCATTCGCACGAATGTATCCATTCTAATTCATTTATACGATCCATTCTAATTCATTTGCACGATCCATTCCAATTCATTCATACGATCCATTCTAATTCATTCGTACGATCCATTCTAAATCATTCGCACAATCTATTCTAATTTATTCGTATGATCTATTCTAATTCATTCGTACAATCCATTTTAATTCATTAGTACGATCCATTCTAATTCATTCGTACGATCCAGTCTATTTCATTCGTACGATCCATTCTTACTCATTCGTACGATCCATTCTAGTTTATTCGCACGAATGTATCCATTCTAATTCATTCGTACAATCCATTCTAATTCATTCGCACAATCTATTCTAATTCATTCGTACGATTCATTCTAATTCATTAGCACGATCCATTCTAATTCATTCGTACGATCCTTTCTATTTCATTGGTACGATCCATTCTTACTCATTCGTACGATCCATTCTAATTCATTCGTAAGAATGTGTCCATTCTAATTCATTCGTGCGATCCATTCTAATTCATTCGCACGATCCATTCTAATTCATTTATACGATCCATTCTAATTCATTCGTACGATCCATTCTAACTCATTCGCACGATCCATTATAATTCATTCATACGATCCATTCTAATTCATTCATACAATCCATTCTAAATCTTTCGCACGAATGTATCCATTCTAATTCATTCGTACGATCCATTCTAATTCATTCATACGATCTATTCTAATTCATTCGCACGAATGTATGCATTCAAATTCATTCGTACGATCCATTCAAATTCATTCGCACAATCTATTCTAATTCAATCGTACGATCCATTCTATTCATTAGCACGATCCATTCAAATTCATTCGTATGATCCATTCTATTTCATTCGTACGATCCATTCTTACTCATTCGTACGATCCATTCTAATTCATTCGCACGAATGTATCCATTCTAATTCATTCGTACGTTCCATTCTAATTCATTCGCATGATCCATTCTAACTCATTCGTACGTTCCATTCTAATTCATTCGCACGATCCATTCTAATTCATTCGCACGAATGTATCCATTCTAATTCATTCATACGATCCATTCTAATTCATTTGCACAATCCATTCTAATTCATTCATATGATCCATTCTAATTCATTCGTACGATCCATTCTAATTCATTCGCACAATCTATTCTAATTCATTCGTATGATCCATTCTAATTTATTAGCACGATCCATTCTAATTCATTCGTACGATCCATTCTATTTCATTCGTACGATCCATTCTAATTCATTCATACGTTCCATTCTAATTCATTCGCACGAGCCATTCTAATTCATTCATACGATCCATTCTAATTCATTCGTACGACCATTCTAATTCATTCACACAATCCATTCTAATTCATTCATACGATCCATTCTAATTCATTCATACGATCCATTCTAATTCATTCGCACGAATGTATCCATTCTAATTCATTTGTACGAGCCATTCTAATACATTCGACCAATCTATTCTAAGTCATTCGTACGATCCATTCTATTTCATTCGTACGATCCATTCTTACTCATTCGAACGATCCATTCTAATTCATTCGCACGAATGTATCCATTCTAATTCATTCATACGATCCATTCTAATTCATTTGCACGATCCATTCTAATTCATTCATACGATCCATTGTAATTCATTCGTACGATCCATTCTAAATCATTCGCACAATCTATTCTAATTTATTCGTACGATCTATTCTAGTTCATTCGTACAATCCATTCTAATTCATTAGTACGATCCATTCTAATTCATTCGTACGATCCAGTCTATTTCATTCGTACGATCCATTCTTACTCATTCGTACGATCCATTCTAGTTTATTCGCACGAATGTATCCATTCTAATTCATTCGTACGATCGATTCTAATTCATTCGTACGATCGATTCTAATTCATTCGCACGATCCATTCTAATTCATTCGTACGGTCCATTCTAATTCATTCGTACGATCCATTCTAATTCATTCGCACGATCCATTCTAATTCATACATACGATCTATTCTAATTCATTCATACAATCCTTTCTAATTCTTTCGCACGAATGTATCCATTCTAATTCATTTGTACGATCCACCCTAATTCTTTCGTATGATCCATTCTAATTCATTCGAACGAATGTATCCATTCTAATTCATTCATACGATCCATTCGAATTAATTCAGACGATCCACTCTAATTCATTGATACGATCCATTCTAATTCATTCGCAAGAATGTATCTATTCTAATTCATTCATATGATCCATTCTAATTCATTCGCACAATCTATTCTAATTCATTCGAACGATCCATTCTAATTCATTCGCACGATCCATTCTAATTCATTTGCACAATCCATTCTAATTCATTCATACAATCCATTCTAATTCTTTTGCACGAATGTATCCATTCTAATTCCTTCATACGATCCATTCTAATTCCTTCGTACGATCCATTCTAATTCATTCCCATGAATTTATCTATTCTAATTCATACGTACGATCCATTCTAATTTATTCATACGATCCAATCTAATTCATTCATACGATCCATTCGAATTCATTCGCATGAATGTATCCATTCTAATTCATTCGTACGATCCATTCTAATTCATTCGCACAATCTATTCTAATTCATTCGTACGATCTATTCTAATTCATTAGCACGATCCATTCTAATTCATTCATACGATCCATTCTATTTCATTCGTACGATCCATTCTTACTCATTCGTACGATCCATTCTAATTCATTCGCACGAATGTATCCATTCTAATTCATTCTTACGATCCATTCTAATTCTTTCGCACGATCCATTCTAATTCATTCATACGATCCATTCTAATTCATTTGTACGAATGAATTAAAATGGATAGTACGAATGAGTCAGAATGGATCGTACGAATAAAATAGACTGGATTGTATGAATGAATTAGAATGGATCGTGCAAATGAATTAGAATGGATCGTGCGAATGAATTAGAATGGATCGTACGAATGAATTAGAATAGATTGTGCGAATGAATTATAATGGATCGTACGAATGAATTAGAATGCATACATTCGTGCGAATGAATTAGAATGGATCGTATGAATGAATTAGAATGGATCGTGCAAATGAATTAAAATGGATCGTGCGAAAGAATTTGAATGGATTGTATGAATGAATTAGAATGGATCATATGAATGAATTATAATGGATCGTGCAAATGAATTAGAATGGATCGTACGAATGAATTAGAATGGATCGTATGAATAAATTAGAATAGATCGTGCAAATGAATTAAAATGGATCATAAGAATGAATTAGAATAGATACATTCGTGCGAATGAATTAGAATGGAGCGTACGAATGAGTAAGAATGGATCGTACGAATGAATTAGAATAGATTGTGCGAATGAGTTAGAATGGATCGTACGAATGAATTAAAATGGATCGTACGAATAAATTAGAATGGATACATTAGTGCGAATGAATTAGAATGGATCGTACGAATGAGTAAAATGGATTGTACGAATGAAATAGAAAGAATACATTCGTACGATCCATTCTATTTTATTCGTACGATACATTCTTACTCATTCGTACGATCCCTTCTAATTCATTCACACGAATGTATCCATTCTAATTCATTCGTACGAACCATTCTAATTCATCCGCACGATCCATTCTAATTCATTCATATGATCCATTCTAATTCATTCGTACGATCCATTCTAATTTATTCGCACGATCCATTCTAATTCATTCGTACGATCCATTCGAATTCATTCATACGATCCATTCTAATTCATTCATGCGATCCATTCTAATTCATTCGCATGAATGTATCCATTCTAATTCATTCGTACGATCCATTCTAATTCATTCGTACGATCAATTCTATTTCATTCGTACGATCCATTCTTACTCATTCGTACGATCCATTCCAATTCATTCGCATGAATGTATCCATTCTAATTCATCCGTACGATCCATTCGAATACATTCGTACGATCCATTCTAATTCCTTTGTACGATCCATTCTATGAATGAATTAGAATGGATCGTGCGAATGAATTAGATCCATTCTATGATCCATTCTAATTCATTCGTACGATCCATTCGAATTTATTCATACGATCCATTCTAATTCATTCATATGATCCATTCTAATTCATTCATACGATCCATTCTAATTCATTCGCACGAATGTATTCATTCGCACAATCTATACTAATTCATTCGTACGATCCGTTCTAATTCATTAGCACGATCCATTCTAATTCATTCGTACGATCCATTCTATTTTATTCGTACGATCCATTCTGACTCATTCGTACTATCTATTTTAATTCATTCGCACGAATGTATCCATTCTAATTTATTCGTATGATCCATTCTAATTCATTCGCACGATCCATTCTAATTCATTTATACGATCCATTCTAATTCATTCGTACCATCCATTCTAATTCATTCGAACAATCTATTCTAATTCATTCATACGATCCATTCTAATTCATTAGCATGATCCATTCTAATTCATTCGTATGATCCATTCTATTTCATTCGTACGATCCATTCGTACTCATTCGTACGATCGATTCTAATTCATTCGCACGAATGTATCCATTATAATTCATTCGTACGATCCATTCTAATCCATTCGCACGATCCATTCTAATTCATTCATACGATCAATTCTAATTCATTCGCACGATCCATTCTAATTCATTCATACGATCCATTCTAATTCATTCATACAATCCATTCTAATTCTTTCGCACGAATGTATCCATTCTAATTCATTCATACGAACCACCCTAATTCCTTCGTATGATCCATTCTAATTCATTCGCACGAATGTATCCATTCTAATTCATTCGTACGATCCATTCGAATTCATTCATACGATCTATTCTAATTCATTCGTACGATCTATTCTAATTCATTCGCACGAATATATCCATTCTAATTCATTCGTACGATCCATTCTAATTCATTCGCACAATCTATTCTAATTTATACGTACGATCCAATCTAATTCATTCATACGATCCATTCTAATCCATTCGCACGATCCATTCTAATTCATTCATACGATCCATTCTAATTCATTCGCACGATCCATTCTAATTCATTCATACGATCCATTCTAATTCATTCGCATGAATATATCCATTCTAATTCATTCGTACGATCCACCCTAATTCCTTCGTATGATCCATTCTAATTCATTCGCACGAATGTATCCATTCTAATTCATTCGTATGATCCATTCTAATTCATTCATACGATCCAATCTAATTCATTCATATGATCTATTCTAATTAATTCGCACGAATGTATCCATTCTAATTCATTCGTACGATCCGTTCTAATTCATTCGCACAATCTATTCTAATACATTCGTACGATCCATTCTAATTCATTAGCACGGTCCATTCTAATTCATTCGTATGATCCATTCTATTTCATTCATACGATCCATTCTAATTCATTCGCACGAATGTATCCATTCTAATTCATTCCAATTCCTTCGTACGATCCATTCGTACGATACATTCTAATTCCTTCGCACGAATGTATCCATTCTAATTCATTCGTACGATCCATTCTAATTCATTCGCACAATCTATTCTAATTCATTCATATGATCCATTATAATTCATTAGCACGATCCATTCTAATTCATTCGTACGATCTATTCTATTTCATACGTACGATCCATTCTTACTCATTCGTATGATCCATTCTAATTCATTCGCTCGAATGTATCCATTCTAATTCATTCGTACAATCCATTCTAATTCATTCGCACGATCCATTCTAATTCATTCGTACGATCTATTCTAATTCATTCGCACGATCCATTCTAATTCATTCATATGATCTATTCTAATTCATTCATACGATCCATTCTAATTTATTCGCACGAATGTATCCATTATAATTCATTCGTACAATCCATTCTAATTCATTCGCACAATCTATTCTAATTCATTCGTACGATCCATTCTAATTCATTAGCACGATCCATTCTAATTCATTCGTACAATCCATTCTATTTCATTGGTACGATCCATTCTTACTCATTCGTACGATCCATTCTAATTCATTCGCACGAATGTATCCATATTAATTCATTCATACGATCCATTCTAATTCATTTGCACGATCCATTCTAATTCATTCATACGATCCATTCTAATTCATTCGTACGATCCATTCTAATTCATTCGTATGATCCATTCTTACTCATTCGTACGATCCATTCTAATTCATTCGCACGAATGTATCTATTCTAATTCAGTCGTACGATCCATTATAATTCATTCGCACGATCCATTCTAATTCATTCGTACGATCAATTCTAATTCATTCGCACGATCCATTCTAATTCATTCATACGATCCATTCTAATTCATTCATACAATCCATTCTAATTCTTTCGCACGAATGTATCCATTCTAATTCATTCGTACGATCCACCCTAATTCCTTCGTATGATCCATTCTAATTCATTCGCACGAATGTATCCATTCTAATTCATTCGTACGATCCATTCGAATTCATTCATACGATCTATTCTAATTCATTCGTACGATCTACTCTAATTCATTCGCACGAATATATCCATTCTAATTCATTCGTACGATCCATTCTAATTCATTCGCACAATCTATTCTAATTCATACGTACGATCCATTCTAATTCATTCATACGATCCAATCTAATTCATTCATATGATCCATTCTAATTCATTCGCAAGAATGTATCCATTCTTATTCATTCGCACGATTCATTCTAATACATTCACACGATCCATTCTAATTCATTCATACGATCCATTTTTATTCATTCGTACGATCCATTCGTATGAATGAATTAGAATGGATCGTACGTATGAATTAGACTGGATACAATCATGGGAATGAATTAGAATGGATCGTACGAATGAATTAGAATGGATCCATACGTACGATCTATTCTAATTCATTCGTATGATCCATTCTAATTCATTCGCACGAATATGTCCATGGGAATGAATCCATTCTAATTCATTCGCACGATCCATTCTAATTTATTCGTACGATCCATTCTAATTCATTCGCACGATCCATTCTAATTCATTTGCACGATCCATTCTAATTTATTCATATGATCCATTCTAATTCATTCGCACGAATGTATCCATTCTAATTAATTCGTACGATCCATTCTAATTCATTCGCACAATCTATTCTAATTCATTCGTACGATCCATTCTAATTCATTAGCACGATCCATTCTAATTCATTCGTACAATCCATTCTAATTCATTCGTATGATCCATTCTATTTCATTCATACAATCCATTAAAATACATTCTGGATTGTGCGAATGAATTAGAATGGATACATTCGTGCGAAAGAATTAGAATGGATTGTATGAATTAATTACAAAGGATCTTGCAAATGAATTAGAATGGATCGTGCGAATGAATTAGAATGGATCGTACGAATGAATTAGAATAGATTGTGCGAATGAATTAGAATGGATCGTACGAATTAATTAGAATGGATACATTCGTGCGAATGAATTAGAATGGATCATATGAATGAATTAGAATGGATCGTATGAATGAATTCGAATGGATCGTACGAATGAATTAGAATGGATACATTCGTGCGAATGAATTAGAATGGATCATACGATGGAATTAGGGTGGATCGTACGAATGAATTAGAATGGATACATTCGTGCGAAAGAATTAGAATAGATTGTATGAATAAATTAGAATGGATCGTATGAATGAAATAGAATGGATCATGCAAATGAATTACAATGGATCGTACTATACGAATGAATTAGAATGGATCATATGAATGAATTAGAATGGATCATGCGAATGAATTAGAATGGATCCTACGAATGAATTAGAATGGATACATTCGTGCGAATGAATTAGAATAGATCGTACGAATGAGTAAGAATGGATCGTACAAATGAAATAGAATGGATCGTACGAATGAATTAGAATGGATTATGCTAATGAATTTGAATGAATTAGAATAGATTGTGCGAATGAATTAGAATAAGAATGGATCCATTCTAATTCCTTCGCACGAATGTATCCATTCTAATTCATTCGTACGATCCATTCAAATTCATTCGCACAATCTATTCTAATTCATTCGTACGATCCATTCTAATTCATTCGTATGATCCACCCTAATTCTTTCGTATGATCCATTCTAATTCATTTGTACGATCCATTCTAATTCATTCATACGATCCATTCTAATTCATTCGTACGATCCATTCTAATTCATTCGCACAATCTATTCTAATTCATTCGTACGATCCATTCTAATTCAATAGCACGATCCATTCTAATTCATTCGTACGATCCATTCTTACTCATTTGTACGATCAATTCTAATTCTAATTCATTCGTACGATCCATTCTAATTCATTAGCACGATCCATTCTAATTCATTCGCACAATCTATTCTAATTCATTCGTACGATCCATTCTAATTCATTCGCATGATCCATTCTAATTCATTCGCACGATCCATTCTAATTCATTCATACAATCCATTCGAATTCTTTCGCACGAATGTATCCATTCTAATTCATTCGTACGATCCACCCTAATTCCTTCGTATGATCCATTCTAATTCATTCGCACGAATGTATCCATTCTAATTCATTCGTTCGATCCATTCCAATTCATTCATACGACCCATTCTAATTCATTCATACGATCCATTCTAATTCATTCGCACGAATGTATCCATTCTAATTCATTCGTACGATCCATTCTAATTCATTCGCACAATCTATTCTAATTCATTTGTACGATCTATTCTAATTCATTCGCATGATGCTTTCTAATTCATTTGCACGATCCATTCTAATTCATTCATACAATCCATTCTAATTCTTTTGCACGAATGTATCCATTCTAATTGATTCGTACGATCCATTCTAATTCCTTCGTACGATCCATTCTAATTCCTTCGTACGATCCTTTCCAATTCCTTCGTACGATCCATTCTATTTCATTCGTATAATCCATCCTAATTCCTTCGTACGATCCATTCTAATTCATTCCCATGAATGTATCCATTCTAATTCATACGTACGATCTATTCCAATTCATTCATACGATCCAATCTAATTCATTCATACGATCCATTCTAATTCATTCGTACGATCCATTCTAATTCATTCGCACAATCTAGTCTAATTCATTCGTACGATCCATTCTAATTCATTTGCACGATCTATTCTAATTCATTAGTACGATTTATTCATTTTTATTCGTACGATCCATTCTTACTCATTCGTACGATCCATTCTAATTCATTCGCACGAATATATCCATTCTAATTCATTCGTACGATCCATTCTAATTTATTCGCACGATCCATTCCAATTCATTTATACGAACCATTCTAATTCATTCGTACGATCCATTCTAATTCATTCACACGATCCATTCTAATTCATTCATACGATCCATTCTAATTCATTCATACAATCCATTCAAATTCTTTCGCACGAATGTATCCATTCTAATTCATTCGTACGATCCACCCTAATTCCTTCGTATGATCCATTCTAATTCATTCGTACGATCCATTTTAATTCATTCGCACGATCCATTCTAATTCATTCATACGATCCATTATAATTCATTCGTACAATCCATTCTAATTCGTTCGCACAATCTATTCGAATTCATTCATACGATCCATTCTATTTTATTAGCACGATCCATTCTAATTCATTCGTACGATCAATTCTATTTCATTCGTACGATCCATTCTTACACATTCGTACGATCCATTCTAATTCATTCGCACGAATGTATCCATTCTAACTCATTCGTACGATCCATTCTAATTCATTCATACGATCCATTCTAATTCATTCGTACGATCCATTCTAATTCATTTGCACGATCCATTCTAATTCATTCGCACGATCCATTCTAATTTATTTATACGATCTATTCTAATTTATTCATAAAATCCATTCTAATTCTTTCGCACGAATGTATCCATTCTAATTCTTTCGTGCGATCCACCCTAATTCCTTCGTATGATCCATTCTAATTCATTCGCACGAATGTATCCATTCTAATTCATTCATACGGTCCATTCGAATTCATTCAAATGATCCATTCTAATTCATTCATACGATCCATTCTAATTCATTCGTATGAATGTATCCATTCTAATTCATTCATACGATCCATTCAAATTCGTTCGCACAATCTACTCTAATTCGTTCGTACGATCCATTCTATTTCATTCGCACGATCTCTTCTAATTCATTTACACGATCCATTCTAATTCATTCATACAATCCATTCTAAGTCTTTTGCACGAATATATCTATTCTAATTCATTCGTATGATCCGTTCTAATTCCTTCGTACAATCCATTCGAATTCCTTCATATGATCCACTCTATTTCATTCGTATGATCCATTCTAATTCCTTCGTACGATCCATTCTAATTCATTCCCGTGAATGTATCTATTTTAATTCATACATACGATTCATTCTAATTCCTTCATACGATCCAATCTAATTCATTCATAAGATCCATTCTAATTCATTCGCACGAATGTATCCATTCTAATTCATTCGTACGATCCATTCTAATTCATTCACAATCTATTCTAATTCATTCGTACGATCCATTCTAATTCATTAGCACGATCCATTTTAATTCATTCGTACGATCTATTCTATTTCATTCGTACGTTCCATTCTTACTCATTCGTACGATCTATTCTAATTCATTCGCACGAATGAATCCATTCTAATTTATTCGTACGATCCATTCTAATTAATTTGCACGATCCAATCTAATTCATTCATACGATCCATTCTAATTCATTCGTACGATGCATTCTAATTCATTCGCACGATCCATTCAAATTCATTCATACGATCCATTCTAATTCATTCATACAATCCATTCTAATTCTTTCGCATGAATGTATCCATTCTAATTCATTCGTACGATCCATTCGAATTCATTCATACGATCCATTCAAATTCATTCATACGATCAATTATAATTCATTCGCACGAATGTATCCATTCTAATTCATTCGTACAATCCATTCTAATTCATTTAAACGATCCAATCAAATTAATTCGCACGATCCATTCTAATTCATTCATACGATCCATTCTATTTCATTTGTACAATCCATTCTTACTCATTCGTACGATCCATTCTAATTCATTCGCACGAATGTATCCATTCTAATTCATTCATACGATCCATTCTAATTCATTCACACGATCCATTCTAATTCATTCATACGATCCATTCTAATTCATTTGCACGATCCATTCAAATTCATTCATACGATCCATTCTAATTCATTCGCATGATCCATTCTAATTCATTTATACGATCCATTCTAATTCATTCGTACAATCTATTCTAATTCTTTCGCACGAATGTATCCATTCTAATTCATTCGTACGATCCACCCTAATTCCTTCGTATGATCCATTCTAATTCATTCGCACGAATGTATCCATTCTAATTCATTCATACGATCCATTCGAATTCATTCATACGATCCATTCTAATTCATTCATAAGATCCATTCTAATCCATTCGCACGAATGTATCCATTCTAATTCATTCGTACGATCGATTCTAATTCATTCGCACAATCGATTCTAATTCATTCGTACGATCCATTCTAATTCATTCGCATGATCCATTCTAATTCATTTGTACGATCCATTCTAATTCATTCATACAATCCATTCTAATTCATTCGTACGATCCATTCTAATTTCTTCGTACGATCCATTCTAATTCCTGCGTACGATCCATTCTAATTTCTTCGTACGATCCATTCTAATTCATTCCCATGAATGTATCCATTCAAATTCATACGTACGATCCAATTTAATTCATTCATACGATCCAATCTAATTCATTCATATGATCTATTCTAATTCATTCGCATGAATGTATCAATTCTAATTCATTCGTACGATCCATTCTAATTCATTCGCATAATCTATTCTAATACATTCGTACGATCCATTCTAATTCATTAGCACGATCCATTCTAATTCATTCGTACGATCCATTCTATTTCATTCGTACGATCCATTCTTACTCATTCGTACGATCCATTCTAATTCATTCGCATTATCCATTCAAATTCATTTGTACGATCCATTCTAATTCATTCATACAATCCATTCTAATTCTTTTGCACGAATTTATCCATTCTAATTCATTCGTACGACCCATTCTAATTCCTTCGTACGATCGATTCTAATTCATTCCCATGAATGTATCCATTCTAATTTATACGTACGATCCATTCTAATTCATTCATACGATCCAATCTAATTCATTCATATGATCTATTCTAATTCATTCGCACAAATGTATCCATTCTAATTCATTCGTACGATCCATTCTAATTCATTCGCACAATCTATTCTAATACATTCGTACGATCCATTCTAATTCATTAGCACAATCCATTCTAATTCATTCGTACAATCCATTCTATTTCATTCATACGATCCATTCTAATTCATTCGCACGAATGTATCCATTCTAATTCATTCCAATTCCTTCGTACGATACATTCTAATTCCTTCGCACGAATGTATCCATTCTAATTCGTTCGTACGATCCATTCTAATTCATTCGCACAATGTATTCTAATTCATTCATACGATCCATTCTAATTCATTAGCACGATCCATTCTAATTTATTAGTACGATCCATTGTATTTCATTCGTACGATCCATTCTTACTCATTTGTATGATCCATTCTAATTCATTCGCACGAATGTATCCATTCTAATTCATTCGCACGATCCATTCTAATTCATTCATATGATCCATTCTAATTCATTCATACGATCCATTCTAATCTATTCGCACGAATGTATCCATTATAATTCATTCGTACAATCCATTCTAATTCATTCGCACAATCTATTCTAATTCATTCGTACAATCCATTCTAATTCATTAGCACGATCCATTCTAATTCATTCGTACGATCCATTCTATTTCATTGGTACGATCCATTCTTACTCATTCGTACAATCCATTCTAATTCATTCACACGAATGTATCCATATTAATTCATTCGTACGATCCATTCTAATTCATTCGCACGATCCATTCTAATTCATTCATACGATTCATTCTAATTCATTCGTATGATCCATTCTAATTCATTCGCATGATCCATTCTAATTCATTCATACAATCTATTCCAATTCCTTCACACGAATATATCCATTCTAATTCATTCGTATGATCCACCCTAATTCCTTCGTATGATCCATAATAATTCATTCGCACGAATGTATCCATTCTAATTCATTCGTACGATCCATTCGAATTCATTCATACGATCTATTCTAATTCATTCATACGATCCATTCTAATTCATTCTCATGAATGTATCCATTCTAATTCATTCGTATGATCCATTCTAATTCATTCGCACAATCTATTCTAATTAATTTGTACGATCCATTCTAATTCATTCGCACGATCCATTCTAATTCATTTGCCCGATCCATTCTAATTCATTCATACAATCCATTCTAATTCTTTTGTACGAATGTATCCATTCTAATTCATTCGTAAGCTCCATTCTAATTCCTTCATACGATCCATTCTAATTCTTTCGTACTATCCATTCTAATTCCTTCGTACGATCCATTCTATTTCATTCGTATGATCCATTCTAATTCCTTCGTACGATCCATTCTAATTCATTCCCATGAATGTATCCATTCAAATTTATACGTACGATCCATTCTAATTCATTCATACGATCCAATCTAATTCATTCATACGATCCATTCTAATTCATTCGCAGGAATGTATCCATTCTAATTCATTCGTACGATCCATTCTAATTCATTCGCAATATCTTTTCTAATTCATTCATACGATCCATTCTAATTCGTTAGCACGATCCATTCTAATTCATTCGTACGATCCATTCTATTTCATTCGTACGATTCTTTCTTACTCATTCATACGATCCATTCTAATTCATTCGCACGAATGTATCCATTCTAATTCATTCATCCGATCCATTCTAATTCATTCATACGATCCATTCTAATTCATTCGTACGATCCATTCTAATTCATTCGCACAATCTATTCTAATTCATTCGTACGATCCATTCTAATTCGTTAGCACGATCCATTCTAATTCATTCGTACGATCCATTTTATTTCATTCGTACGATCCATTCTTACTCATTCGTACGATCCATTCTAATTCATTCGCACGAATATATCCATTCTAATTCATTCGTAAAATCCATTCTAATTCATTTGCACGATTTATTCTAATTCATTCATACGATCCATTCTAATTCATTCGTACGATCCATTCTAATTCATTTGCACGATCCATTCTACTTCATTCATATGATCCATTCTAATTCATTCGTACAATCCATTCAAATTCTTTCGCACGGATGTATCCATTCTAATTCATTCGTACGATCCACCCTAATTCCTTCGTATGATCCATTGTAAATCATTCGAACGAATGTATTCATTCTAATTCATTCGTACGATCCATTCGAATTCATTCATATCATTCATTCTAATTCATTCATACGATCCATTCTAATTCATTTGCACGAATGTATCCATTCTAATTCATTTGTACGATCCATTCTAATTCATTCGCACAATCTATTCTAATTCATTCGTACGATCCATTCTAATTCATTCGCACGATGCATTGTAATTCCTTTGCACGATCCATTCTAATTCATTCATACAATCCATTCTAATTCTTTTGCACAAATGTATCCATTCTAATTCATTCGTACGATCCATTCTAATTCCTTCGTACGATCCATTATAATTCCTTCGTACGATCCATTCTAATTCCTTCGTACGATCCATTCTATTTCATTCATATGATCCATTCTAATTCCTTCATACGATCCATTCTAATTCATTCCCATGAATGTATCCATTCTAATTCTTACGTACGATCCATTCTAATTCATTCATACGATCCAATCTAATTCATTCATAAGATTCATTCTAATTCATTCGCACTAATGTTTCCATTCTAATTCATTTGAACGATCCATTCTAATTCATTCGCACGATCCATTCTAATTCATTCGTACTATCCATTCTAATTCATTCGCACAATCCATTCTAATTCATTCATACGATCCATTCTAATCTATTCATACGATCCATTCTAATTCATTCGCACGAATGTATCCATTCTAATTCATTCGTACGATCCATTCTAATTAATTCGCACGATCCATTCTAATTCGTTCATACGATCCAGTCTAATTCATTCGTACGATCCATTCTAATTCATTCGTATGAATGTATCCATTCTAATTCATTCATACGATCCATTCTAATTCATTCGCACGATCCAATCTAATTCGTTCGAACGATCCATTCTAATTCATTCGTACGATCCATTCAATTTCATTCGTACGATCCATTCTTACTCATTCGTACGATCCATTCAAATTCATATGTACAATCCACTCTAATTCATTCGTACGATCCATTCTAATTCGTTCGCACAATCTATTCTAAGTCATTCGTACGATCCATTCTAATTCATTAGCACGATTCATTCTAATTCATTCGTATGATCCATTCTGTTTCATTCGTACGATCCATTCTTACTCATTCGTACAATCCATTCTAATTCATTCGCACGAATGTATCCATTCTAATTCATTCATACGTTCCATTCTAATTCATTCGCACGATCCATTCTAATTCATTCATACGATCCATTCTAATTCATTCATACGATCCATTCTAATTCATTCGAACGATCTATTCTAATTCATTCATACGATCCATTCTAATTCATTCGTACGATCCATTCTAATTCATTCGCACGATCTATTCTAATTCATTCATACGATCCATTCTAATTCATTCATACAATCCATTCTAATTCTTTCGCACGAATGTATCCATTCTAATTCATTCGTACGATCCATTCTAATTCATTCACACAATCTATTCTAATTCATTCGTACGATCTATTCTAATTCATTTATACGATCCATTCTAATTCATTCATACAATCCATTCTAATTCTTTTGCGTGAATGTATCCATTATAATTCATTCATACGATCCATTCTAATTCCTTCGTATGATCCATTCTAATTCCTTCGTTCAATCCATTCTAATTCATTCCCATGAATGTATCCATTCTAATTCATACATATGACCCATTCTAATTCATTCATACGATCCAATCTAATTCATTCATATGATCCATTCTAATTCATTTGCACGAATGTATCCATTCTAATTCATTCTAATTCCTTCGTACGATCCATTCGTACGATACATTCTAATTCCTTCGCATGAATGTATCCATTCTAATTCATTCGTACGATCCATTCTAATTCATTCGCACAATCTATTCTAATTCATTCGTACGATCCATTCTAATTCATTAGCACGATCCATTCTAATTCATTCGTACGAACCATTCTATTTCGTTCGTACGATCCATTCTAACTTATTCGTACGATACATTCTAATTCATTCACACGAATGTATCCATTCTAATTCATTCGTACGATTCATTCTAATTCATTCGCACGATCCATTCTAATTCATTCATACGTTCCATTCTAATTCATTCGTACGATCCATTCTAATTCATTCGCACGATCCATTCTGATTCATTCACATGATCCACTCTAATTCATTCATACGATCTATTCTAATTCATTCGCACGAATGTATCCATTATAATTCATTCGTACAATCCATTCTAATTCATTCGCACAATCTATTCTAATTCATTCGTACGATCCATTCTAATTCATTAGCACGATCCATTCTAATTCATTCGTACGATCCATTCTATTTCATTGGTACGATCCATTCTTACTCATTCGTACGATCCATTCTAATTCATTCGCAAGAATGTATCCATTCTAATTCATTCGTACGTTCCATTCTAATTCATTTGCACGATCCATTCTTATTCATTCATATGATCCATTCTAATTCATTCGTACGATCCATTCTAATTCATTGGAACGATCTATTCTTACTCATTCGTACGATCCATTCTAATTCATTCGCACGAATATGTCCATTCTAATTCATTCGTACGATCCATTCTAATTCATTCGCACGATCCATCCTAATTCTTTCATACGATCCATTCTAATTCATTCGTACGATCCAGTCTAATTCATTCGCACGATCCATTCTAATTGATTCATACAATCCATTCTAATTCTTTCGCACGAATGTATCTATTCTAATTCATTCGTACGATCCACCCTAATTCCTTCGTATGATCCATTCTAATTCATTCGCACGAATGTATCCATTCTAATTCATTCGTGCGATCCATTCGAATTCATTCATACGATCCATTCTAATTCATTCATACGATCCATTCTAATTCATTCGCATGAATGCATCCATTCTAATTCATTAGTACGATCCATTCTAATTCATTCGCACAATCGATTCTAATTCATTCGTACAATCCATTCTAATTCATTCGCACGATCCATTCTAATTTATTTGTACGATCCATTATAATTCATTCATACAATCCATTCTAAGTCTTTTGCACGAATGTATCCATTCTAATTCATTCGTACGATCCATTCTAATTCCTTCGTACGATCCATTCTAATTTCTTCGTACGATCCATTCTAATTCATTCCCATGAATGTATCCATTCTAATTCATTCGTACGATCCATTCTAATTCATTCATACGATACAATCTAATTCATTCATACGATCTATTCCAATTCACTCGGACGAATGTATCCATTCTAATTCACTCGTACGATCCATTCTAATTCATTTGCACAATTTATTCTAATTCATTTGTACGATCCATTCTAATTTATTAGCACGATCCATTCTAATTCATTCGTACGATCCATTCTATTTCATTCATAGAATCCATTCTTACTCATTCGTACGATCCATTCTAATTCATTCGCACGAATGTATCCATTCTAATTCATTCATACGTTCCATTCTAATTCAATCGCACGAGCCAATCTAATTCATTCATACGATCCATTCTAATTCATTCGTACGATCCATTCTAATTGATTCGCACGATCCATTCTAATTCATTCATACGATCCATTCTAATTCATTCATACGATCCATTCTAATTCATTCGCACGAATGTATCCATTCTAATTCATTTGTACGATCCATTGTAATACATTCGCACAGTCTATTCTAATTCATTCGTACGATCCATTCTATTTCATTCGTACGATTCATTCTTACTCATTCGAACGATCCATTCTAATTCATTCGCACGAACGTATCCATTCTAATTCATTCATACGATCCATTCTAATTCATTTGCACGATCCATTCTAATTCATTCATACGATCCATTCTAATTCATTCGTACGATCCATTCTAATTTATTCGCACAATCTATTCTAATTCATTCGTACGATCCATTCTAATTTATTAGCACGATCCATTCTAATTCATTCGTACGATCCATTCTATTTCATTCGTACGATCCATTCTTACTCATTCGTACGATCCATTTTAATTCATTCGCACGAATGTATCCGTTCTAATTCATTCATATATTCCATTCTAATTCATTCGCACGAGCCATTCTAATTCATTCATACGATCCATTCTAATTCATTCGTACGATCCATTCTAATTCATTCGTACGATCCATTCTAATTCATTCATACGATCCATTCTAATTCATTCATACGATCCATTCTAATTCATTCGCACGAATGTATCCATTCTAATTCATTTGTACGATCCATTCTAATACATTCGCACAATCTATTCTAATTCATTCGTATGATCCATTCTGTTTCATTCGTACGATCCATTCTTACTCATTCGAACGATCCATTCTAATTCATTCGCATGAATGTATCCATTCTAATTCATTCATACGATCCATTCTAATTCATTTGCACGATCCATTCTAATTCATTCATACGATCCATTCTAATTCATTCGTACGATCTATTCTAATTCATTCGCACAATCTATTCTAATTCATTCGTACGATCCATTCTAATTCATTAGTACGATCCATTCTAATTCATTCGTAAGATCCATTCTATTTCATTCGTACGATCCATTCTTACTCATTCGTACGATCCATTCTAGTTTATTCGCAAGAATGTATCCATTCTAATTCATTCGTACGATCCATTCTAATTCATTCGCACGATTCATTCTAATTCATTCGTACGATCCATTTTAATTCATTCGTACAATGCATTCTAATTCATTCGCACGATCCATTCTAATTCATTCATACGATCCATTCTAATTCATTCATACAATCCTTTCTAATTCTTTCGCACGAATGTATCCATTCTAATTCATTCGTACGATCCACCCTAATTCCTTCGTATAATCCATTCTAATTCATTCGCACGAATGTATCCATTCTAATTCATTCGTACGATCCATTCGAATTAATTCAGACGATCCATTCTAATTCATTCATACGATCCATTCTAATTCATTTGCAAGAATGTATCCGTTCTAATTCATTCGTATGATCCATTCTAATTCATTCGCACAATCTATTCTAATCCATTCGAACGATCCATTCTAATTCATTCGCACGATCCATTCTAATTCATTTGCCAGATCCATTCTAATTCATTCATACAATTCATTCTAATTCTTTTGCACGAATGTATCCATTCTAATTCCTTCGTACGATCCATTATAATTCCTTCGTGTGATCCTTTCTAATTCCTTCGTACGATCCATTCTATTTCATTCGTATGATCCATTCTAATTTGTTCGTACGATCCATTCTAATTCATTCCCATGAATTTATCCATTCTAATTCATACGTACGATCCATTCTATTTCATTCATACGATCCAATCTAATTCATTCATACGATCCATTCTAATTCATTCGCACGAATGTATCCATTCTAATTCATTCGTACGATCCATTCTAATTCATTCGCACAATCTATTCTAATTCATTCGTACGATCTATTCTAATTCATTAGCACGATCCATTCTAATTCATTCATACGATCCATTTTATTTCATTCGTACGATCCATTCTAACTCATTCGTACGATCTATTCTAATTCATTCGCACGAATGTATCCATTCGAATTCATTCTTACGATCCATTCTAATTCTTTCGCACGATTCATTATAATTCATTCATACGATCCATTCTAATTAATTCATACGATCCATTCTAATTCATTCGCACAATCTATTATAATTCATTCGTACGATCCATTCTAATTCATTAGCACGATCCATTCTGATTCATTCGTATGATCCATTCTATTTCATTCGTACGATCCATTCTTACTCATTCGTACAATCCATTCTACTTCATTCGCACGAATATATCCATTCTAATTCATTCGTACGATCCATTCTAATTCATTCGCATGATCCATTCTAATTCATTCATACGATCCATTCTAATTAATTCGTACGATCCATTCTAATTCATTCGCATGATCCATTCTAATTCATTCATACAATCCATTCTAATTCTTTCGTACGATCCATTCTAATTCATTCGCACGAATGTATCCATTCTAATCCATTCGTACAATCCATTCTAATTCATTCGCACAATCTATTCTAATTCATTCGTACGATCCATTCTAATTCATTAGCACGATCCATTCTAATTCATTCGTACGATCCATTCTATTTCATTGGTACGATCCATTCTTACTCATTCGTTGGATCCATTCTAATTCATTCGCACAAATGTGTCCATTCTAATTCATTCATGCGATCCATTCTAATTCATTCGCACGATCCATTCTAATTCATATATACGATCCATTCTAATTCATTCGTACGATCCATTCTAACTCATTCGCACGATCCATTCTAATTCATTCATACGATCCATTCTAATTCATTCATACAATCCATTCTAAATCTTTCGCACGAATGTATCCATTCTAATTCATTCGTACGATCCACTCTAATTCATTCATACGATCTATTCTAATTCATTCGCACGAATGTATGCATTCAAATTCATTCGTACGATCCATTCAAATTCATTTGCACAATCTATTCTTATTCAATCGTACGATCCATTCTAATTCATTTGCACGATCCATTCTAATTCATTCGTACGATCCATTCTATTTCATTCGTACGATCCATTCTCACTCATTCGTACGATCCATTCTAATTCATTCGCACGAATGTATCCATTCGTACGTTCCATTCTAATTCATTCGCACGATCCATTCTAACTCATTCGTACGTTCCATTCTAATTCATTCGCACGATCCATTCTAATTCATTCGCACGAATGTATCCATTCTAATTAATTCATACGATCCATTCTAATTCATTTGCACAATCCATTCTAATTCATTCATACGATCCATTCTAATTCATTCGTACGATCCATTCTAATTCATTCGCACAATCTATTCTAATTCATTCGTATGATCCATTCTAATTTATTAGAACGATCCATTCTAATTCATTCGTACGATCCATTCTATTTCATTCGTATGATCCATTCTTACTCATTCGTATGATCCATTCTAATTAATTCGCATGAATGTATCCATTCTAATTGATTCATACGTTCCATTCTAATTCATTCGCACGAGCCATTCTAATTCATTCATACGATCCATTCTAATTCATTCATACGATCCATTCTAATTCATTCGCACGATCCATTCTAATTCATTCATACGATCCATTCTAATTCATTCATACGATCCATTCTAATTCATTTGTACGATCCATTCTAATACATTCGACCAATCTATTCTAATTCATTCGTACGATCCATTCTATTTCATTCGTACGATTCATTCTTACTCATTCGAACGATCCATTCTAATTCATTCACACGAATGTATCCATTCTAATTCATTCATACAATCCATTCTAATTCATTTGCACGATCCATTCTAATTCATTCATACGATCCATTCTAATTCATTCGTACGATCCATTCTAAATCATTCGCACAATCTATTCTAATTTATTCGTATGATCTATTCTAATTCATTCGTACAATCCATTCTAATTCATTAGTACGATCCATTCTAATTCAGTCGTACGATCCAGTCTATTTCATTCGTACGATCCATTCTTACTCATTCGTACGATCCATTCTAGTTTATTCGCACGAATGTATCCATTCTAATTCATTCGTACGATCCTTTCTAATTCATTCGCACGATCCATTCTAATTCATTCGTACGGTCCATTCTAATTCATTCGTACGATCCATTCTAATTCATTCGCACGATCCATTCTAATTCATTCATACGATCTATTCAAATTCATTCATACAATCCTTTCTAATTCTTTCGCACGAATGTATCCATTCTAATTCATTCGTACGATCCACCCTAATTCCTTCGTATGATCCATTCTAATTCATTCGAACGAATGTATCCATTCTAATTCATTCGTACGATCCATTTGAATTAATTCAGACGATCCACTCTAATTTCTTCATACGATCCATTCTAATTCATTCGCAACAATGTATCAATTCTAATTCATTCGTATGATCCATTCTAATTCATTCGCACAATCTATTCTAATTCATTCGAACGATCCATTCTAATTCATTCGCACGATCCATTCTAATTCATTTGCACGATCCATTCTAATTCATTCATACAATCCATTCTAATTCTTTTGCACGAATGTATCCATTCTAATTCCTTCATACGATCCATTCTAATTCCTTCGTACGATCCATTCTAATTCCTTCGTACGATCCATTCTATTTCATTCGTATGATCCATTCTAATTCGTTCGTGCGATCCATTCTAATTCATTCCCATGAATTTATCCATTCTAATTCATACGTACGATCCATTCTAATTCATTCATACGATCCAATCTAATTCATTCATACGATCCATTCTAATTCATTCGCACGAATGTATCCATTCTAATTCATTCGTACGATCCATTCTAATTCATTCGCACAATTTATTCTAATTCATTCGTACGATCTATTCTAATTCATTAGCACGATCCATTCTAATTCATTCATACGATCCATTCTATTTCATTCGTACGATCCATTCTTACTCATTCGTACGATCCATTCTAATTCATTCGCACGAATGTATCCATTCTAATTCATTCTTACGATCCATTCTAATTCTTTCGCACGATCCATTCCAATTCATTCATACCATCCATTCTAATTCATTCGTACGATCCATTCTAATTCATTCGCACAATCTATTCTAATTTATTCGTACGATCCATTCTAATTCATTTGCACGATCCATTCTAATTCATTCGTACAATCCATTCTATTTCATTCGTACGATCCATTCTTACTCATTCGTACGATCCATTCTACTTCATTCGTACGAATGTATCCATTCTAATTCATTCGTACGATCCATTCTAATTCATTCGCATGATCCATTCTAATTCATTCATACCATCCATTCTAGTTCATTCGTACGATCCATTCTAATTCATTCATACGATCCATTCTAATTCATTCGTACGATCCATTCTAATTCATTCGCACGAATGTATCCATTCTAATTCATTCGTACAATCCATTCTAATATATTCGCATAATCTATTCTAATTCATTCGTACGATCCATTCTAATTCATTAGCACGATCCATTCTAATTCATTCGTACGATCCATTCTATTTCATTGGTACGATCCATTCTTACTCATTCGTACGATCCATTCTAATTCATTCGCACGAATGTATCCATTCTAATTCATTCGTACGATCCATTCTAATTCATTCGCATGATCCATTCTAATTCATTTATACGATCCATTCTAATTCATTCGTACGATCCATTCTAACTCATTCGCACGATCCATTCTAATTCATTCATACGATCCATTCTAATTCATTCATACAATCCATTCTAATTCTTTCGCACGAATGTATCCATTCTAATTCATTCGTACGATCCATTCTAATTTATTCATACGATCTATTCTAATTCATTCGGACGAATGTATGCATTCTAATTCATTCGTACGATCCATTCAAATTCATTCGCACAATCTATTCTAATTCAATCGTACGATCCATTCTAATTCATTAGCACGATCCATTCTAATTCATTCATACGATCCATTCTATTTCATTCGTACGATCCATTCTTACTCATTCATACGATCCATTCTAATTCATTCGCACGAATGTATCCATTCTAATTCATTCGTACGTTCCATTCTAATTCATTCGCACGATCCATTCTAATTCATTCATACGATCCATTCTAATTCATTCGTACGATCCATTCCAATTCATTCGCACGATCCATTCTAATTCATTCATACGATCCATTCTAATTCATTCATACGATCCATTCTAATTCATTCGCACGATTGTATCCATTCTAATTCATTCGTATGATCCATTCTAATACATTCACACAATCTATTCTAATTCATTTGTACGATCCATTCTAATTCATTAGCACGATCCATTCTTATTCATTCGTACGATCGATTCTATTTCATTCGTACGATCCATTCTTACTCATTCGTACGATCCATTTTAATTCATTCGCACGAATGTATCCATTCTAATTCATTCGTACGATCCATTCCAATTAATTTGCACGATCCATTCTAATTCATTCATACAATCCATTTTAATTCATTCATAAGATCCATTCTAATTCATTCGCACAATCTATTCTAATTCATTCGTACGATCCATTCTAATTCATTAGTACGATCCATTCTAATTCATTCGTACGATCCATTCTATTTCATTCGTACGATCCATTCTTACTCATTTGTACGATCCATTCTAATTCATTCGCACGAATGTATCTATTCTAATTCATTCGTACGATCCATTCTAATTCATTCGCACGATCCATTCTAACTCATTCGTACGATCAATTCTAATTCATTTGTACAATCTATTCTAATTCATTCGTACGATCCATTCTAATTCATTCATACGATCCATTCTAATTCATTCATACAATCCATTCCAATTCTTTCGCACGAATGTATCCATTCTAATTCATTCGTACGATCCACCCTAATTCCTTCGTATAATCCATTCTAATTCATTCACATGAATGTATCCATTCTAATTCATTCGTACGATCAATTCGAATTCACTCATACGATCTATTCTAATTCATTCATACGATCCATTCTAATTCATTCGCACGAATGTATCCATTCTATTTCATTCGTATGATCCATTCTAATTCATTCGCATAATCTATTCTAATTCGTTCGTACGATCCATTCTAATTCATTTGCACAATCCTTTCTAACTCATTTGCACGATCCATTCTTATTTATTCATACAATTCATTCTAATTCTTTTGCACGAATGTATCCATACTAATTTCTTCGTACGATCCATTCTAATTCCTTCGTACGATCCATTCTAATTCCATCGTACGATCCATTCTATTTCATTCGTATGATCCATTGAAATTCCTTCGTATGATCCTATCTAATTCATTCCCATGAATTTATCCATTCTAATTCATACGTACGATCCATTCTAATTCATTCATACGATCCAATCTAATTCATTCATACGATCCATTCTAATTCATTCGCACGAATGTATCCAATCTAATTCATTCGTACGATCCATTCTAATTCATTCGTACTATCTTTGCTAATTCATTCGTACGATCCATTCTAATTCATTAGCTCGATCCATTCTAATTCATTCGTACGATCCATTCTATTTCATTCGTACGATCCATTCTTACTCATTCATACGATCCATTCTAATTCATTCGCACGAATGTATCCATTCTAATTCATTCATACGATCCATTCTAATTCATTCGCACGATCCATTCTAATTCATTCATACGGTACATTCTAATTCATTCGTACGATCCATTCTAATTCATTCGCACAATCTATTCTAATTCATTCGTACGATCCATTCTAATTCGTTAGCATGATCCATTCTAATTCATTCGTACGATCCATTCTATTTCATTCGTACGATCCATTCTTACTCATTCGTAAGATCCATTCTAATTCATTCGCACGAATGTATCTATTCTAATTCATTCGTATTATCCATTCTAATTCATTTGCACGATCTATTCTAATTCATTCATACGATCCGTTCTAATTCATTTGTACGATCCATTCTAATTCATTCGCACGATCCATTCTAATTCATTCATATGATCCATTCTAATTCATTCATACAATTTATTCTAATTCTTTCGCACGAATGTTTCCATTCTAATTCATTCGTTCAATCCACCCTAATTCCTTCGTATGATCCATTCTAATTCATTCGAACGAATGTATCCATTCTAATTCATTCGTACGATCCATTCGAATTCATTCATACGATCCATTCTAATTCATTCATACGATCCATTCTAATTCATTCGCACGAATGTATCCATTCTAATTCATTCGTACGATCCATTCTAATTCATTCGCACAATCTATTCTAATTTATTCGTACGATCCATTCAACTTCATTCGCACGATCCATTCTAATTCATTTGCACGATCCAATCTAATTCATTCATACAATCCATTCTAATTCTTTTGCACAAATGTATCCATTCTAATTCATTCGTACGATCCATTCTAATTCCTTCGTATGATCCATTATAATTCCATCGTACGATCCATTCTAATTCCTTCGTATGATCCATTCTATTTCATTCGTATGATCCATTCTAATTCCTTCGTACGATCCATTCTAATTCATTCCCATGAATGTATCCATTCTAATTCATACGTACGATCCATTCTAATTCATTCATAAGATCCAATCTAATTCATTCATAAGATCTATTCTAATTCATTCGCAGGAATGTATCCATTCTAATTTATTCGTACGATCCATTCTAATTCATTCGCACGATCCATTCTAATTCATTCATATGATCCAATCTAATTCAATCATACGATCCATTCTAATTCATTCACATGAATATATCCATTTTAATTCATTCGTACGATCCATTCTAATTCATTCGCACAATCTATTCTAATTCATTCGTACGATCCATTCTAATTCATTAGCACGATCCATTCTAATTCATTCGTACGATCCATTCTATTTCAATCGTACGATCCATTCTTACTCATTCGTACGATCCATTCTAATTCATTCGCACGAATGTATCCATTCTAATTCATTCGTACGATCCATTCTAATTCATTCGCACGATCCATTCTAATTCATTCATACGATCCATTCTAATTCATTCGTACGATCCATTCTAATTCATTCGCACGATCCATTCTAATTCATTCATACGATCCATTCTAATTCATTCATACAATCCATTCTAATTCTTTCGCACGAATTTATCCATTCTAATTCATTCGTACGATCCATTCTTATTCATTCATACGATCCATTCTAATTCATTCATACAATCCATTCTAATTCTTTCGCACGAATTTATCCATTCTAATTCATTCGTACGATCCATTCTATTTCAATCGTACGATCCATTCCTACTCATTCGTACGATCCATTCTAATTCATTCGCACGAATGTATCCATTCTAATTCATTCGTACGATCCATTCTAATTCATTCGCACGATCCATTCTAATTCATTCATACGATCCATTCTAATTCATTCGTACGATCCATTCTAATTCATTCGCACGATCCATTCTAATTTATTCATACTATCCATTCTAATTCATTCGTACGATCCATTCTAATTCATTCGCACAATCTATTCTAATTTATTCGTACGATCCATTCTAGTTCATTAGCACGATCCATTCTAATTCATTCGTACGATCCATTCTATTTCATTCGTACGATCCATTCTTACTCATTCATACGATCCATTCTAATTCATTCGCACGAATGTATCCATTCTAATTCATTCGTACGATCTATTCTAATTCATTCGCACGATCCATTCTAATTCATTCATACGATCCATTCTAATTCATTCGTACGATCCATTCTAATTCATTCGCACGATCCATTCTAATTCATTCATACGATCCATTCTAATTCATTCATACATTCCATTCTAATTCTTTCGCACGAATTTATCCATTCTAATTCATTCGTACGATCCACCCTAATTTCTTCGTATGATCCATTCTAATTCATTCGCACGAATGTATCCATTCTAATTCATTCGTACGATCCATTCAAATTCATTCATACGATCTATTCTAATTCATTCATACGATCCATTCTAATTCATTCGCACGAATGTATCCATTCTAATTCATTCGTAAGATCCATTCTAATTTATTCGCACAATCGATTCTAATTCATTCGTATAATCTATTCTAATTCATTCGCACGATCCATTCCAATTCATTTGTACGATCCATTCTAATTCTTTCATACAATCCATTCTAATTCTTTTGCACGAATGTATCCATTCTAATTCATTCGTACGATCCATTCTAATTCCTTCGTACAATCCATTCTAATTCTTTCGTACGATCCATTCTAATTTCTTCGTACGATCCATTCTAATTCATTCCCATGAATTTATCCATTATAATTCATACGTACGATCCATTCTAATTCATTCATACGATCCAATCTAATTCATTCATACGATCCATTCTAATTCACTCGCACGAATGTATCCATTCTAATTCATACGTACGATCCATTCTAATTCATTTGCACAATCTATTCTAATTCATTCGTACGATCCATTCTAATTCATTTGCACGATCCATTCTAATTCATTTGCACGATCCATTCTAATTCATTAGCACGATCCATTCTAATTCATTCGTACGAACCATTCTATTTCATTCGTACGATCCATTCTTACTCATTCGTACGATCCATTCTAATTCATTCGCACGAATGTATCCTTTCTAATTCATTCATACGATCCATTCTAATTCATTCACACGATCTATTCTAATTCATTCATACGATCCGTTCTAATTCATTTGTATGATCCATTCTAATTCATTCGCACGATCCATTCTAATTCATTCATATGATCCATTCTAATTCATTCATACAATTCATTCTAATTCTTTCGCACGAATGTTTCCATTCTAATTCATTCGTACGATCCACCCTAATTCCTTCGTATGATCCATTCTAATTCATTTGAATGAATGTATCCATTCTAATTCATTCGTACGATCCATTCGAATTCATTCATACGATCCATTCTAATTCATTCATACGATCCATTCTAATTCATTTGCACGAATGTATCCATTCTAACTCATTCGTACGATCCATTCTAATTCATTCGCACAATCTATTCTAATTCATTCGTACGATCCATTCTAATTCATTCGCACGATCCATTCTAATTCATTTGCACGATCCATTCTAATTCATTCATACATATCATTCTAATTCTTTTGCACAAATGTATCCATTCTAATTCATTCGTACGATCCATTCTAATTCCTTTATATGATCCATTATAATTCCATCGTACGATCCATTCTAATTCCTTCGTACGATCCATTCTATTTCATCCGTATGATCCATTCTAATTCCTTCGTACGATCCATTCTAATTCATTCCCATGAATATATCCATTCTAATTCATACGTATGATCCATTCTAATTCATTCGTACGATCCAATCTAATTCATTCATAAGATCCATTCTAATTCATTCGCACAAATGTATCCATTCTAATTTATTCGTACGATCCATTCTAATTCATTCGCACAATCTGATTCATTCGCACGATCCATTCTAATTCATTCGTACGATCCATTCTAATTCATTCGTACGATCCATTCTAATTCATTCGCACGATCCATTCTAATTCATTCATACGATCCCTTCTAATTCATTCATACGATCTATTCTAATTCATTCACATGAATGTATCCATTCTAATTCATTCATACGATCCATTCTAATTCATTCGCACAATCTATTCGAATTAATTCATACGATCCATTCTAATTCATTAGCACGATCCATTCTAATTCATTCATACGATCCATTCTATTTCAATCGTACGATCCATTCTTCCTCATTCGTACGATCCATTCTAATTCATTCGCACGAATGTATCTATTCTAATTCATTCGTACGATCCATTCTAATTCATTCGCACGATCCATTCTAATTTATTCATACGATCCATTCTAATTCATTCGTACGATCCATTCTAATTCATTCGCACAATCTATTCTAATTTATTCGTACGATCCATTCTATTTCATTCGTACGATCCATTCTTACTCATTCATACGATCCATTCTAATTCATTCGCACGAATGTATCCATTCTAATTCATTCGTACGATCTATTCTAATTCATTCGCACGATCCATTCAAATTCATTCATACGATCCAGTCTAATTCATTCGTACGATCCATTCTAATTCATTCGCACGATCCATTCTAATTCATTCATACGATCCATTCTAATTCATTCATACAATCCATTCTAATTCTTTCGCACGAATTTATCCATTCTAATTCATTCGTACGATCCACCCTAATTTCTTCGTATGATCCATTCTAATTCATTCGCACGAATGTATCCATTCTAATTCATTCGTACGATCCATTCAAATTCATTCATACGATCTATTCTAATTCATTCATACGATCCATTCTAATTCATTCGCACGAATGTATCCATTCTAATTCATTCGTAAGATCCATTCTAATTTATTCGCACAATCGATTCTAATTCATTCGTATAATCTATTCTAATTCATTCGCAAGATCCATTCTAATTCATTTGTACGATCCATTCTAATTCTTTCATACAATCCATTCTAATTCTTTTGCACGAATGTATCCATTCTAATTCATTCGTACGATCCATTCTAATTCCTTCGTACAATCCATTCTAATTCTTTCGTACGATCCATTCTAATTTCTTCGTACGATCCATTCTAATTCATTCCCATGAATTTATCCATTATAATTCATACGTACGATCCATTCAAATTCATTCATACGATCCAATCTAATTCATTCATACGATCCATTCTAATTCACTCGCACGAATGTATCCATTCTAATTCATACGTACGATCCATTCTAATTCATTTGCACAATCTATTCTAATTCATTCGTACGATCCATTCTAATTCATTTGCACGATCCATTCTAATTCATTTGCACGATCCATTCTAATTCATTAGCACGATCCATTCTAATTCATTCGTACGAACCATTCTATTTCATTCGTACGATCCATTCTTACTCATTCGTACGATCCATTCTAATTCATTCGCACGAATGTATCCTTTCTAATTCATTCATACGATCCATTCTAATTCATTCACACGATCTATTCTAATTCATTCATACGATCCGTTCTAATTCATTTGTATGATCCATTCTAATTCATTCGCACGATCCATTCTAATTCATTCATATGATCCATTCTAATTCATTCATACAATTCATTCTAATTCTTTCGCACGAATGTTTCCATTCTAATTCATTCGTACGATCCATTCTAATTCATTCGCACGAATGTATCTATTCTAATTCATTCGTACGATCCATTCTAATTCATTCGCACGATCCATTCTAATTTATTCATACGATCCATTCTAATTCATTCGTACGATCCATTCTAATTCATTCGCACAATCTATTCTAATTTATTCGTACGATCCATTCTAGTTCATTAGCACGATCCATTCTAATTCATTCGTACGATCCATTCTAATTCATTCGCACGAATGTATCTATTCTAATTTATTCATACGATCCATTCTAATTCATTTGTTCGATCCATTCTAATTCATTCGCACGAATGTATCCATTTTAATTCATTCGTACGATCCATTCTAATTCATACGTACGATCCATTCTAATTCATTCATACGATCCAATCTAATTCATTCATACGATCCATTCTAATTCATTCGCACGAATGTATCCATTCTAAGTCATTCGTACGATCCATTCTAATTCATTCGCACTATCTTTGCTAATTCATTCGTACGATCCAATCTAATTCATTAGCACGATTCATTCTAATTCATTCGTACGATCCATTCTATTTCATTCGTACGATCCATTCTTACTCATTCATACGATCCATTCTAATTCATTCGCACGAATGTATCCATTCTAATTCATTCATACGATCCATTCTAATTCATTCGCACGATCCATTCTAATTCATTCATACGATCAATTCTAATTCATTCGTACGATCCATTCTAATTCATTCGCACAATCTATTCTAATTCATTCGTACGATCCATTCTAATTCGTTAGCACGATCCATTCTTATTGATTCGTACGATCCATTCTATTTCATTCGTACGATCCATTCTTACTCATTCGTAAGATCCATTCTAATTCATTCGCACGAATGTATCTATTCTAATTCATTCGTATGATCTATTCTAATTCATTTGCACGATCTATTCTAATTCATTCATACGATCCGTTCTAATTCATTTGTACGATCCATTCTAATTCATTCGCACGATCCATTCTAATTCATTCATATGATCCATTCTAATTCATTCATACAATTTATTCTAATTCTTTCGCAAGAATGTTTCCATTCTAATTCATTCGTTCGATCCACCCTAATTCCTTCGTATGATCCATTCTAATTCACTCGAACGAATGTATCCATTCTAATTCATTCGTACGATCTATTCGAATTCATTCATATGATCCATTCTAATTCATTCATACGATCCATTCTAATTCATTCGTACGATCCATTCTAATTCATTATCACAATCTATTCTAATTCATTCATACGATCCATTCTAATTCATTCGCACGATCCATTCTAATTCATTTGCACGATCCAATCTAATTCATTCATACAATCCATTCTAATTCTTTTGCACAAATGTATCCATTCTAATTCATTCATACGATCCATTCTAATTCCTTTGTATTATCCATTATAATTCCATCGTACGATCCATTCTAATTCCTTCGTATGATCCATTCTATTTCATTCGTATGATCCATTCTAATTCCTTCGTACGATCCATTCTAATTCATTCCCATGAATGTATCCATTCTAATTCATACGTACGATCCATTCTAATTCATTCATACGATCCAATCTAATTCATTCATAAGATCTATTCTAATTCATTCGCAGGAATGTATCCATTCTAATTTATTCGCACGATCCATTCTAATTCATTCGCACAATCTATTCTAATTCATTCGCACGATCCATTCTAATTCAATCATACGATCATTTCTAATTCATTCGTACGATCCATTCTAATTCATTCGCATGATCCATTCTAATTCATTCATACGATCCATTCTAATTCAATCATACGATCCATTCTAATTCATTTACACGAATGTATCCATTCTAATTCATTCGTACGATCTATTCTAATTCATTCGCATAATCTATTCTAATTCATTCGTACGATCCATTCTAATTCATTAGCACGATCCATTCTAATTCATTCGTACGATCCATTCTAATTCATTCGCACGAATGTATCTATTCTAATTTATTCATACGATCCATTCTAATTCATT
Source organism: Chamaelirium japonicum (assembly GCA_947650365.1). NCBI lineage: Eukaryota > Viridiplantae > Streptophyta > Magnoliopsida > Liliales > Melanthiaceae > Chamaelirium > Chamaelirium japonicum. Next base: position 108,654,799 of record OX393550.1, read on the forward strand.
CGCACGATCCATTCTAATTTATTCATACGATCCATTCTAATTCATTCGTACGATCCATTCTAATTCATTCGCACAATCTATTCTAATTTATTCGTACGATCCATTCTAGTAAATTAGCACGATCCATTCTAATTCATTCGTACGATCCATTCTATTTCATTCGTACGATCCATTCTTACTCATTCGTACGATCCATTCTAATTCATTCGCACGAATGTATCCATTCTAATTCATTCGTACGATCCATTCTAATTCATTCGCACGATCCATTCTAATTCATTCATACGATCCATTCTAATTTATTTGTACGATCCATTCTAATTCATTCGCACGATCCATTCTAATTCATTCGCACGATCCATTCTAATTCATTCATACGATCCATTCTAATTCATTCGTACGATCCATTCTAATTCATTCGCACGATCCATTCTAATTCATTCATACGATCCATTCTAATTCATTCATACAATCCATTCTAATTCTTTCGCACGAATTTATCCATTTAAATTCATTCGTACGATCCACCCTAATTCCTTCTTATGATCCATTCTAATTCATTCGCACGAATGTATCCATTCTAATTCATTCGTACGATCCATTCGAATTCATTCATACGATCTATTCTAATTCATTCATACGATCCATTCTAATTCATTCGCACGAATGTATCCATTCTAATTCATTCGTACGATCCATTCTAATTTATTCGCACAATCGATTCTATTTCATTCGTATGATCCATTCTAATTCATTCGCACGATCCATTCTAATTCATTTGTACGATCCATTCTAATTCATTCATACAATCCATTCTAATTCATTCGTACGATCCATTCTAATTCATTCGCACAATCTATTCTAATTCATTCGTACGATCCATTCTAATTCATTTGCACGATCCATTCTAATTCATTTGCACGATCCATTCTAATTCATTAGCACGATCCATTGTAATTCATTCGTACGAACCATTCTATTTCATTCGTACGATCCATTCTTACTCATTCGTACGATCCATTCTACTTCATTCACACGAATGTATCCTTTCTAAGTCATTCATACGATCCATTCTAATTCATTCGCACGATCTATTCTAATTCATTCATACAATCTGTTCTAATTCATTTGTACGATCCATTCTAATTCATTCGCACGATCCATTCTAATTCATTCATATGATCCAGTCTAATTCATTCATACAATTCATTCTAATTCTTTCGCACGAATGTTTTCATTCTAATTCATTCGTATGATCCACCCTAAATCCTTCGTATGATCCATTCTAATTCATTCGAACGAATGTATCCATTCTAATTCATTCGTACGATCCATTCGAATTCATTCATACGATCCATTCTAATTCATTCATACGATCCATTCTAATTCATTCGCACGAATGTATCCATTCTAATTCATTCGTACGATCCATTCTAATTCATTCGCACAATCTATTCTAATTCATTCGTATGATCCATTCTAATTCATTCGCACGATCCATTCTAATTCATTTGCACGATCCATTCTAATTCATTCATACAGTTCATTCTAATTCTTTTGCACAAATGTATCCATTCTAATTCATTCGTACGATCCATTCTATTTCATTCGTATTATCCATTCTAATTCCTTCGTATGATCCATTCTAATTCATTCCCATGAATGTATCCATTCTAATTCATACGTACGATCCATTCTAATTCATTCATACGATCCAATCTAATTCATTCATAAGATCCATTTTAATTCATTCGCACAAATGTATCCATTCTAATTTATTCGTACGATCCATTCTAATTCATTCGCACAATCTATTCTAATTCATTCGCACGATGCATTCTAATTCATTCATACGATCCATTCTAATTCATTCGTACGATCCATTCTAATTCATTCGCACGATCCATTCTAATTCATTCATACGATCCATTCTAATTCATTCATAAGATCCATTCTAATTCATTCACACGAATGTATCCATTCTAATTCATTCGTACGATCCATTCTAATTCATTCGCACAATCTATTCTAATTCATTTGTACGATCCATTCTTATTCATTAGCACGATCCATTCTAATTCATTCGTATGATCCATTCTATTTCAATCGTACGATCCATTCTTACTCATTCGTACGATCCATTCTAATTCATTCGCACGAATGTATATATTCTAATTCATTCGTACGTTCCATTCTAATTCATTCGCATGATCCATTCTAATTTATTCATACGATCCATTCTAATTCATTCGTACGATCCATTCTAATTCATTCGCACAATCTATTCTAATTTATTCGTACGATCCATTCTAGTTCATTAGCACGATCCATTCTAATTCATTGGTACAATCCATTCTATTTCATTCGTACGATCCATTCTTAGTCATTCGTACGATCCATTCTAATTCATTCGCACGAATGTATCCATTCTAATTCATTCGTACGATCCATTCTAATTCATTCGCACGATCCATTCTAATTCATTCATACGATCTATTCCAATTCATTCGTACGATCCATTCTAATTCATTCGCACGATGCATTCTAATTCATTCATACGATCCATTCTAATTCATTCATACAATCCATTCTAATTCTTTCGCACGAATGTATCCATTCGAATTCATTCGTACGATCCACCCTAATTCCTTCGTATGATCCATTCTAATTCATTCGCACGAATGTATCCATTCTAATTCATTCGTACGATCCATTCGAATTCATTCATACGATCTATTCTAATTCATTCATACGATCCATTCTAATTCATTCGCACGAATGTATCCATTCTAACTCATTCGTACGATCCATTCTAATTTATTCGCACAATCGATTCTAATTCATTCGTATGATCCATTCTAATTCATTCGCACGATCCATTCTAATACATTTGTACGATCCATTCTAATTCATTCGTACAATCCATTCTAATTCTTTTGCACGAATGTATCCATTCTAATTCATTCGTACGATCCATTCTAATTCTTCGCATAATCCATTCTAATTCTTTCGTATGATCCATTCTAATTTCTTCGTACGATCCATTCTAATTCATTCCCATGAATGTATCCATTCTAATTCATACGTACGATCCATTCTAATTCATTCATACGATCCAATCTAATTCATTCATAAGATCCATTCTAATTAATTCGTACGATCCATTCTAATTCATTCGCACAATCTATTCTAATTCATTCGTACGATCCATTCTAATGCATTTTCATGATCCATTCTAATTCATTTGCACGATCCATTCTAATTCATTCATACAATCCATTCTAATTCTTTTGCACGAATGTATCCATTCTAATTCATTCGTACGATCCATTCTAATTCCTTCGTACGATCCATTCTAATTCCTTCATACGATCCATTCTAATTCTTTCGTACGATCCATTATATTTTATTCGTATGATCCATTCTAATTCCTTCGTACGATCCATTCTAATTCATTCCCATGAATGTATCCATTCTAATACATACGTACGATCCATTCTAATTCATTCATACGATCCAATCTAATTCATTCATACGATCCATTCTAATTCATTCGCACGAATGTATCCATTCTAATTCATTCGTACGATCTATTCTAATTCATTCGCACAATCTATTCTAATTCATTCGTACGATCCATTCTAATTCATTAGCACAATCTATTCTAATTCATTCGTACGATCCATTCTATTTTATTCGTACGATCCATTCTTACTTATTCGTACGATCTATTCTAATTCATTCGCACGAATTTATCCATTCTAATTCATTCGTACGATCCATTCTAATTCATTCGCACGATCCATTCTAATTCATTCATACGATCCATTCTAATTCATTCGTACGATCCTTTCTAATTCATTCGCACGATCCATTCTAATTCCTCCATACGATCCATTCTAATTCATTCATACAATCCATTCTAATTCTTTCGCACGAATGTATCCATTCTAATTCATTCGTACGATCCACCCTAATTCCTTCTTATGATCCATTCTAATTTATTCGCACGAATGTATCTATTCTAATTCATTCATACGATCCATTCGAATTCATTCATACGATCCATTCTAATTCATTCATACGATCCATTCTAATTCATTCGCACGAATGTATCCATTCTAATTCATTCGTATGATTCATTCTAATTCAATCGCACAATCTATTCTAATTCATTCATACGATCCATTCTAATTCATTCGCACGATCCATTCTAATTAATTTGTACGATCCATTCTAATTCATTCATACAATTCATTCTAATTCTTTTGCACGAATGTATCCATTCTAATTCATTCATACGATCCATTCTAATTCCTTCGTATGATCCATTCTAATTCCTTCGTACGATCCATTCTAATTCATTCCCATGAATGTATCCATTCTAATTCATTCGTACTATCCATTCTAATTTATTCATACGATCCAATCTAATTCATTCATACGATCCATTCTAATTCATTCGCACGAATGTATCCATTCTAATTCATTCGTACGATCCATTCTAATTCATTCGCACAATCTATTCTAATTCATTCGTACGATCCATTCTAATTAATTATCACGATCCATTCTAATTCATTCGTACGGCCCATTCTATTTCATTCGTACGATCCATTCTTACTCATTCGTACAATCCATTCTAATTCATTCGCATGAATGTATCCATTCTAATTCATTCGCACGATCCATTCTAAATCATTCGCATGATCCATTCTAATTCATTCATACGATCCATTCTAATTCATTCGTACGATCCATTCTAATTCATTCGCACAATCTATTCTAATTCATTCGTACGATCCATTCTAATTCGTTAGCACGATCCATTCTAATTCATTCGTACGATCCATTCTATTTTATTCGTACGATCCATTCTTACTCATTCGTACGATCGATTCTAATTCATTCGCACGAATGTATCCATTCTAATTCATTCGTATGATCCATTCTAATTCATTTGCACGATCTATTCTAATTTATTCATACGATCCATTCTAATTCATTCGTACGATCCATTCTAATTCATTTGCATGATCCATTCTAATTCATTCATATGATCCATTCTAATTCATTCATATAATCCATTCTAATTCTTTCGCACGAATGTATCCATTCTAATTCATTCGTACGATCCACCCTGATTCCTTCGTATGATCCATTCTAATTCATTCGAACGAATGTATCCATTCTAATTCATTCGTACAATCCATTCTAATTCATTCATACGATCCATTCTAATTCATTCGCACGAATGTATCCATTCTAATTTATTCGTACGATCCATTATAATTCATTCGCTCAATCTATTCTAATTCATTCGTACGATCCATTCTAATTCATTCGCACGATCCATTCTAATTCATTTGCACGATCCATTCTAATTCATTCATACAATCCATTCTAATTCTTTTGCACAAATGTATCCATTCTAATTCATTCGTACGATCCATTCTAATTCCTTCGTATGATCCATTATAATTCCTTCGTACGATCCATTCTAATTCCTTCAAACGATCCATTCTATTTCATTCGTATGATCCATTCTAATTCCTTCGTACGATCCATTCTAATTCATTCCCATGAATGTATCCATTCTAATTCATACGTATGATCCATTCTAATTAATTCATACGATCCAATCTAATTCATTCAAAAGATCCATTCTAATTCATTCGCACGAATGTATCCATTCTAATTCATTCGTACGATCCATTCTAATTCTTTCGTACGATCCATTCTAATTCATTCGTACGATCCTTTCTAATTCTTTCGTACGATCCATTCTATTTCATTCGTACGATCCATTCTTACTAATTCGTATGATCCATTTTAATTCATTCACACGAATGTATCCTTTCTAATTCATTCGTACGACCCATTCTAATTTATTCGCATGATCCATTCAAATTCATTCATACGATCCATTCTAATTCATTCGTACGATTCATTCTAATTCATTCGCACGATCCATTCCAATTCATTCATACGATCCATTCGAATTCATTCATACGATCCATTCTAATTCATTCACACGAATGTATCCATTCTAATTCATTCGTACGATCCATTCTAATTCATTCGCACAATCTATTCAAATTCATTCGTACGATCCATTCTAATTCATTAGCATGATCTATTCTAATTCATTCGTACGATCCATTCTATTTCAATCGTACGATCCATTCTTACTCATTCGTACGATCCATTCTAATTCATTCGCACGAATGTATTCATTCTAATTCATTCGTACGATCCATTCTGATTCATTCGCATGATCCATTCTAATTCATTCATACGATACATTCTAATTCATTCGCACAATCTATTATAATTTATTCGTACGATCCATTCTAATTCATTAGCACGATCCATTCTTATTCATTCGTACGATCCATTCTATTTCATTCGTACGATCCATTCTTAGTCATTCGTACGATCCATTCTAATTCATACGCACGAATGTATCCATTCTAATTCATTCGTACGATCCATTCTAATTCATTCGCACGATCCATTCTAATTCATTCATACGATCCATTCTAATTCGTTCGTACGATCCATTCTAATTCGTTCGCACGATCCATTCTAATTCATTCATACGATCAATTCTAATTCATTCATACAATCCATTCTAATTCTTTCGCACGAATGTATCAATTCTAATTCATTCGTACAATCCACCCTAATTCCTTCGTATGATCCATCCTAATTCATTCACACGAATGTATCCCTTCTAATTCATTCGTACGATCCATTCGAATTCATTCATACGATCCATTCTAATTCATTCATACGATCCATTCTAATTCATTCGCACGAATGTATCGATTCTAATTCATTCGTACGATCCATTCTAATTCATTCGCACAATCAATTATAATTCATTCGTAGGATCCATTCTAATTCATTCGCACGATCCATTCTAATTCCTTCGTATGATCCATTCTAATTCCCTCGTTTGATCCATTCTAATTCATTCCCATGAATGTATCCATTCTAATTCATAGGTACGATCCATTCTAATTCATTCATACGATCCAATCTAATTCAATCATACGATCCATTCTAATTCATTCGCACGAATGTATCCATTCTAATTCATTCAAATTCCTTCGTACGATCCATTCGTACGATACATTCTAATTCCTTCGCAAGAATGTATCCATTCTAATTCATTCGTATGATCCATTCGAATTCATTCGCACAATCTATTCTAATTCATTCGTACGATCCATTCTAATTCATTAGCACGATCCATTCTAATTCATTCGTACGAACCATTCTATTTTATTCGTACGATCTATTCTTACTCATTCGTACGATCCATTCTAATTCATTCGCACGAATGTATCCATTCTAATTCATTCGTACGATCCATTCTAATTCATTCATACGATCCATTCTAATTCATTCGTACGATCCATTCTAATTCATTCGCACGATCCATTCTAATTCATTCATACGATCCATTCTAATTCATTCATACAATCCATTCTAATTCATTCGCACGAATGTATCCATTCTAATTTATTCGTACGATCCATTCTAATTCATTCGCACGATCCATTCAAATTCATTCATACGATCCAGTCTAATTCATTCGTACGATCCATTCTAATTCATTCGTACGAATGTATCCATTCGAATACTTTCGTACGATCCATTCTAATTTATTCACACGATCCAATCTAATTCATTCGCACGATCCATTCTAATTCATTCGAACGATCCATTCAATTTCATTAGTACGATCCATTCTTACTCATTCGTACGATCCATTCAAATTCATACGTACGATCCATTCTAATTCATTCGTACGATCCATTCTAATTCGTTCGCACAATCTATTCTAATTTATTCGTACGATCCATTCTAATTCATTAGTACGTTCCATTCTAATTCATTCGTACGATCCATTCTATTTCATTCGTACGATCCATTCTTACTCATTCGTACGATCCATTCTAATTCATTCGCACGAATGTATCCATTCTAATTCATTCGTACGATCCATTCTAATTCATTCGCACAATGTATTCTAATTCATTTGTACGATCCATTCTAATTCATTCGCACGATCCATTCTAATTTATTTGCATGATCCATTCTAATTCATTAATACAGTCCATTCTAATTCTTTTGCACGAATGTATCCACTCTAATTCCTTCGTACGATCCATTCTAAATCCTTCGTACGATCCATTCTAATTCCTTCGTACGATCCATTCTAATTCCTTCGTACAATCCATTCTAATTCATTCCAATGAATGTATCCATTCTAATTTATACGTACGATCCATTCTAATTCATTCATACGATCCAATCTAATTCATTCATACGATCCATTCTAATTCATTCTCACAAATGTGTCCATTCTAATTCATTCGTACGATCCATTCTAATTCATTCGCACTATCTTTTCTAATTCATTCGTACGATCCATTCTAATTCATTCGCCTAATCCATTCTAATTCATTCGTACAATCCATTCTATTTCATTCGTACGATCCATTCTTACTCATTCATACGATCCATTCTAATTCATTCGCACAAATGTATCCATTCTAATTCATTTGTACGATCCATTCTAATTCATTCGCACGATCCATTCTAATTCATTCATACGATCCATTCTAATTCATTTGTACAATCCATTCTAATTCATTCGCACAATCTATTCTAATTCATTCGTACGATCCATTCTAATTCGTTAGCACGATCCATTCTAATTCATTCGTACGATCCATTCTATTTCATTCGTACGATCCATTCTTACTAATTCGTACGATCCATTCTAATTCATTCGCACGAATGTATCCATTCTAATTCATTCGTATGATCCATTCTAATTCATTTGCACGATCTATTCTAATTCATTCATACGATCCATTCTAATTCATTCTTATGATCTATACTAATTCATTTGCACGATCCATTCTAATTCATTTATATGATCCATTCTAATTCATTCGTACAATCCATTCTAACTCTTTCGCACGAATGTATCCATTCTAATTCATTCGTACGATCCACCGTAATTCCTTCGTATGATCCATTCTAATTCATTCGAACGAATGTATCCATTCTAATTCATTCGTACGATCCATTATAATTCATTCATACGATTCATTCTAATTCATTCGCACGAATATATCCATTCTAATTCATTCGTATAATCCATTCTAATTCATTCGCACAATCTATTCTAATTCATTCGTACGATCCATTCTAATTCATTTGCACTATCCATTCTAATTCATTCATACAATCCATTCTAATTCTTATGCACAAATGTATCCATTCTAATTCATTCGCACGATCCATTCTCATTCTTTCATACGATCCATTCTAATTCATTCATACAATCCATTCTAATTCTTTCGCACGAATGTATCTATTCGAATTCATTCGTACGATCCACCCTAATTCCTTCGTATGATCCATTCTAATTCATTCACACGAATGTATCCATTCTAATTCATTCGTACGATCCATTCGAATTCATTCATACGATCTATTCTAATTCATTCATACGATCCATTCTAATTCATTCACACGAATGTATCCATTCTAACTCATTCGTACGATCCATTCTAATTTATTCGCACAATCGATTCTAATTCATTCGTATGATCCATTCTAATTCATTCGCACGATCCATTCTAATTCATTTGTACGATCCATTCTAATTCATTCGTACAATCCATTCTAATTCTTTTGCACGAATGTATCCATTCTAATTCATTCGTACGATCCATTCTAATTCCTTCGCACAATCCATTCTAATTCTTTCGTACGATCCATTCTAATTTCTTCGTATGATCCATTCTAATTCATTCCCATGAATGTATCCATTCTAATTCATACGTACGATCCATTCTAATTCATTCATACGATCCAATCTAATTCATTCATACGATCCATTCTAATTCAATCGTACGATCCATTCTAATTCATTTGCACGATCCATTCTAATTCATTTGCACGATCCATTCTAATTCATTCATACAATCCATTCTAATTCTTTTGCACGAATGTATCCATTCTAATTCATTCATACGATTCATTCTAATTCCTTCGTACGATCCATTCTTATTCCTTCATACGATCCATTCTAATTCTTTCGTACGATCCATTCTATTTTATTCGTATGATCCATTCTAATTCCTTCGTACGATCCATTCTAATTCATTCCCATGAATGTATCCATTCTAATTCATACGTACGATCCATTCTAATTCATTCATACGATCCAATCTAATTCATTCATACGATCCATTCTAATTCATTCGCACGAATGTATCCATTCTAATTCATTCGTACGATCTATTCTAATTCATTCGCACAATCTATTCTAATTCATTCGTATGATCCATTCTAATTCATTAGCACGATCTATTCTAATTCATTCGTACGATCCATTCTATTTTATTCGTACGATCCATTCTTACTTATTCGTACGATCTATTCTAATTCATTCGCACGAATTTATCCATTCTAATTCATTCGTACGATCCATTCTAATTCATTCGCACGATCCATTCTAATTCATTCATACGATCCATTCTAATTCATTCGTACGATCCATTCTAATTCATTCGCACGATCCATTCTAATTCAACCATACGATCCATTCTAATTCATTCATACAATCCATTCTAATTCTTTCGCACGAATGTATCCATTCTAATTCATTCGTACGATCCACCCTAATTCCTTCTTATGATCCATTCGAATTCATTCGCACGAATGTATCTATTCTAATTCATTCATACGATCCATTCGAATTTATTCATACGATCCATTTTAATTCATTCATACGATCCATTCTAATTCATTCGCACGAATGTATCCATTCTAATTCATTCGTATGATCCATTCTAATTCATTCGTACAATCTATTCTAATTCATTCGTACGATCCATTCTAATTCATTCGCACGATCCATTCTAATTAATTTGTACGATCCATTCTAATTCATTCATACAATTCATTCTAATTCTTTTGCACGAATGTATCCATTCTAATTCATTCATACGATCCATTCTAATTCCTTCGTATGATCCATTCTAATTCCTTCGTACGATCTATTCTAATTCATTCCCATGAATGTATCCATTCTAATTCATTCGTACTATTTATTCTAATTTATTCATACGATCCAATCTAATTCATTCATACGATCCATTCTAATTCATTCGCACGAATGTATCCATTCTAATTCATTCGTACTATCCATTCTAATTCATTCGCACAATCTATTCTAATTCATTCGTACGATCCATTCTAATTAATTATCACGATCCATTCTAATTCATTCGTACGGCCCATTCTATTTCATTCGTACGATCCATTCTTACTCATTCGTACGATCCATTCTAATTCATTCGCATGAATGTATCCATTCTAATTAATTCGCACGATCCATTCTAAATCATTCGCATGATCCATTCTAATTCATTCATACGATCCATTCTAATTCATTCGTACGATCCATTCTAATTCATTCGCACAATCTATTCTTATTCATTCGTACGATCCATTCTAATTCGTTAGCACGATCCATTCTAATTCATTCGTACGATCCATTCTATTTTATTCGTACGATCCATTCTTACTCATTCGTACGATCCATTCTAATTCATTCGCACGAATGTATCCATTCTAATTCATTCGTATGATCCATTCTAATTCATTTGCACGATCTATTCTAATTTATTCATACGATCCATTCTAATTCATTCGTACGATCCATTCTAATTCATTTGCATGATCCATTCTAATTCATTCATATGATCCATTCTAATTCATTCATACAATCCATTCTAATTCTTTCGCACGAATGTATCGATTCTAATTCATTCGTACGATCCACCCTAATTCCTTCGTATGATCCATTCTAATTCATTCGAACGAATGTATCCATTCTAATTCATTCGTACGATCCATTCTAATTCATTCATACGATCCATTCTAATTTATTCGCACGAATGTATCCATTCTAATTTATTCGTACGATCCATTATAATTCATTCGCACAATCTATTCTAATTCATTCGTATGATCCATTCTAATTCATTCGCACAATCCATTCTAATTCATTTGCACGATCCATTCTAATTCATTCATACAATCCATTCTAATTCTTTTGCACAAATGTATCCATTCTAATTCATTCGTACGATCCATTCTAATTCCTTCGTATGATCCATTATAATTCCTTCGTACGATCCATTCTAATTCCTTCGTACGATCCATTCTATTTCATTCGTATGATCCATTCTAATTCCTTCGTACGATCCATTCTAATTCATTCCCATGAATGTATCCATACTAATTCATACGTACGATCCATTCTAATTCATTCATACGATCCAATCTAATTCATTCAAAAGATCCATTCTAATTCATTCGCACGAATGTATCCATTCTAATTCATTCGTACGATCCATTCTAATTCATTCACACAATCTATTCTAATTCATCCGTACGATCCATTCTAACTCATTAGCACGATCCTTTCTAATTCTTTCGTATGATCCATTCTATTTCATTCGTACGATCCATTCTTACTCATTCGTATGATCCATTTTAATTCATTCACACGAATGTATCCTTTCTAATTCATTCGTACGACCCATTCTAATTTATTCGCATGATCCATTCTAATTCATTCATACGATCCATTCTAATTCATTCGTACGATCCATTCTAATTCATTCGCACGATCCATTCCAATTCATTCATACGATCCATTCGAATTCATTCATACGATCCATTCTAATTCATTCACACGAATGTATCCATTCTAATTCATTCGTACGATCCATTCTAATTCATTCGCACAATCTATTCAAATTCATTCGTACGATCCATTCTAATTCATTAGCATGATCTATTCTAATTCATTCGTACGATCCATTCTATTTCAATCGTACGATCCATTCTTACTCATTTGTACGATCCATTCTAATTCATTCGGACGAATGTATCCATTCTAATTCATTCGTACGATCCATTCTGATTCATTCGCATGATCCATTCTAATTCATTCATACGATACATTCTAATTCATTCGCACAATCTATTATAATTTATTCGTACGATCCATTCTAATTCATTAGCACGATCCATTCTAATTCATTCGTACGATCCATTCTATTTCATTCGTACGATCCATTCTTAGTCATTCGTACGATCCATTCTAATTCATTCGCACGAATGTATCCATTCTAATTCATTCGTACGATCCATTCTAATTCATTTGCACGATCCATTCTAATTCATTCATATGATCCATTCTAATTCATTCGTACGATCCATTCTAATTCGTTCGCACGATCCATTCTAATTCATTCATACGATCCATTCTAATTCATTCATACAATCCATTCTAATTCTTTCGCACGAATGTATCAATTCTAATTCATTCGTACAATCCACCCTAATTCCTTCGTATGATCCATCCTAATTCATTCACACGAATGTATCCATTCTAATTCATTCGTACGATCCATTCGAATTCATTCATACGATCCATTCTAATTCATTCATACGATCCATTCTAATTCATTCGCACGAATGTATCGATTCTAATTCATTCGTACGATCCATTCTAATTCATTCGCACAATCTATTATAATTCATTCGTACGATCCATTCTAATTCATTCGCACGATCCATTCTAATTCATTTGTACGATCCATTCTAATTCATTCATACAATCCATTCTAATTCTTTTGCACGAATGTATCCATTCTAATTTATTCGTACGATCCATTCTAATTCCTTCATACGATCCATTCTAATTCTTTCGTATGATCCATTCTAATTCCCTCGTTTGATCCATTCTAATTCATTCCCATGAATGTATCCATTCTAATTCATACGTACGATCCATTATAATTCATTCATACGATCCAATCTAATTCAATCATACGATCCATTCTAATTCATTCGCACGAATGTATCCATTCTAATTCATTCAAATTCCTTCGTATGATCCATTCGTACGATACATTCTAATTCCTTCGCAAGAATGTATCCATTCTAATTCATTCGTATGATCCATTCAAATTCATTCGCACAATCTATTCTAATTCATTCGTACGATCCATTCTAATTCATTAGCACGATCCATTCTAATTCATTCGTACGAACCATTCTATTTCATTCATACGATCCATTCTTACTCATTCGTACGATCCATTCTAATTCATTCGCACGAATGTATCCATTCTAATTCATTCACACGATCCATTCTAATTCATTCATACGATCCATTCTAATTTATTCGTACGATCCATTCTAATTCATTCGCACGATCCATTCTAATTCATTCATATGATCCATTCTAATTCATTCATACAATCCATTCTAATTCATTCGCACGAATGTATCCATTCTAATTTATTCGTACGATCCATTCTAATTCATTCGCACGATCCATTCTAATTCATTCATACGATCCAGTCTAATTCATTCGTACGATCCATTCTAATTCATTCGTACGAATGTATCCATTCGAATACCTTCGTACGATCCATTCTAATTTATTCACACGATCCAATCTAATTCATTCGCACGATCCATTCTAATTCATTCGTACGATTCATTCAATTTCATTCGTACGATCCATTCTTACTCATTCGTACGATCCATTCAAATTCATACGTACGATCCATTCTAATTCATTCGTACGATCCATTCTAATTCGTTCGCACAATCTATTCTAATTCATTCGTACGATCCATTCTAATTCATTAGTATGTTCCATTCTAATTCATTCGTACGATCCATTCTATTTCATTCGTACGATCCATTCTTACTCATTCGTACGATCCATTCTAATTCATTCGCACGAATGTATCCATTCTAATTCATTCGTACGATCCATTCTAATTTATTCGCACAATGTATTCTAATTCATTCGTACGATCCATTCTAATTCATTCGCACGATCCATTCTAATTTATTTGCATGATCCATTCTAATTCATTCATACAGTCCATTCTAATTCTTTTGCCCGAATGTATCCACTCTAATTCCTTCGTACGATCCATTCTAAATCCTTCGTACGATCCATTCTAATTCCTTCGTACGATCCATTCTAATTCATTCCAATGAATGTATCCATTCTAATTTATACGTACGATCCATTCTAATTCATTCATACGATCCAATCTAATTCATTCATACGATCCATTCTAATTCATTCGCACGAATGTATCCATTCTAATTCATTCGTACTATCCATTCTAATTCATTCGCACAATCTATTCTAATTCATTCGTACGATCCATTCTAATTAATTATCACGATCCATTCTAATTCATTCGTACGGCCCATTCTATTTCATTCGTACGATCCATTCTTACTCATTCGTACGATCCATTCTAATTCATTCGCATGAATGTATCCATTCTAATTAATTCGCACGATCCATTCTAAATCATTCGCATGATCCATTCTAATTCATTCATACGATCCATTCTAATTCATTCGTACGATCCATTCTAATTCATTCGCACAATCTATTCTTATTCATTCGTACGATCCATTCTAATTCGTTAGCACGATCCATTCTAATTCATTCGTACGATCCATTCTATTTTATTCGTACGATCCATTCTTACTCATTCGTACGATCCATTCTAATTCATTCGCACGAATGTATCCATTCTAATTCATTCGTATGATCCATTCTAATTCATTTGCACGATCTATTCTAATTTATTCATACGATCCATTCTAATTCATTCGTACGATCCATTCTAATTCATTTGCATGATCCATTCTAATTCATTCATATGATCCATTCTAATTCATTCATACAATCCATTCTAATTCTTTCGCACGAATGTATCCATTCTAATTCATTCGTACGATCCACCCTAATTCCTTCGTATGATCCATTCTAATTCATTCGAACGAATGTATCCATTCTAATTCATTCGTACGATCCATTCTAATTCATTCATGCGATCCATTCTAATTTATTCGCACGAATGTATCCATTCTAATTTATTCGTACGATCCATTATAATTCATTCGCACAATCTATTCTAATTCATTCGTATGATCCATTCTAATTCATTCGCACAATCCATTCTAATTCATTTGCACGATCCATTCTAATTCATTCATACAATCCATTCTAATTCTTTTGCACAAATGTATCCATTCTAATTCATTCGTACGATCCATTCTAATTCCTTCGTATGATCCATTATAATTCCTTCGTACGATCCATTCTAATTCCTTCGTACGATCCATTCTATTTCATTCGTATGATCCATTCTAATTCCTTCGTACGATCCATTCTAATTCATTCCCATGAATGTATCCATACTAATTCATACGTACGATCCATTCTAATTCATTCATACGATCCAATCTAATTCATTCAAAAGATCCATTCTAATTCATTCGCACGAATGTATCCATTCTAATTCATTCGTACGATCCATTCTAATTCATTCACACAATCTATTCTAATTCATCCGTACGATCCATTCTAACTCATTAGCACGATCCTTTCTAATTCTTTCGTATGATCCATTCTATTTCATTCGTACGATCCATTCTTACTCATTCGTATGATCCATTTTAATTCATTCACACGAATGTATCCTTTCTAATTCATTCGTACGACCCATTCTAATTTATTCGCATGATCCATTCTAATTCATTCATACGATCCATTCTAATTCATTCGTACGATCCATTCTAATTCATTCGCACGATCCATTCCAATTCATTCATACGATCCATTCGAATTCATTCATACGATCCATTCTAATTCATTCACACGAATGTATCCATTCTAATTCATTCGTACGATCCATTCTAATTCATTCGCACAATCTATTCAAATTCATTCGTACGATCCATTCTAATTCATTAGCATGATCTATTCTAATTCATTCGTACGATCCATTCTATTTCAATCGTACGATCCATTCTTACTCATTTGTACGATCCATTCTAATTCATTCGGACGAATGTATCCATTCTAATTCATTCGTACGATCCATTCTGATTCATTCGCATGATCCATTCTAATTCATTCATACGATACATTCTAATTCATTCGCACAATCTATTATAATTTATTCGTACGATCCATTCTAATTCATTAGCACGATCCATTCTAATTCATTCGTACGATCCATTCTATTTCATTCGTACGATCCATTCTTAGTCATTCGTACGATCCATTCTAATTCATTCGCACGAATGTATCCATTCTAATTCATTCGTACGATCCATTCTAATTCATTTGCACGATCCATTCTAATTCATTCATATGATCCATTCTAATTCATTCGTACGATCCATTCTAATTCGTTCGCACGATCCATTCTAATTCATTCATACGATCCATTCTAATTCATTCATACAATCCATTCTAATTCTTTCGCACGAATGTATCAATTCTAATTCATTCGTACAATCCACCCTAATTCCTTCGTATGATCCATCCTAATTCATTCACACGAATGTATCCATTCTAATTCATTCGTACGATCCATTCGAATTCATTCATACGATCCATTCTAATTCATTCATACGATCCATTCTAATTCATTCGCACGAATGTATCGATTCTAATTCATTCGTACGATCCATTCTAATTCATTCGCACAATCTATTATAATTCATTCGTACGATCCATTCTAATTCATTCGCACGATCCATTCTAATTCATTTGTACGATCCATTCTAATTCATTCATACAATCCATTCTAATTCTTTTGCACGAATGTATCCATTCTAATTTATTCGTACGATCCATTCTAATTCCTTCATACGATCCATTCTAATTCTTTCGTATGATCCATTCTAATTCCCTCGTTTGATCCATTCTAATTCATTCCCATGAATGTATCCATTCTAATTCATACGTACGATCCATTATAATTCATTCATACGATCCAATCTAATTCAATCATACGATCCATTCTAATTCATTCGCACGAATGTATCCATTCTAATTCATTCAAATTCCTTCGTATGATCCATTCGTACGATACATTCTAATTCCTTCGCAAGAATGTATCCATTCTAATTCATTCGTATGATCCATTCAAATTCATTCGCACAATCTATTCTAATTCATTCGTACGATCCATTCTAATTCATTAGCACGATCCATTCTAATTCATTCGTACGAACCATTCTATTTCATTCATACGATCCATTCTTACTCATTCGTACGATCCATTCTAATTCATTCGCACGAATGTATCCATTCTAATTCATTCACACGATCCATTCTAATTCATTCATACGATCCATTCTAATTTATTCGTACGATCCATTCTAATTCATTCGCACGATCCATTCTAATTCATTCATATGATCCATTCTAATTCATTCATACAATCCATTCTAATTCATTCGCACGAATGTATCCATTCTAATTTATTCGTACGATCCATTCTAATTCATTCGCACGATCCATTCTAATTCATTCATACGATCCAGTCTAATTCATTCGTACGATCCATTCTAATTCATTCGTACGAATGTATCCATTCGAATACCTTCGTACGATCCATTCTAATTTATTCACACGATCCAATCTAATTCATTCGCACGATCCATTCTAATTCATTCGTACGATTCATTCAATTTCATTCGTACGATCCATTCTTACTCATTCGTACGATCCATTCAAATTCATACGTACGATCCATTCTAATTCATTCGTACGATCCATTCTAATTCGTTCGCACAATCTATTCTAATTCATTCGTACGATCCATTCTAATTCATTAGTATGTTCCATTCTAATTCATTCGTACGATCCATTCTATTTCATTCGTACGATCCATTCTTACTCATTCGTACGATCCATTCTAATTCATTCGCACGAATGTATCCATTCTAATTCATTCGTACGATCCATTCTAATTTATTCGCACAATGTATTCTAATTCATTCGTACGATCCATTCTAATTCATTCGCACGATCCATTCTAATTTATTTGCATGATCCATTCTAATTCATTCATACAGTCCATTCTAATTCTTTTGCCCGAATGTATCCACTCTAATTCCTTCGTACGATCCATTCTAAATCCTTCGTACGATCCATTCTAATTCCTTCGTACGATCCATTCTAATTCATTCCAATGAATGTATCCATTCTAATTTATACGTACGATCCATTCTAATTCATTCATACGATCCAATCTAATTCATTCATACGATCCATTCTAATTCATTCGCACAAATGTGTCCATTCTAATTCATTCGTACGATCCATTCTAATTCATTCGCACTATCTTTTCTAATTCATTCGTACGATCCATTCTAATTCATTCGCCTAATCCATTCTAATTTATTCGTACGATCCATTCTATTTCATTCGTACGATCCATTCTTACTCATTCATACGATCCATTCTAATTCATTCGCACGAATGTATCCATTCTAATTCATTCGTACGATCCATTCTAATTCATTCGCACGATCCATTCTAATTCATTCATACGATCCATTCTAATTCATTTGTACGATCCATTCTAATTCATTCGCACAATCTATTCTAATTCATTCGTACGATCCATTCTAATTCGTTAGCACGATCCATTCTAATTCATTCGTACGATCCATTCTATTTCATTCGTACGATCCATTCTAACTAATTCGTACGATCCATTCTAATTCATTCGCACGAATGTATCCATTCTAATTGATTCGTATGATCCATTCTAATTCATTTGCACGATCTATTCTAATTCATTCATACGATCCATTCTAATTCATTCTTATGATCTATACTAATTCATTTGCACGATCCATTCTAATTCATTCATATGATCCATTCTAATTCATTCGTACAATCCATTTTAATTCTTTCGCACGAATGTATCCATTCTAATTCATTCGTACGATCCACCCTAATTCCTTCGTATGATCCATTCTAATTCATTCGAACGAATGTATCCATTCTAATTCATTCGTACGATCCATTATAATTCATTCATACGATCCATTCTAATTCATTCGCACGAATATATCCGTTCTAATTCATTCGTATAATCCATTCTAATTCATTTGCACAATCTATTCTAATTCATTCGTACGATCCATTCTAATTCATTTGCATTATCTATTCTAATTCATTCATATAATCCATTCTAATTCTTATGCACAAATGTATCCATTCTTATTCATTCGTACGATCCATTCTAATTCCTTCGTACGATCCATTATAATTCCTTCGTATGATCCATTCTATTTCCTTCGTACGATCCATTCTATTTCATTCGTATGATCCATTCTAATTCCTTCGTACGATCCATTCTAATTCATTCCCATGAATGTATCCATTCTAATTCATACGTACGATCCATTCTAATTCATTCATACGATCCAATGTAATTCATTCATAAGATCCATTCTAATGCATTCGCACGAATGTATCCATTCTAATTCATTCGTACGATCCATTCTAATTCATTCGCACAATCTATTCTAATTCATTCGTACGATCCATTCTAATTCATTAGCACGATCCATTCTAATTCTTTCGTATGATCCATGCTATTTCATTCGTACGATCCATTCTTACTCATTCGTACGATACATTCTAATTCATTCGCACAAATGTATTCTTTCTAATTCATTCGTACGACCCATTCTAATTCATTCGCATGATCCATTCAAATTCATTCATATGATCCATTCTAATTCATTCGTACGATCCATTCTAACTCTTTCGCGCGATCCATTCTAATTCATTCATACGATCCATTCTAATTCATTTATACGATCTATTCTAATTCATTCACACGAATGTATCCATTCTAATTCATTCGTACGATCCATTCTAATTCATTCGCACAATCTATTAAAATTCATTCGTACGATCCATTCTAATTCATTAGCACGATCCATTCTAATTCATTCGTACGATCCATTCTATTTCAATCGTACGATCCATTCCTACTCATTCGTACGATCCATTCTAATTCATTCGCACGAATGTATCCATTCTAATTCATTCGTACGATCCATTCTAATTCATTCGCACGATCCATTCTAATTCATTCATACGATCCATTCTAATTCATTCGTACGATCCATTCTAATTCATTCGCACAATCTATTCTAATTTATTCGTACGATCCATTCTAATTCATTCGCACGATCCATTCTAATTCATTCGTACGATCCATTCTATTTTATTCATACGATCCATTCGTACTCATTCGTACGATCCATTCTAATTCATTCGCAAGAATGTATCCATTCTAATTCATTCGTACGATCCATTCTAATTCATTCGCACGATCCATTCTAATTCATTCATACGATCCATTCTAATTCATCCGTACGATCCATTCTAATTCATTTGCACGATCCATTCTAATTCATTCATACGATCCATTCTAATTCATTCATACAATCCATTCTAATTTTTTCGCACGAATGTATCCATTCTAATTCATTCGTACAATCCACCCTAATTCCTTCGTATGATCCATTCTAATTCATTCGCACGAATGTATCCATTCTAATTCATTCGTACGATCCATTCGAATTCATTCATATGATCAATTCTAATTCATTCATACGATCCATTCTAATTCATTCGCACGAATGTATCCATTCTAATTCATTCGTACGATCCATTCTAATTCATTCGCACAATCTATTCTAATTCATTCGTACGATCCGTTCTAATTCATTCGCACGATCCATTCTGATTCATTTGTATGATCCACTCTAATTCATTCATACAATCCATTCTAATTCTTTTGCACGAATGTATCCATTCTAATTCATTCGTACGATCCATTCTAATTCCTTCATATGATCCATTCTAATTCCTTCGTATGATCCATTCTAATTCCTTCGTTCGATCATTCTAATTCATTCCCATGAATGTATCCATTCTAATTCATACGTACGATCCATTCTAATTCATTCATACGATCCAATCTAATTCATTCATACGATCCATTCTAATTCATTCGCACGAATGTATCCATTCTAATTCATTCTAATTCCTTCGTACGATCCATTCGTACGATACATTCTAATTCCTTCGCACGAATGTATCCATTCTAATTCATCCGTTTGATCCATTCGAATTCATTCGCACAATCTATTCTAATTCATTCGTACGATCCATTCTAATTCATTAGCACGATCCATTCTAATTCATTCGTATGAATCATTCTATTTCATTCGTATGATCCATTCTAATTCATTCGCACGATCCATTCTAATTCATTCCTACGATCCATTCTAATTCATTCGTACGATCTATTCTAATTCATTCGCACAATCCATTCTAATTCATTCATACGATCCATTCTAATTTATTCATACGATCCATTCTAATTCATTCGCACGAATGTATCCATTCTAATTCATTTGTACGATCCATTCTAATTCATTCGCACGATCCATTCTAATTCATTCATACGATCCAGTCTAATTCATTCGTACGATCCATTCTAATTCATTCGTATGAACGTATCCATTCTAAATCATTCGTACGATCTATTCTAATTCATTCGCACGATCCAATCTATTTCATTCGAACGATCCATTCTAATTCATTCGTACGATCCATTCTTACTCATTCGTACGATCCATTCAAATTCATACGTACAATCCATTCGAATTCATTCGTACGATCCATTCTAATTCGTTCGCACAATCTATTCTAATTCATTCGTACGATCTATTCTAATTCATTAGCACGATCCATTCTAATTCTTCGTACGATCCTTTCTATTTCATTCGTACGATCCATTCTTACTCATTTGTACGATCCATTCTTACTCATTCGTACGATCCATTCTAATTCATTCGCACGAATGTATCCATTCTAATTCATTCATACGTTCCATTCTAATTTATTCGCACGATCCAGTCTAATTCATTCATACGATCCATTCTAATTCATTCGTACGATCCATTCGAATTCATTCGCACGATCCATTCTAATTCATTCATACGATCCATTCTAATTCATTCGCACGAATGTATCCATTCTAATTCATTCGTACGATCCATTCTAATTCATTCGCACGAATGTATCCATTCTAATTCATTCGTACGATCCATTCTAATTCATTCACACGATCCATTATAATTCATTCATACGATCCAGTCTAATTCATTCGTACGATCCATTCTAATTCATTCGTACGAATGTATCCATTCTAATTCATTCGTGCGATCCATTCTAATTCATTCGCACGATCCAATCTAATTCATTCGCACGATCCATTCTAATTCATTCATATGATCCATTCTATTTCATTCGTATGATCCATTCTTACTCATTCGTACGATCCATTCTAATTCATTCACTTGAATGTATCCATTCTAATTCATTCGTACGATCCATTCTAATTCATTCGCACGATGTATTCTAATTCATTCATACGATCCATTCTAATTCATTCGTACGATCCATTCTAATTCATTCGCACGATCTATTCTAATTCATTCATACGATCCATTCTAATTCATTCATACAATCCATTCTAATTCTTTCGCACAAATGTATCCACTCTAATTCATTCGTACGATCCACCCTAATTCCTTCGTATGATCCATTCTAATTTATTCGCATGAATGTATCTATTCTAATTCATTCGTACGATCCATTCGAAATCATTCATACGATCCATTCTAATTCATTCATACGATCCATTCTAATTCATTCGCACGAAGGTATCCATTCTAATTCATTCGTACGATCCATTCTAATTTATTCGCACAATCTATTCTAATTCATTCGTACGATCCATTCTAATTCATTCGCACGATCCATTCTAATTCATTTGTATGATCCATTCTAATTTATTCATACAATCCATTCTAATTCTTTTGCACGAATGTATCCATTCTAATTCATTTGTACGATCCATTCTGATTCCTTCATACAATCAATTCTAATTCCTTCTTATGATCCATTCTAATTCCTTCGTTCGATCCATTCTAATTCATTCCCATGAATGTATCCATTCTAATTCATACGTACGACCTATTCTAATTTATTCATACGATCCATTCTAATTCATTCGTACGATCCATTCTAATTCATTCGTACGAATGTATCCATTCTAATTCATTCGTACGTTCCATTCTAATTCATTCGCACGATCCAATCTAACTCATTCGAACGATCCATTCTAATTCATTCGTACGATCCATTCAAATTCATACGTACGATCCATTCTAATTCATTCGTACGATCCATTCTAATTCGTTCGCACAATCTATTCTAATTCATTCGTACGATCCATTCTAATTCATTAGCACGATCCATTCTAATTCATTCGTACGATCCACTCTATTTCATTCGTACGATCCATTCTTACTCATTCGTATGATCCATTCTAATTCATTTGCACGAATGTATCCATTCTAACTCATTCATACGTTCCATTCTAATTAATTCGCACGATCCATTCTAATTCATTCGTACGATCCATTCTAATTCATTCGTACGATCCATTCTAATTCATTCGCACGATCCATTCTAATTCATTCATACGATCCATTCTAATTCATTCATACGATCCATTCTAATTCATTGTCACGAATGTATCCATTCTAATTCATTTGTATGATCCATTCTATTTCATTCGCACGATCCATTCTAATTCATTCATACGATCCAGTCTAATTCATTCGTACGATCCATTCTAATTCATTCGTACGAATGTATCCATTCTAATTCATTCGTACGATCCATTCTAATTCATTCGCATGATCCAATCTAATTCATTCGTATGATCTATTCTAATTCATTCGTACGATCCATTTTATTTCATTCGTACGATCCATTCTTACGCATTCGTACGATCTATTCTAATTCATTCGCATAAATGTGTCCATTCTAATTCATTCGTACGATCCATTCTAATTCATTCGCACGATCTATTCTAATTCATTCATACGATCCATTTCAATTCATTCGTACGATCCATTCTAATTCAATCGCACGATCTATTCTAATTCATTCATACGATCTATTCTAATTCATTCATACAATCCATTCTAATTCTTTCAAACGAATGTATCCATTCTAATTCATTCGTATGATCCACCCTAATTCCTTCGTATGATCCATTCTAATTTATTCGTATGAATGTATCCATTCTAATTCATTCGTATGATCCATTCGAATTCATTCATACAATCCCTTTTAATTCATTCATACGATCCATTCTAATTCATTCGCACGAATGTATCCATTCTAATTCATTCGTACGATCCATTCTAATTCATTCGCACAATGTATTCTAATTCATTCATACGATTCATTCTAATTCATTCGCATGATCCATACTAATTCATTTGCACGATCCATTCTAATTCATTCATATAGTCCATTCTAATTCTTTTGCACGAATGTATCCATTCTAATTCATTCGTACGATCCATTCTAATTCCTTCGTACGATCCATTCTAATTCCTTCGTACGATCCATTCTATTTCATTCGTATGATCCATTCTAATTCCTTCGTACGATCCATTCTAATTCATTCCCATGATTGTATCTATTCTAATTTATACGTACGATCCATTCTAATTCATTCATACGATCCAATCTAATTCATTCATACGATCCATTCCAATTCATTCGCATGAATGTGTCCATTCTAATTCATTCGTACGATCCATTCTAATTCATTCGCACTATCTTTTCTAATTCATTCGTACAATCCATTCTAATTCATTAGCCTGATCCATTCTAATTCATTCGTATGATCCATTCTATTTCATTCGTACGATCCATTCTTACTCATTCATATGATCTATTCTAATTCTTTCGCTCGAATGTATCTATTCTAATTCATTCGTACGATCCATTATAATTCATTCGCACGATCCATTCTAATTCATTCATACGATCCATTATAATTCATTTGTACGATCCATTCTAATTCATTCGCACAATCTATTCTAATTCATTCGTACGATCCATTCTAATTCGTTAGCACGATCCATTCTAATTCATTCGTACGATCCATTCTATTTCATTCGTACGATCCATTCTTACTCATTCGTACGATCCATTCTAATTCATTCGCACGAATATATCCATTCTAATTCATTCGTATGATCCATTCTAATTCATTTGCACGATCTATTCTAATTCATTCATACGATCCATTCTAATTCATTTGCACGATCCATTCTAATTCATTCATATGATCCATTCTAATTCATTCGTACAATCCATTCTAATTCTTTCGCATGAATGTATCCATTCTAATTCATTCGTACGATCCACCCTAATTCGTTCGTATAACCCATTCTAATTCATTCGAATGAATGTAACTATTCTAATTCATTCGTACGATCCATTATAATTCATTCATACGATCCATTCTAATTCATTCGCACGATTGTATCCATTCTAATTCATTCGTATGATCCATTCTAATTCATTCGCACAATCTATTCTAATTCATTCGTACGATCCATTCTAATTCATTCGCACGATCCATTCTAATTCATTTGCACGATCCATTCTAATTCATTCATACAATCCATTCTAATTCTTTTGCACAAATGTATCCATTCTTATTCATTCGTACGATCCATTCTAATTCATTCGTACGATCCATTCTAATTCATTAGCACGATCCATTCTAATTCTTTCGTACGATCCATTCTATTTCATTCGTACGATCCATTCTTACTTATTCATACGATCCATTCTCATTCATTCGCACGAATGTATCCTTTCTAATTCATTCGTACGACCCATTCTAATTCATTCGCTAGATCCATTCTAATTCATTCATACGATCCATTCTTATTCATTCGTACGATCCATTCTAATTCATTCGCACGATCCATTCTAATTCATTGATACGATCCATTCTAATTTATTCATACGATCCATTCTAAATTATTCACACGAATGTATCCATTCTAATTCATTCGTACGATCCATTCTAATTCATTCGCACAATCTATTCAAATTCATTCGTACGATCCATTCTAATTCATTAGCACGATCCATTCTAATTCATTCGTATGATCCATTCTATTTCAATCGTACGATCCATTCTTACACATTCGTACGATCCATTCTAATTCATTCGCACGAATGTATCCATTCTAATTCATTCGTACGATCCATTCTAATTCATTCGCACGATCCATTCAAATTCATTCATACGATCAATTCTAATTCATTCATACGATCCATTCTAATTCATTCGCACGATCCATTCTAATTCATTCATACAATCCATTCTAATTCTTTCGCACGAATGTATCTGTTCTAATTCATTCGTACGATCCACCCTAATTCGTTCGTATGATCCATTCTAATTCATTCGCACGAATGTATCTATTCTAATTCAATCGTACGATCCATTCGAATTCATTCATACGATCCATTCTAATTCATTCATACGATCCATTCTAATTTATTCGCACGAATGTATCCATTCTAATTCATTCGTACGATCCATTCTAATTCATTCGCACAATCGATTCTAATTCATTAGTACGATCCATTCTAATTCATTCGCATGATCCATTCTGATTCATTTGTACGATCCATTCTAATTCATTCATACAATCTATTCTAATTCTTTTGCACGAATGTATCCACTCTAATTCATTCATACAATCCATTCTAATTCCTTCGTACGATCCATTCTAATTTCTTCGTACGATCCATTCTAATTCATTCCCATGAATGTATCCATTCTAATTCATACGTACGATCCATTCTAATTCATTCATACGATCCAATCTAATTCATTCATACGATCTATTCCAATTCATTCGCACGAATGTATCCATTCTAATTCATTCGTACGATCCATTCTAATTCATTCGCACAATCTATTCTAATTCATTCGTATGATCCATTCTAATTTATTAACACGATCCATTCTTACTCATTCGTACGATCCATTCTAATTCATTCGCACGAATGTATCCATTCTAATTCATTCATACGTTCCATTCTAATTCATTCGCACGATCCATTCTAATTAATTCATACGATCCATTCTAATTCATTCGTATGATCCATTCTAATTCTTTCGCACGATCCATTCTAATTCATTCATACGATCCATTTTAATTCATTCATACAATCCATTCTAATTCATTCGCACGAATGTATCCATTCTAATTCATTTGTACGATCCATTCTAATACATTCGCACAATCTATTCTAATTCATTCGTACAATCCATTCTATTTCATTCGTACGATCCATTCTTACTCATTCGTATGATCCATTCTAATTCATTCGCACGAATGTATCCATTCTAATTCATTCATACGATCCATTCTAATTCATTTGCACGATCCATTCAAATTCATTCATACGATCCATTCTAATTCATTCGTACGATCCATTCTAATTCATTCGCAAAATCTATTCTAATTCATTCGTACGATCCATTCTAATTCATTAGCACGATCCATTCTAATTCTTTCGTACGGTCCATTCTATTTCATTCATACGATCCATTTTTACTCATTCGTACGATTCGTCTAATTCATTCGCACGAATGTATCTATTCTAATTCATTCGTATGATCCATTCTAATTCATTCGCACGATCCATTCCGATTCATTCATACGATCCATTCTAATTCATTCGTACGATCCATTCTAATTCATTCGCACGATCCATTCTAATTCATTCATACGATCCATTCTAATTCATTCATACAATCCATTCCAATTCTTTCGCACGAATGTATCCATTCTAATTCATTTGTTCGCTCCACCCTAATTCCTTCGTATGATCCATTCTAATTCATTCGCACGAATGTATCCATTCTAATTCATTCGTACGATCCATTCGAATTCATTTATACGATCTATTCTAATTCATTCATACGATCCATTCTAATTAATTCGCACGAATGTATCCATTATAATTCATTCGTATGATCCATTCTAATTCATTCGCGCAATCTATTCTAATTCATTCGTACGATCCATTCTTATTCATTTGCACGATCCATTCTAATTCATTTGCACGATCCATTCTAATTCATTCATACTATCCATTCTAATTCTTTTGCACTAACGTATCTATTCTAATTCCATCGTACGATCCATTCTAATTCCTTCCTACAATCCATTGTAATTCCTTCGTACGATCCATTCTATTTCATTCGTATGATCTATTCTAATTGCTTCGTACGATCCATTCTAATTCATTCCCATGAATGTATCTATACTAATTCATGCGTACGATCCATTCTAATCCATTCATACGATCCAGTCTAATTCATTCATACAATCCATTCTAATTCATTCGCACGAATGTATCCATTCTAATTCATTCGTACGATCTATTCTAATTCATTAGCACAGTCCATTCTAATTCATTCGTACGATCCATTCTATTTCATTCGTACGATCCATTCTTACTCATTCGTACGATCCATTCAAATTCATTCGCATGAATGTATCCATTCTAATTCATTCGTACGATCCATTCTAATTCATTCGCACGATCTATTCTAATTCATTCATACGATCCATTCTAATTCATTCGTACGATCCATTCTAATTCATTCGTATGATCCTTTCTAATTCATTCGCATGATCCTTTCTAATTCATTCATACGATCCATTCTAATTCATTCATACAATCCATTCTAATTCTTTCGCACGAATGTATCCATTCTAATTCATTCGTATGATCCACCCTAATTCCTTCATATGATCCATTCTAATTCATTCGCACGAATGTATCCATTTTAATTCATTCGTTCGATCCATTCGAATTCATTCATACAATCCGTTCTAATTCATTCATACGATCCATTCTAATTCGTTCGTATGAATGTATCCATTCTAATTTATTCATACGAATATATCCATTCTAATTCATTTGTACGATCCATTCTAATTCATTCGCACGATCCAATCTAATTCATTCGCACAATCCATTCTAATTCATTCATACGATCCATTCTATTTCATTCGTACGATCTATTCTTACTCATTCGTACGATCCATTCTAATTCATTCGCACGAATGTACCATTCTAATTCATTCGTACGATCCATTCTAATTCATGCGCATGATCTATTCTAATTCATTCATACGATCCATTCTTATTCATTCGTACGATCCATTCTAATTCATTCGCACGATCCATTCTAATTCATTCATACGATCCATTCTAATTCATTCATACAATCTATTCTAATTCTTTCGCACGAATTTATCCATTCTAATTCATTCGTACGATCCACCCTAATTCCTTCGTATGATCCATTCTAATTCATTCGCATAAATGTATCCATTCTCATTCATTCGTAAGATCCATTCGAATTCTTTCATACGATCCATTCTAATTCATTCATACGATCTATTCTAATTCTTTCACACGAATGTATCCATTCTAATTCATTCGTACGATCCATTCTAATTCATTCGCACAATCTATTCTAATTCATTTATACGATCCATTCTAATTCATTCGCACGATCCATTCTAATTCATTTGTACGATCCATTCTAATTCATTCATACAATCCATTATAATTCTTTTGCACGAATGTGTCCATTCTAATTCATTCGTACGATCCATTCTAATTCCTTCATACGATCCATTCTAATTCCTTCGTACGATCCTTTCTAATTCCTTCGTTTGATCCATTCTAATTCATTCTCAGGAATGTATCCATTCTAATTCATACGTACGATCCATTCTAATTCATTCATACGATCCAATCTAATTCATTCATACGATCCATTCTATTTCATTCGCACGAATGTATCCATTCTAATTCATTCTAATTCCTTCGTACGATCCATTCGTACGATCCATTCTAATTCCATCGCACGAATGTATCCATTCTAATTCATTCGTATGATTCATTCTAATTCATTCGCACAATCTATTCTAATTCATTCGTACGATCCATTCTATTTCATTAGCACGATCGATTCTAATTCATTAGTACGATCCATTCTATTTCATTCGTACGATCTGTTCTTACTCATTCGTACGATCCATTCTAATTCATTCGCACGAATGTATCCATTCTAATTCATTCGTACGATCCATTCTAATTCATTCGCACGATCCATTCTAATTCATTCATACGATCTAATCTAATTCATTCGTACGATCCATTCTAATTCATTCGTACGATCCATTCTAATTCATTCGCATGATCCATTCTAATTCATTCATATGATCCATTTTAATTCATTCATACAATCCATTCTAATTCATTCGCACGAATGTATCCATTATAATTCATTCGTACAATCCATTCTAATTCTTTCACACAATCTATTCTAATTCATTCGTATGATCCATTCTAATTCATTAGCACGATCCATTCTAATTCATTCGTACGATCCATTTTATTTCATTGGAACGATCCATTCTTACTAATTCGTACGATCCATTCTAATTCATTCGCACGAATGTATCCATTCTAATTCATTCGTACGATCCATTCTAATTCATTGCACGATCAATTCTAATTCATTCATACGATCCATTCTAATTCATTCGTACGATCCATTCTAATTCATTCGCACAATCTATTTTAATTCATTCGTACGATCCATTCTAATTCATTAGTACGATCCATTCTAATTCATTCGTACGATCCATTCTATTTCATTCGTACGATCCATTCTTACTCATTCGTATGATCCATTCTAGTTTATTTGCACGAATGTATCCATTCTAATTCATTCGTACGATCCATTCTAGTTCATTCGCACGATCCATTCTAATTCATTCATACGATCTATTCTAATTTATTCGCACGATCCATTCTAATTCATTCATACGATCCATTCTAATTCATTCATACAATCCTTTATAATTCTTTTGCACGAATGTATCCATTCTAATTTATTCGTACGATCCACCCTAATTCTTTCGTATGATCCATTCTAATTCATTCGTACAATCCATTCGAATTAATTCAGACGATCCATTCTAATTCATTCATACGATCCATTCTAATTCATTCGCAAGAATGTATCCATTCTAATTCATTCGTATGATCCATTCTAATTCATTCGCACAATCTATTCTAAATCATTCGAACGATCCATTCTAATTCATTCGCACGATCCATTGTAATTCATTTGCACGATCCATTCTAATTCATTCATAAAATCCATTCTAATTCTTTTGCACGAATGTATCCATTCTAATTCCTTCGTACGATCCATTCTAATTCCTTCGTACGATCCATTCTATTTCATTCGTATGATCCATTCTTATTCGTTCGTACAATCCATTCTAATTCATTCCCACGAATTTATCCATTCTAATTCATACGTACGATCCATTCTAATTCATTCATACGATCCAATCTAATTCATTCATACGATCCATTCTAATTCATTCGCACGAATGTATCCATTCTAATTCATTCGTACGATCCATTCTAATTCATTCGTACGATCCATTCTAATTCATTCGCACAATCTATTCTAATTCATTCATATGATGCATTCTAATTCATTAGCACGATCCATTCTAATTCATTCGTACGATCCATTCTATTTCATTCGTACGATGCATTCTTACTCATTCGTACGATCCATTCTACTTCATTCGCACGAATGTATCAATTCTAATTCATTCGTACGATCCATTCTAATTCATTCGCATGATCCATTCTAATTCATTCATACGATCCATTCTAATTCATTCGTACGATCCATTCTAATTCATTCACACGATCCATTCTAATTCATTCATATGATCCATTCTAACTCATTCGTACGATCCATTCTAATTCATTCGCACGAATGTATCCATTTTAATTCATTTATACAATCCATTCTAATTCATTTGCACAATCTATTCTAATTCATTCGTACGATCCATTCTAATTCATTAGCATGATCCATTCTAATTCATTCGTACGATCCATTCTATTTCATTGGTACGATCCATTCTTACTCATTCGTACGATCCATTCTAATTCATTCGCACGAATGTATCCATTCTAATTCATTCATACGATCCATTCTAATTCATTCGCATGATCCATTCTAATTCATTTATACGATCTATTCTAATTCATTCGTACGATCCATTCTAATTTATTCGCACGATCCATTCTAATTCATTCATACAATCCATTCTAATTCATTCATACAATCCATTCTAATTCTTTCGCACGAATGTATCCATTCTAATTCAATCGTACGGTCTATTCTAATTCATTCATACGATCTATTCTAATTCATTCGCACGAATGTATGCATTCTAATTCATTCGTACGATCCATTCTAATTCATTCGCACAATCTATTCTAATTCAT
Source organism: Chamaelirium japonicum (assembly GCA_947650365.1). Lineage (NCBI taxonomy): Eukaryota > Viridiplantae > Streptophyta > Magnoliopsida > Liliales > Melanthiaceae > Chamaelirium > Chamaelirium japonicum. The sequence goes on from OX393550.1 coordinate 108,688,097, forward strand.
TCGTACGATCCATTATAATTCATTTCAACGATCCATTCTAATTCATTCGTACGATCCATTCTAATTCATTAGCACGATCCATTCTTATTCATTCGCACGATCCATTCTAATTCATTCGTACGATCCATTCTAATTCATTCGTACGATCCATTCTAATTCATTCGCACGATCCATTCTAATTCATTCATACGATCCATTCTAATTCATTCATACGATCCATTCTAATTCATTCGCACCAATGTATCCATTCTAATTCATTCGTATGATCCATTCTAATACATCGCACAATCTATTCTAATTCATTCGTACGATCCATTCTAATTCATTAGCACGATCCATTCTAATTCATTCGTACGATCCATCTTATTTCATTCGTACGGCCCATTCTTACTCATTCGTACGATCCATTCTAATTCATTCACACGAATGTATCCATTTTAATTCATTCGTACGATCCATTCTAATTAATTTGCACGATCCATTCTAATTCATTCATACAATCCATTTTAATTCATTCGTAAGATCCATTCTAATTCATTCGCACAATCTATTCTAATTCATTCGTACGATCCATTCTAATTCATTCGCACAATTTATTCTAATTCATTCGTACGATCCATTCTATTTCATTCATACGATCCATTCTTACTCATTCATACGATCCATTCTAATACATTCGCACAAATGTATCCATTCTAATTCATTCGTATGATCCATTCTAATTCATTCGCACGATCCATTCTAATTCATTCGTACGATCCATTCTAATTCATTTATACGATCTATTCTAATTCATTCGTATGATCCATTCTAATTCATTCATACGATCCATTCTAATTCATTCATACAATCCATTCCAATTCTTTCGCACGAATGTATCCATTCTAATTCATTCGTACGATCCACCCTAATTCCTTCGTATGATCCATTCTAATACATTCACACGAATGTATCCATTCTAATTCATTCGTACGATCCATTCGAATTCATTCATACAATCTATTCTAATTCATTCATACGATCCATTCTAATTCATTCGCACGAATGTATCCATTCTAATTCATTCGTATGATCCATTCTAATTCATTCGCACAATCTATTCTAATTCATTCGTACGATCCATTCTAATTCATTCACACGATCCATTCTAATTCATTTGCACGATTCATTCTAATTCCTTCGTACGATCCATTCTATTTCATTCGTATGATCCAATCTAATTCCTTCGTACGATCCATTCTAATTCATTCCTATGAATTTATCCATTCTAATTCATACGTACGATCCATTCTAATTCATTCATACGATCCAATCTAATTCATTCATACGATCCATTCTAATTCATTCGCACGAATGTATCCATTCTAATTCATTCGTACGATCTATTCTAATTCATTCGCACTATCTTTGCTAATTCATTCGTACGATCCATTCTAATTCATTAGCACGATCCATTCTAATTCATTCGTATGATCCATTCTATTTCATTCATACGATCCATTCTTACTTATTCATACGATCCATTGTAATTCATTCGCACGAATGTATCCATTCTAATTCATTCGTACGATCCATTCTAATTCATTTGCACGATCTATTCTAATTCATTCATACGATCCATTCTAATTCATTCGTACAATCCATTCTAATTCATTCGCACAATCTATTCTAATTATTTCGTACGATCCATTCTAATTCATTAGCACGATCCATTCTAATTCATTCCAACGATCCATTCTATTTCATTAGTACGATCCATTCTTACTCATTCGTAAGATCCATTCTAATTCATTCGCACGAATGTATCCATTCTAATTCATTCGTATGATCCATTCTAATTCATTTGCATGATCTATTCTAATTCATTCATAAAATCCATTCTAATTCATTTGTACGATCCATTCTAATTCATTCGCACGATCCATTCTAATTCATTCATATGATCCATTCTAATTCATTGATACAATTCATTCTAATTCTTTCGCACGAATGTTTCCATTCTAATTCATTTGTACGATCCACCTTAATTCCTTCGTATGATCTATTCTAATTCATTCGAACGAATGTATCCATTCTAATTCATTCGTAGGATCCATTCAAATTCATTCATACAATCCATTCTAATTCATTCATACGATCCATTCTAATTCATTCGCACGAATGTATCCATTCTAATTCATTCGTACGATCCATTCTAATTCATTTGCACAATCTATTCTAATTCATTCATACGATCCATTCTAATTCATTCGCACGATCCATTCTAATTCATTTGCACGATCCATTCTAATTCATTCATACAATCCATTCTAATTCTTTTGCACAAATGTATCCATTCTAATTCATTCGTACGATCCATTATAATTCCTTCGTATGATCCATTATAATTCTATCGTACGATCCATTCTAATTCCTTCGTACGATCCATTCTATTTCATTCGTATGATCCATTCTAATTCCTTCGTACGATCCATTCTAATTCATTCCCATGAATGTATCCATTCCAATTCATACATACAATCCATTCTAATTCATTTATACGATCCAATCTAATTCATTCATAAGATCCATTCTAATTCAT